>CAJQUW010012848.1:0-395240 GCA_907163375.1 Prostheceraeus crozeri | reverse complement strand
AAAAAAAAAAAAAAAAAAAAAAAAAAAAAAAAAAAAAAAAAAAAAAAAAAAAAAAAAAAAAAAAAAAAAAAAAAAAAAAAAAAAAAAAAAAAAAAAAAAAAAAAAAAAAAAAAAAAAAAAAAAAAAAAAAAAAAAAAAAAAAAAAAAAAAAAAAAAAAAAAAAAAAAAAAAAAAACAAAAAAAAAAAAAAAAAAAAAAAAAAAAAAAAAAAAAAAAAAAAAAAAAAAAAAAAAAAAAAAAAAAAAAAAAAAAAAAAAAAAAAAAAAAAAAAAAAAAAAAAAAAATAAAAAAAAAAAAAAAAAAAAAAAAAAAAAAAAAAAAAAAAAAAAAAAAAAAAAAAAAAAAAAAAAAAAAAAAAAAAAAAAAAAAAAAAAAAAAAAAAAAAAAAAATAAAAAAAAAAAAAAAAAAAAAAAAAAAAAAAAAAAAAAAAAAAAAAAAAAAAAAAAAAAAAAAAAAATAAAAAAAAAAAAAAAAAAAAAAAAAAAAAAAAAAAAAAAAAAAAAAAAAAAAAAAAAAAAAAAAAAAAAAAAAAAAAAAAAAAAAAAAAAACAAAAAAAAAAAAAAAAAAAAAAAAAAAAAAAAAAAAAAAAAAAAAAAAAAAAAAAAAAAAAAAAAAAAAAAAAAAACAAAAAAAAAAAAAAAAAAAAAAAAATAAAAAAAAAAAAAAAAAAAAAAAAAAAAAAAAAAAAAAAAAAAAAAAAAAAAAAAAAAAAAAAAAAAACAAAAAAAAAAAAAAAAAAAAAAAAAAAAAAAAAAAAAAAAAAAAAAAAAAAAAAAAAAAAAAAAAAAAAAAAAAAAAAAAAAAGTTGACATGGACTCGCACGAGATGGAACTGGTATCACCTGAAAGAGAAATCATTCTTTCATCTCTGTTCAAGTCTCAGTGTATTGTTACAACCTACTTGACTCAACAACTCTAAACTTTCCTCGAGAAGGGAGGGTGTTGGTGATGAAGTTGATGCCTGAAATTGAGGAAGATGCTATTAGCCACACGTTTGAGGGAGATGAGAGAGGAAATTTTCAACTTACCATTTGAACGAAATTATGTTTAAGCTTGATACTTCAACAAGATAGAGACTTCACTCAAATTTGGAATTCACTAAAGAGCAGTTCACTTGTACGCCTCAAATACAGAATTCGTCAGAGAACAGTTCACTTATGCGTCTCAAAGACAGAGTGAAATGATACGGATGTCACTTTGCTTATATACTTTTCATCTCTTCATTCATTGGATGTTCATTCTGATTGGCTGCTTGTGTATACTTAAGAATTAGAAAACATTTCAAAGTCATTATTCACAGTCAACATGACAAGCCCTCCAACAACATCAAACACAAAATTCTCTTCTCCATGCTCAACACCAAAGGCGCTCGTTACACCAAATGCACCAAGAAAGGCGAAGGTGGAGAAGGTGTACCGACTGGACAATATACGAAAGTTATCATTACCAGCGGACGAGGAAGAGGAGAGTGTATGTGAGAAGGAGTGTCCCGACTTAACAGGCGTGAGGTGGAAGTATCTCCAGTACGATACTGACGATGTGATGGAGATCACCAGCACGAAATTCCTCCACCAATTATGGGAGTGGTACACCCTAACTCCCAGCCACGAACTATGGCAGAGTGGGAGTATATTGATAAAGTGAGGCTCGCAGTGGAAGAACGATTAAAGCAACTGAACTGTTTTTGTTATCTATGTGAAGCCAGACTCTGGGACGATATTGACGATGAAGACCTTTTGAAATACATGCCATAATAAATTTTTACTTCATATTATCTTTGCTTTCATACTGACGTACTTGAATGGGGCTTCAGTGGATGATTTAACCATGTATACATTTTCATTTGGAAATAGTAGCACGCTTAGTCTAACTTGTAAATCTTAAAACATTTCATATGGACGATGATGATAGATGAAATAGTGTCAAATAAATTAAGATAGCTTACACTTCTGATACAGGGATAGCAATCGACTGCGATCCATGTGTAAAGAGCTTGTTAGACTACGGATGGGGTTAAGTGGATGATTTAACCATGTATACATTTTCATTTGGAAATAGTAGCACGCTTAGTCTAACTTGTAAATCTTAAAACATTTCATATGGACGATGATGATAGATGAAATAGTGTCAAATAAAATTAAGATAGCTTACACTTCTGATACAGGGATAGCAATCGACTGCGATCCATGTGTAAAGAGCTTGTTAGACTACGGATGGGGTTAAGTGGATGATTTAACCATGTATACATTTTCATTTGGAAATAGTAGCACGCTTAGTCTAACTTGTAAATCTTAAAACATTTCATATGGACGATGATGATAGATGAAATAGTGTCAAATAAAATTAAGATAGCTTACACTTCTGATACAGGGATAGCAATCGACTGCGATCCATGTGTAAAGAGCTTGTTAGACTACGGATGGGGTTAAGTGGATTAAGTGGATGATTTAACCATGTATACTTTTTCATTTGGAAATAGTAGCACGCTTAGTCTAACTTGTAAATCTTAAAACATTTCATATGGACGATGATGATAGATGAAATAGTGTCAAATAAAATTAAGATAGCTTACACTTCTGACACAGGGATAGCAATCGACTGCGATCCATGTGTAAAGAGCTTGTTAGACTACGGAAGAGAGAAGTGTGTTATGTTGCGTGTGGCGCGTGAGTGTCCTCCCATTTCATTCCATTCATTATTTTTCTTCCCCTCTGCATTCCATATCCGAGGATATGTGGCGGGCTTGGGACCGCTTTAGCTGCATTAGAGGTTGGCCCTTAAAAGAGCCCATGGGTCGTTCTCCGTCCACCGACACTCCTCTCACTTCTGCAAAAACTCTGAAAGAAAAAGAATAGGAGATTAGATGAGCTACAAAAATGATCATGTTGAGGAAGCTTACTGGGAACTTTCTTCCGAACTTTTCGGACGACGAAGTCTTCAAGCTGACCGGTAATGTCCATACTCATGTGGAGACATCGGACTCCGTCGCCCTCATAACATTGCTGGGTCACGTTGGGGTCATCGGTGATGGTTGGGGCGTCGCATACATTATTCTCAAAGAGGGGAAGATGGACGTCATACACTCTCCTTTTTCGACACTTCAAACGCTCATGCAGTCGCTCCACTTCACCCGTCAACCTCTTATTAATAACCTTCACCTCCTCCGTCTCCTTCACCACGCTTCGCATCCGCTCTATCTCTTCATCCTTCCTCGACACACTCGCCTGCAAACTCTCCACCAAACCTGCCTTCCTCATCAACTCGCTCCTTTCCGCCATCCATTCCTTCTCCTTCTTTCTCAAGCTCTCCAACTCTTCCCTCGTTGCCCTATACCCCTCAACCTTCACCTTCAGCTCTTCATTCTCCTTCAAAACTTTTCTATTATTACTTTCCAAAGCCATCACACGATCCTTCATTCTCACAAATACCTCCGTATCATACGCCTCTTGCTGCCGTGGCGATGACGCTGCCATCGGCTTAGCCACTTCCTCCCCCTCCCACTCTTCCTTCAAATCCGCTATGTCCCCAAACAAATCTTCCGTCACCGCATCCAAATCAACATTATCCTTCTTCTTCTTCATTTTCGCTCTCAACTCAACTTCCTCACTCGAACTCCCATCACTCGAAATCACATCACTCGCATTCCTCACCACTTTCTCCCCAATCACGTCCTGAATCGTTGCCACCGCCTTTCTCACCTCTTCCCTTTCCAACAACTCTCCCTCAAACCATGCCTTGAACCCCTTCTCTCCGATGTTCCCACTCTCACACTGCAAATGCGCCTTCATAAATTCCTTCTCATCCCCCATCACACATTTCCGACAAGACACACACAACCTCAACATCACTTTCCTCTCATGGCCCATCGTCCCCTCTTTTTCTTTTAAATGTTTCTTCAGTTCGCTACCTCTGGCAATCTTGCCACAGCTACACTTGCCAACCAACATCTTTGCGTTATTGGGTTTTGTCATGATAATTCTGTAAAGATAGAGTAAAATTTGATAGCAAGTGTTTATAGGATACTACTTGCTGATATGCATTGAAAGACTAAGTCACCAAACATTTGATAGCAAGTCAGCAACCGTTTGGGTGTTAAGCTCTTGAATCCGTTACAGGCATTACTCAGAGGGGATCTTATCCCAGCTCCAAGGCCTCGACCCACAAATCCAACCTCGATCGGACAGAGCGTGCGTCATATCACTGTGTTGGTATCCGGGCCCCAGTTTTGACATGAAAACCGGTGGAGTTATTTACAAGAGGAAACGACCCAAGTCACAGAGACTCATAAACGACTGCTTTTTATTCAAAAACTTTAATTATTATCATTAAATATGAATTTAAATTTTTCAGTATTTTAGTACTACCCATAAAACGTTTATAAGTAGTCTGTCACCTTCAGCATAGCAAACGCTGTCGAATGTTTTTTGAATCAAGTCTAAAGGACTTGTAGAAGCAAAGTTATAGCCGTTTGAAGATTTCGGCCTACTATCATCAAATGGTCAGTCATGCTATACTGACTAACCTATAAATCTGACACCTTAGCTGATATCAGCAATGTAAAGTCAGAAGTCCGATATCGGACCTCAAGAGAAACGACTTACCTGTAGTCAGTTTCTCAACTTAGTGAAATTCCTCTCCCGATCCCGTTCTTATATACCCTGTGAATATGCAATCGATAAGGGGGGGGTCAGTGAAATTTGATGAAAAATGTTTTGGTGACGGTCCCAGGTCGAAATTCTAAACTTTGGAAAATTTTCAAATTTTTACCTATACAAAGCCACTCTGACACTTAGGATTTTTTCAGGTAAGCGAGCTCCGACCTAAAATCTTGTAACCGCTCTAACTTTTGAACGAAGACAGATAGGAACAAGCCGATTCTTTCACTGAATTTGTCTCACTCTTAGCTTTCAAACGAGCTATCGCACGACAAAATCCGTCCACTGGAAGCCAAAATCGAAGCAAGCTGTCCAGAGGGGGGGGGGGGACGTCAGTGAAATTTCAAAATTTGATGAAAAATGTTTTGGTGACGGTCCCAGGTCGAAATTCCACACTTTGGAAAATTTTCAAATTTTTACCCATACAAAGCCACTCTGACACTTAGGATTTTTTCAGGTGAGCGAGCTCCGACCTAAAATCTTGTAACCGCTCTAACTTTTGAACGAAGACAGATAGGAACAAGCCGATTCTTTCACTGAATTTGTCTCACTCTTAGCTTTCAAACGAGCTATCGCACGACAAAATCCGTCCACTGGAAGCCAAAATCGAAGCAAGCTGTCCAGAGGGGGGGGGGGACGTCAGTGAAATTTCAAAATTTGATGAAAAATGTTTTGGTGACGGTCCCAGGTCGAAATTCCACACTTTGGAAAATTTTCAAATTTTTACCCATACAAAGCCACTCTGACACTTAGGATTTTTTCAGGTGAGCGAGCTCCGACCTAAAATCTTGTAACCGCTCTAACTTTTGAATGAAGACAGATAGGAACAAGCCGATTCTTTCACTGAATTTGTCTCACTCTTAGCTTTCAAACGAGCTATCGCACGACAAAATCCGTCCACTGGAAGCCAAAATCGAAGCAAGCTGTCCAGAGGGGGGGGGACGTCAGTGAAATTTCAAAATTTGATGAAAAATGTTTTGGTGACGGTCCCAGGTCGAAATTCCACACTTTGGAAAATTTTCAAATTTTTACCCATACAAAGCCACTCTGACACTTAGGATTTTTTCAGGTGAGCGAGCTCCGACCTAAAATCTTGTAACCGCTCTAACTTTTGAATGAAGACAGATAGGAACAAGCCGATTCTTTCACTGAATTTGTCTCACTCTTAGCTTTTAAACGAGCTATCGCACGACAAAATCCGTCCACTGGAAGCCAAAATCGAAGCAAGCTGTCCAGAGGGGGGGGGACGTCAGTGAAATTTCAAAATTTGATGAAAAATGTTTTGGTGACGGTCCCAGGTCGAAATTCCACACTTTGGAAAATTTTCAAATTTTTACCCATACAAAGCCACTCTGACACTTAGGATTTTTTCAGGTGAGCGAGCTCCGACCTAAAATCTTGTAACCGCTCTAACTTTTGAACGAAGACAGATAGGAACAAGCCGATTCTTTCACTGAATTTGTCTCACTCTTAGCTTTTAAACGAGCTATCGCACGACAAAATCCGTCCACTGGAAGCCAAAATCGAAGCAACCTGTCCAGAGGGGGGGGGGACGTCAGTGAAATTTCAAAATTTGATGAAAAATATTTTGGTGACGGTCCCAGGTCGAAATTCCACACTTTGGAAAATTTTCAAATTTTTACCCATACAAAGCCACTCTGACACTTAGGATTTTTTCAGGTGAGCGAGCTCCGACCTAAAATCTTGTAACCGCTCTAACTTTTGAATGAAGACAGATAGGAACAAGCCGATTCTTTCACTGAATTTGTCTCACTCTTAGCTTTCAAACGAGCTATCGCACGACAAAATCCGTCCACTGGAAGCCAAAATCGAAGCAACCTGTCCAGAGGGGGGGGGACGTCAGTGAAATTTCAAAATTTGATGAAAAATGTTTTGGTGACGGTCCCAGGTCGAAATTCCACACTTTGGAAAATTTTCAAATTTTTACCCATACAAAGCCACTCTGACACTTAGGATTTTTTCAGGTGAGCGAGCTCCGACCTAAAATCTTGTAACCGCTCTAACTTTTGAATGAAGACAGATAGGAACAAGCCGATTCTTTCACTGAATTTGTCTCACTCTTAGCTTTTAAACGAGCTATCGCACGACAAAATCCGTCCACTGGAAGCCAAAATCGAAGCAAGCTGTCCAGAGGGGGGGGGACGTCAGTGAAATTTCAAAATTTGATGAAAAATGTTTTGGTGACGGTCCCAGGTCGAAATTCCACACTTTGGAAAATTTTCAAATTTTTACCCATACAAAGCCACTCTGACACTTAGGATTTTTTCAGGTGAGCGAGCTCCGACCTAAAATCTTGTAACCGCTCTAACTTTTGAATGAAGACAGATAGGAACAAGCCGATTCTTTCACTGAATTTGTCTCACTCTTAGCTTTCAAACGAGCTATCGCACGACAAAATCCGTCCACTGGAAGCCAAAATCGAAGCAAGCTGTCCAGAGGGGGGGGACGTCAGTGAAATTTCAAAATTTGATGAAAAATGTTTTGGTGACGGTCCCAGGTCGAAATTCCACACTTTGGAAAATTTTCAAATTTTTACCCATACAAAGCCACTCTGACACTTAGGATTTTTTCAGGTGAGCGAGCTCCGACCTAAAATCTTGTAACCGCTCTAACTTTTGAATGAAGACAGATAGGAACAAGCCGATTCTTTCACTGAATTTGTCTCACTCTTAGCTTTCAAACGAGCTATCGCACGACAAAATCCGTCCACTGGAAGCCAAAATCGAAGCAAGCTGTCCAGAGGGGGGGGACGTCAGTGAAATTTCAAAATTTGATGAAAAATGTTTTGGTGACGGTCCCAGGTCGAAATTCCACACTTTGGAAAATTTTCAAATTTTTACCCATACAAAGCCACTCTGACACTTAGGATTTTTTCAGGTGAGCGAGCTCCGACCTAAAATCTTGTAACCGCTCTAACTTTTGAATGAAGACAGATAGGAACAAGCCGATTCTTTCACTGAATTTGTCTCACTCTTAGCTTTTAAACGAGCTATCGCACGACAAAATCCGTCCACTGGAAGCCAAAATCGAAGCAAGCTGTCCAGAGGGGGGGGGACGTCAGTGAAATTTCAAAATTTGATGAAAAATGTTTTGGTGACGGTCCCAGGTCGAAATTCCACACTTTGGAAAATTTTCAAATTTTTACCCATACAAAGCCACTCTGACACTTAGGATTTTTTCAGGTGAGCGAGCTCCGACCTAAAATCTTGTAACCGCTCTAACTTTTGAACGAAGACAGATAGGAACAAGCCGATTCTTTCACTGAATTTGTCTCACTCTTAGCTTTCAAACGAGCTATCGCACGACAAAATCCGTCCACTGGAAGCCAAAATCGAAGCAAGCTGTCCAGAGGGGGGGGGGACGTCAGTGAAATTTCAAAATTTGATGAAAAATGTTTTGGTGACGGTCCCAGGTCGAAATTCCACACTTTGGAAAATTTTCAAATTTTTACCCATACAAAGCCACTCTGACACTTAGGATTTTTTCAGGTGAGCGAGCTCCGACCTAAAATCTTGTAACCGCTCTAACTTTTGAATGAAGACAGATAGGAACAAGCCGATTCTTTCACTGAATTTGTCTCACTCTTAGCTTTCAAACGAGCTATCGCACGACAAAATCCGTCCACTGGAAGCCAAAATCGAAGCAACCTGTCCAGAGGGGGGGGGACGTCAGTGAAATTTCAAAATTTGATGAAAAATGTTTTGGTGACGGTCCCAGGTCGAAATTCCACACTTTGGAAAATTTTCAAATTTTTACCCATACAAAGCCACTCTGACACTTAGGATTTTTTCAGGTGAGCGAGCTCCGACCTAAAATCTTGTAACCGCTCTAACTTTTGAATGAAGACAGATAGGAACAAGCCGATTCTTTCACTGAATTTGTCTCACTCTTAGCTTTTAAACGAGCTATCGCACGACAAAATCCGTCCACTGGAAGCCAAAATCGAAGCAAGCTGTCCAGAGGGGGGGGGACGTCAGTGAAATTTCAAAATTTGATGAAAAATGTTTTGGTGACGGTCCCAGGTCGAAATTCCACACTTTGGAAAATTTTCAAATTTTTACCCATACAAAGCCACTCTGACACTTAGGATTTTTTCAGGTGAGCGAGCTCCGACCTAAAATCTTGTAACCGCTCTAACTTTTGAATGAAGACAGATAGGAACAAGCCGATTCTTTCACTGAATTTGTCTCACTCTTAGCTTTCAAACGAGCTATCGCACGACAAAATCCGTCCACTGGAAGCCAAAATCGAAGCAAGCTGTCCAGAGGGGGGGGGACGTCAGTGAAATTTCAAAATTTGATGAAAAATGTTTTGGTGACGGTCCCAGGTCGAAATTCCACACTTTGGAAAATTTTCAAATTTTTACCCATACAAAGCCACTCTGACACTTAGGATTTTTTCAGGTGAGCGAGCTCCGACCTAAAATCTTGTAACCGCTCTAACTTTTGAACGAAGACAGATATGAACAAGCCGTTTCTTTCACTGAATTTGTCTCACTCTTAGCTTTCAAACGAGCTATCGCACGACAAAATCCGTCCACTGGAAGCCAAAATCGAAGCAAGCTGTCCAGAGGGGGGGGGACGTCAGTGAAATTTCAAAATTTGATGAAAAATGTTTTGGTGACGGTCCCAGGTCGAAATTCCACACTTTGGAAAATTTTCAAATTTTTACCCATACAAAGCCACTCTGACACTTAGGATTTTTTCAGGTGAGCGAGCTCCGACCTAAAATCTTGTAACCGCTCTAACTTTTGAACGAAGACAGATAGGAACAAGCCGATTCTTTCACTGAATTTGTCTCACTCTTAGCTTTCAAACGAGCTATCGCACGACAAAATCCGTCCACTGGAAGCCAAAATCGAAGCAAGCTGTCCAGAGGGGGGGGGGACGTCAGCGAAAATTTTTTTCTCTCCGATTGACTTGAAACTCACCATACCGATGCAGAATTTCACGCTGAATCCGAATCTGGCCTCCGTTTTCTCATCCGATGCTTCGTTTTGGCTCTACAGTAGGCAGCCATCGCAAAAATTCTAACTCTGTCGTTTTTTCGAAAAATGTTGAAAATTTTTTCTCTCCGATTGACTTGAAACTCACCATACAGATAGAGAATTTCACGCTGATTCCAAATCTGAAATCCGTTTTCCAATCCGATGCTTCGTTTTGAAGCTAGAACCCAAAACGTCCCAAATTCTAACTCTGTCGTTTTTCGCCAATGTCCCAAAATCTTAAATGGCGTCTCACATCTAAATGAAGACAGATAGGAACAAGCCGATTCTTTCAGTGAATTTGTCTCACTCTTAGCTTTCAAACGAGCTATCGCACGACAAAATCCGTCCACTAGAAGCCAAAATCGAAGCAAGCTGTCCAGAGGGGGGGGGACATCAGCGAAAATTTTTTTCTCTCCGATTGACTTGAAACTCACCATACCGATGCAGAATTTCACGCTGAATCCGAATCTGGCCTCCGTTTTCCCATCCGATGCTTCGTTTGGGCGCTACACACCAAAACGTCCCAAATTTTAACTCTGTTAAAATTTTGAAGAAAAATTTTTTCTCGCCGATTGAGCTGGAAATCACACCACAGATGCAGAATTTTACGCTGAATCCGAATCTGGCAGCCATTTCACCATCCACGACAACCTAGACGGTCGCCCACGTCAACCTGGACGGTCGCCCACGTCAACCTAGACGGTCGCCCACGTCAACCAGGCGGTCGGACCAACTCACCCGAGTCTCACACTCTGTCGTTGCAGAGGGGGGGGGGAGTCAGCGAACATGTTGTGAACGTGAACCAACCTGGCCGGCACACCACGACAGACCACAACCTCTGTCGTTCCAGAGGGGGGGGGGACTCAGACCCGAAGTACCACGGCGGCCGACCACGACACTCTACCGTTCCAGAGGGGGGGGGCGCCGGTCGAGTGTTTGTCACTTGCTTACTACTAACATTAAAGCATGTCAAACTTGGGATATCTACGAGTCCAAATTACAGGAAACAGGAATCACCTCAATGCCATTTTCACTGGGAATTCGACGATGGATGGTGAAATGCTCCTACCTCAATGTCATTATGTAGCAAATTAGACGGCCTTAATTATACAATTAAGACCGTCTAATTTTGAATTGGAGGTATACAGAGTGATCATAACTCCAATTTCTGTATGAAATATGTCACATTTTCTTCACTTGCGTAACTATGTGATCACTCTGTATGAACAACCTTCATAGAAAAATGAAACACCCTGTATGTTTACAAAGTAGAAGAATATAAAAATATAAAGTACAAAACATAAAGTTAAATAGATAAGAGAAATGTTTCGATAACAAGTAAAGAAGTCTAGAAAATTAGTCTTTGTGATGAAAGAAAGTTGGGATACCATAGGCATCATCCAGATCAACATCACCTCTCTTTCTAATACGGGAGCCTTGCAAGCAGTGACTAGCAGCATTAATTAATGAGAACACAATTTTCGAATGGACGATTGAACGAAAGTTCCGATAATTTTCGTCCAATTTGCTTTCAAGTCTTTCAAGTCATCAATTTCAGAGCTGAACATAAAAAACGGACTACTTAAATTTTGCTGAGATTCAATCGCCTCTTATGCCATTCAATCGTGTTGCACATCAGCGTGCCATACATCATTCGATAGCTTGTATTGTCAGCTGTAAAATGAGCTATGATAGACTTGCATCCGTTCTTGCATTTGCTGAGCAGTGCTCAAGATGTGAACATCACTAAATTTACAAATCTCAATTTTTCAATAAGAAGACATGTGAGTGTGATAATGAATCATGTACGGGGAGAACGAGCATTTTCTGAGATCTCCTTTGATATACCGGTCATCAAAATCGACCAACTGGGAAAAAATGAGTGATATCGTAAAGTTATCACAAAATCATAACTCTTTTGACTGAAAATGATGTAATCTCACTTTTTCATCAAAAATGTCCATGTTTGGCATCTTCAGAATCCTTGCGATGTAAGGAATACGAATATGCAAGTTTCATTCAAATCAGTTCAATGATTCTTTTTCAAACTTCTTCAATATCTAATCTCACTACAACTTAAGTACAAATACATAAAAGGTAAACAATCTGCGGTCAGTGAGAGGACAAATAAATACATGCCTTCGCTATTGTTTTGTTTTGAATCTTCGTTCATCTCAAATTTGTCTGTGTACTTTAGTGGTAATGAGAATAGGTATTGAAGAAGTTTGAAAAAGAATCATTGAACTGATTTGAATGAAACTTGCATATTCGTATTCCTTACATCGCAAGGATTCTGAAGATGCCAAACATGGACATTTTTGATGAAAAAGTGAGATTACATCATTTTCAGTCAAAAGAGTTATGATTTTGTGATAACTTTACGATATCACTCATTTTTTCCCAGTTGGTCGATTTTGATGACCGGTATATCAAAGGAGATCTCAGAAAATGCTCGTTCTCCCCGTACATGATTCATTATCACACTCACATGTCTTCTTATTGAAAAATTGAGATTTGTAAATTTAGTGATGTTCACATCTTGAGCACTGCTCAGCAAATGCAAGAACGGATGCAAGTCTATCATAGCTCATTTTACAGCTGACAATACAAGCGATTGGAAGGCATAAGCGGCGATTGAATCTCAGTAAAATTTAAGTGGTCCGTATTTTATGTTCAGCTCTGTGTGTAGGAAGGATTTCGCTTGCAACCCAAAAACTCTGTCACAGGAGAATATTAGCAGAGTGAAGTCGTATCTTCTGTAATCGCATGCGACTTTATATTTCGACTCCTTTTGTCGGCTGCTTCAAGGATCTGAGTTGAATTGCGATTATCGCGAGATTTAGTGTCAATGTTTAGCATCTGAACGTCGAACAACGCTGGTGTTTGCGATGTCCACACTCGTAAAAGTAAGTCAGCCCTCAGCCCTTCTTGCGTGATGTCACTTTCCATTCTCTGTAACAATTGGTTCTTTCATTATACTCCGTTCTACAAAGGCCACTGCGAGGTCTCCAACGACATATCTGATTTCGTTGTGGCGATGAATTACCAGTCCTTCCTTCTTGCAGTTTAGTCCGTGATTGATGGAAAACATTTGCGATTGATGGAAAACAACGGCGTTAATAGACATTGTAGATAGCATGAGTCTGATGATCGATGACAAGACGAATTTCGGAGCTGCTCTCCTCAGTTTTGATCTTACGCGTGCATTTGATCTGGTGAACCATAATTTACTTATAAACCATCTGAGAGCTAATGATTTCCATTGTGGGGTACTGACGCGGATCCAGAACTACCTTAAAGAGCTTATTGGCAGAATAAGAATTGGATCAGAATTATCAGTACTCATTCAGACGAATGCTGGCGTTCCACAAGATTCCGTACTCGCTCCTGCTCTGTTTTGTGCTTTCATTGGTGATTTCTCCCCTACAACACCTGATAAACGGTGCATCAAATATGCTGATGATGTGAAATGATTATCCCCTTACCTTCAGATAACGAAAAGAAGATACAGCTGAGGATTCAAGTAGAATTAGATCACATTTAGTCTTGGTGCAACGATAATCGACTCATTTGAACATGAAAAAATCAAAAATGCTTTTGTTCACCAATCGTGAGTTCATTCTGCCATTGCCAACTCCTCTCCCATAAGTTAGAAAAATTTGCATACTCGGAGTCATTCTCGATCAGAAGTTGGACTGGAAAGCACATGTAAATATGATTAGTAATAAAGTCAACAAACGCTTCCACATTCTACGCCGTCTGACGAGTCTTGTTTCGGCTAAAGAACTTCATCTTATCTACGCTTCTGTATTGAGATCACTAATTGAATAAGCCTCTCCGGTCTTCGTTGGTATCAACAAAAATCTGTCAAAGCAGCTGCAAAAATTAGATAACAGAGCACATCGCATGATATTCAACAACTATTACGGAAGTGGAAATCGAAGAACCTACAATTGCTGTAAAAACGAAATTGCCATCCGTCGAAATCTTTTGAGTAAGTCTCTTTTCACCAAGATCTCTAAAGAAAATAGTTACTGTCTTCACTCGCGGATCCCATTGAAGCTACGAAGCCAATATACGGTCAGCCTGTGTCGTAATCTAAAGAGAAAGAAGACTTTCTTTACTTTCACTACATCTCTCCTTAACGCCGAGCTGCGTAGACAAATATCTTATTAATTTATGTAAAGAAAACTTTGTATTTCTTTGATTACCATCTTTGAAAAATATACGCTTATTATTAGTATTATTTCGCCACAACCATCACAAGTTGAGGGTAAGTTGTTCAGCGGACGTCCATAACGGAATTCAGTTGCTGATAAGTTGAAATTGTGCGCGGTTAAGGATAAGACCACAGAATTAGATTGTTTAACCTTATCACTTTGCTAGAAGTGCAAACTGATTCAAAACGATGGCACATGCAGGAACCTACTAAGTGGGCAAAAAGAAATTTTCAATGCCTTGCAGAGATAGGAAAAATAGATATTGCTGTGAATTTATGAATTTATTCAAAATACTCCGATCGCCACGATTCCTTCAGATTCGAACAATTCAGATAATTGCGCAAAAGTTGTCTCGATAATGTTGGGCCCACCTATCAATATTAAAACAGTTAGCAGGCGCACGAAAAAACGTTCACAAACATCTCTGTAGAACTAGACATTGACTGTGGCTCTTTGCTGTGTGATCCGGTTGATAACTGTCACTGAAATGTCGCACAATTTGGCGTGTTTGATGTTGAACTGGTCGCTCATTGTTCGATTGCTATGGTATTATGTCAGCAGATTGTGCCATTTAAGTAACGTTGCATGTTCCAATGTTTCCCTTCTAAACAGAAGAAGAGACGACTTGTCTAATTCCTTGGGATGCTCATTGCTCGATTGCCACGGTATTATGTCAGCAGATTGTGCCATTTCATTAACGTTACATGTTTTAATGTTTCCTTTCTAAGGGCTGTTTCACACATGCGACTTTTTGCAGCACCGAAGTCGCGCGAGTGTTTGTTTAACATTACAGCATATGGAGCCTTTCACACACATGTCGCGCGTTTTCATTTTGCCGCGAGTAAATCGCGTGGTTTTGGTTTTTGACCTACAAATTATCTTTAACATCATCTCAAACTGAAAACATATCTGAGTTCAGCATGATATGGCGATTAAAACGCATTCCGAATGTTAATTTTCGTCAAGTAGAACCGATGCTATCTGGAATAATATCTTTGATTTCCAAAGTGTTGATGTTCTCGAACTTCGTGTAAATCAATCAATACTGTAGCCAATGCGCGTGTAAACGACAATGACTGAAGTCAGTCATTGTCACCAATTTACATTTTGACCTCGTTCTCAGCCGTCAGTGGTCAGATTCTGGTGATCCACACACCAAACTGATCCCCAGAGCATGAAGAAGTTGATGGCGCTCATGGCGTCCACCATGAAGAGAAATTCTTGTCTTCGCAATCATCTTTCATTCGAACAATGGCCAACAGAGACAATTGAAAAGCTATCCCCATGGAAGACAATAGCATAGTCGCGCGGATGCCAGGGTAACATTACAGCCTATGGCACCTTCCACACATGTCGCGCGTTTTAAAAGCGGATAAATTGTCGCAAGAATTCTCCGGGAAATTGCGCGATTTTGAGGCGATTTTGAGTTTTGACCGACTAACGATCTAGAACATAGCGTCAGTCTGAGAACATTTCTGAGTGCAGTATGTTATGGTGATTAAAACGCGTTCCGAATTGCTCAATTTCGTTCAGTAGAACCGATTCTATCACGAATAATGCATCTGAAGTTCGAAAGTGTCGAGGTTATTGACTTTCGCATACGTCAAACAATAGTGCCTTCCATGTGCGTGCAATAGACGATGACTGAAGTCAGTCAATGTCACCAATTTACATTTTGTCTTCGTTCTCAGTTACTCTCGTTAATTACTCTCTTTAATCTCGTTCTCCTCGTACTCAGATTTTGGTGATTCTCACACCAAAATGATTGCCAGAATATGAAGAAGTTGATGACCCGAATGGCTCCCGCCGTGGAGAGAATTATTTTCATAACATGCAAGACTCCCAGAGGCCCCTGCCCATGCACAATGCTTTATTGATTGACTAGACTGGAACACTTGCAAAAGCAGCGGATACTGACAATAGATGCAGTAGATTGTGAAAGCGGTTATTTTCTTATTGATATGATGAAAGTGTTCTCTTCGTGAAAACTTGTTGACTTGTGCTATAAATAGATGACGCAATCGACCACTTTTATCGATGAACTGGTTGAATAGGTTGCCGAGATTTCTATGCCTTTCAAATGAGCCTACATGTCTATTACACAGAGCAGACGGCGAGACAAAATTGCTTAAATATGAATGTTTTATGTTGATTTTGAATATTATAGCGAACTATGTAATAAATTTTAGATATTCTGATAGCAAATTTCCTACCGATTTCGATGAAAACAAGAGCAAGTACAACTGAAGCCTGCCTTCAGAGTAATTTTGGTTCAAATCCTTTTCCAACAGGATAAGACACATCCACTTTCTATATCTCATGAAATCGAGAGATCGAAATGGTTTGTACGATGATTGACAGTCGCAGAAATCGAAGTCCAATGTGAAAGGCCAATTCCAAATTTTAGCGGCAATCGCGCTGCAGAAAGTCGCATGTGTGAAGCAGCCCTAATCAAGCAGAAGAAAGACGACCTGTCTAATTCTTTGGGTAAGACATTCAGCCAATCGCTTGTTTTGTGTTCAATTGCGCGGCGAATGTGGTTTGCCTGATAGCGAGGAAGTTTCGAACAAATGAGTTCTACTTTTTCTTTTCTCTAGCTTGGCGAGTTGTACTGTACGTCGGTTTTTTCGGCATGATTGCATGGTCTGAAAATGATGTGCTGAATCAAAATCATCATGTGGGCTTTTGATAGCGTTATTTAGGATTGATGTTGATTGTCTGGAGGTTTTATAATTTATTTTAGAAGTTTCAACCGAAATATGACAGGTGAAATATCGGCTGACTAACTTACTCAGTAACAATCAGGAGATATGGTATAGTGCTTGTAGATATGAACAGATTGTACTGGTTTACGTCATTAGCAGCAGTAAAAGAAAGAATTAACCTGACATGAAAGATGACGAATGTAGAACTATGACAGTAGAGCATCCTACAACATTGTAGGCTTGCAACAATTCTACTAACACAGCTCTGCATTCATCATCTTTTACGTCAGCTGGTCAATTCTTTCTTTGCTGCTGCTAAGGACGTAAACCAGTACAACTTGTCCATATGTACACTGCAAACCACAGAATTAAATATTTTGTTTATCTGCTTCGGTTTGCTAGAAGTGTGATTAATACGAAACTGACGGCACATAGAGGAACCTATTAGGTGGGCAAGAAGGAATTCCTAATACCTTACAGAGATAGGAAAAAAAGTCGTGCGTCGCTTGCGGATTAATGTGAGTTCCAGCAAAGTGCTTCGATTGCCAAAATTCCTTCAGATTCGAAGAATTCAGATCATTGCGCACAAGTTTTCTCCATAATGTTGACCCTTCCGATCATTATTAAAGAAAGTAGCAGGCGTACGAAAATTAGTTCACTTGATGATCCTCTCCTCGGCATTGCTCACTGTATAGTGCATACATTGAATCGAAGCCAAGACAGGGATGTGTGTTTTGGTGTGTACGAAGTGATATCACAGCACCCACGCATCTCTCACTGGCTCCACTGTCCTCTGCTGACAGCTTATTGTTTGCCATTTCCAATAGCAAGCGATACACGAATTATCCATTCGAGAAGGAGCAAGTTGATGTGCCATTTCGACATTAAGGTTGCATACAATTCTTCCTTTCTAGGAAACCGAAGCGCGCGCAGATGAATCTAATTCTGTGCTGCAAACTGCTCGATGCCAGAGCTACCTACGAAACCGATATACACAGCGAAATAACAAAATGTGAGACAACCCTATCGATCGTATTCATTCGTTACGAAAACGATTGACTTTCCTATTGTATTAAAAAGTAATACCTGGGTGTTGTGGTCTAGAGATGACTTTTCAAAATGTTGGTCACAAACAACTGTTGGCTGCACTTTAAATAGGGAGTTGTGTCGATGCTGAGAGATGTAAGCTATGGATTCCTGATATGGGATGAAATGGCAGCTATTTAGGTCTGTGTCCAATTTTCAACTGAGGATGCAATTCAGCATTTAACCCTTTGAGGTTTATAAGGTAACTAACCTAAGAAGCATAAATAAATCAATGTTATCTTGCTTAAATATGGTAAATTAGTGAATATATTAGAAAATATCTAATATAAAGCGTTGACATATTGATTTTTTGATGTGGTACAAAAATGTACCACAAAACGGATTACACTTTGAAATAAGACTTATTGAATTTAGACATGAAATTGAGTAAAACATCCGCTATTCCGAATGACTTTATTCACGATAAACAGAGCTCATCGTTCACATGGAGAAGCATAAAATTGAGTTACGAAAGATCTCCTTAGATTTGTAACGTCATGAATGATAGTCCCGAAAGCAATTTCGAGAACTATTCAGACAGAGCGCAACATCACAATCTGTGCACTGAATGTTACTCCTGTTGTCCACCAATCGGGAGCTGCAATGTTTGCAACGTTTTCTGTCCGCGGCAACTCTTGGGAGATGTAGAGGTGTATTTGAACTTCGAACACGTAATCTCTTGGCAGGAGGTGCACATCTTGGCTCTCTTTCTCTACTTGAGAATCCACGAATCATGCTGTTTGCCACTGATCGTCGAAATTCGTACGATGACATCTTTCCCAGTTTCCTAGAGCAGTAGACAACATATGCATTGTTGATAGCCATGTCCAAAAGATCGAAGAATAGACGAAGGTAGTACTTCTTTGGGGATCTGTGGCCGATCTCGTACGAAACTTTCTTTTGATCGCACAAATCAACACCCTGCATCGCTGAATTGTATTGCACGACAACAGATGGGATGGTCTTCGGCTGTTTTCCAGGTTGCCCTCGTCTCCTTCTTTCAACAACTGTTGTCTGTGAGGGATCAACGAAGTTAGACGCGATTAGGACTGGTCGCTTGTCCATCCATAGGCACACGGAAACCTTTTCATTCTGCGAGACAAAAGAGTGAGTTTCTCCTTCTTTCATCTTCTTTACTTCTTTTGCTTTTGGAGGCAGGCCCTTCCGATGAGAACGAATTGTTCCAATAGCTTTGATTCCTTTTGCATGGAGGTCTTCAAGAAGATTGATGGAAGTGAAAAAGTTATCCATTCCAATCACACATCCAGTTCCTTCCACACACTGGCTCAGCTTCGTAACGACCTGTTCTCCCAAGCCAAGATTGGAGTTTCCTGTATCCTTTCCAGTATACAGATGTATCTGATAAGCATAACCAGATTTAGCTGCCGCCAGAATCCACTCTTTGAAACCCCATGGAGTCGGTTTTCCTCTCATGTATTGTTTGTTGGAATTGTTTCCCTTGAATTTCACCATATGCTCATCTATCGAAAGCTCTTCTTCGTATTCATAAGCATCTTGAAAAACCATGTTGGCATGATCCAGGACTGGCTGAATTTTCCAGGACCTTCCAGAATGTTCTGCTTCATTGTCATTGAAGTGCAAATGAGCTCTCAGGATCTCAAATCTTCTGCTGGTCATGGTTTGGGAAACTTTGCTGACATGAAGATCGTCATCTTGCTTCCAATAGTCTCTCAACTCAGGCAATTTATTATATCCCATCAGTATATGGAGGCCAAGTAGCGCCTTCATTTCTTCACTATTGGTATTCAGGTCAACTCCTTTTCTGTTGGCATATAAAACGGACTGGGGTAGGATTACTTCTTCTATCAATTTTTGAACCTGAAACGTTTTCTCAAACACTTCGTAAGGTGTTGCAGCTTCACTTAGCTCAGAATCGATTTTTACGCTGCCGAAAGAAATAGGATTCGTTACTTCAACTGATTTCATCTTATATATTTGAGTCCAATTCAAGCTTGTGGTGTTCGTTGTTTCGCCTTCTAGTTCATCTTCGTCTTCACTTTCTTCATTGCCAATAATTGTTTCATCAGCCTCGACTGTCTGGTCATCAGTGATGAAAGATTCGTCTTCATCGTCTAATGGTTCAATTTCCTCGTCACTATTGTCAGCATATAGCAGGGCAATTGCAGCTTGAGCAGCTCCCCTCCTTGAATGAACGACTCTCACATTCGCCCTTGACATTCCTGAAAAAAAGCATAATGTTTATTCTCTAATATGCATTGTATGCAGGCTACACATGCACGCTTATAGCACTGTATGCGAGTATGTTTAGAAACAGTAACTATAAAAAATCAGTAGGTCTGACCAAACAATACATGGATCTTCATGAAATGTAAATTTTGTACTAAATCCGATTTTATGTAAAATTCCTACTACTTGAGACACTGATAAGTAACTGATAAGCCGTAATATAAACCGCGTGCTCAATCAGTTACATGCGTGTTCCAGTGGTGTAGTGGATAACACCGACACAGCACAAGTAAAATTAGCGGGTTCGAATCCCGCTGCTGAACTCTCTATTTTTGCAGACTTCAAAATGATTTTAGTTCCATTATTCAGAAATTTAATATTTTTACTCGATGCAGAATCTGTTTGATATTGATAATATTGTTCTTTATTACTCTGTAGGTTTTACAGTTAGTAAACCTGTGTCTTATCCCTGACTATTAGCAAGATATGAATTTTACTTTATTGCAATGTAAAATTCTCTTTCCGTTTTGTGGTGTATTTTTGTACCACCTGTTTTTTTCATTCAATTACGCTAAATCAGTTGATCATATACGATTGCTGATATATGTATTTAGAAAGTACTGTAATATACTCGGATAATACGTAGAAAGAGTAATGTTGAATCACTTACTTGTCCGAAAATATCACTCTGAATCAACAGGTGTCGAAATTGAAATTGATTTCGAAAGATCATCATCTATTACGAAGACAAACAAACATTAAATATATCATTTGGAATGAAATATCACTTTAAATATATTTTTTAGATTGTGTTTGTACGATATATAGATAGATTTTGTTAAATGTTATCATTACAATTACATAAAGATGGGTTTACTTATGTGGTGCATATTTATACCACAAAACCCCAAAGGGTTAATTACTCTATACTGTTGGTCACGGTTAGAATAAGCTACAAGGGGGCAAAAACAATTTTCTACTAATTCCAAAATTTTCTAGAATTTAAGTATCAAGCCATCCAAGATTTCATACACTTTGCACCCATGAAGCTGACTGTGACAGCCGAAATATGGGCATATTTATTTCAAGAGAATATCCAGATAATAACACTTGACGCTTGTCTTAAACGTTAAAAAAAACTAAAATTGTTAATTTCAAACAGAAATCCTCTGATCACTCGCCTATTTTGATTGGAAGATCGCATATTGAGTAGGTTATCAGTTTGAAAATATTAGGAGTGCACTTTTCTTCTGATCTTAGGTGGAATGTCCAATTTGATTATGTCTATAAAACTATGTGTCGTAGCCTCTCGTTTGTCAAACGTTTAGAAAGCGACTGTAATTCCCCTGAAATTATTTTTCAAGCTTATACTCGTATGGCTACAGTTTTTTGTCATCTACATGTATCTTTTTGCTGGCCAGTGATGTGTGATATGCCCATGAGTTATTTCAAGACGTTTGAGCAGTTTGACAGCCTAACTATGAAATGGGCTGGTGTTACTCAAATCCCATGTCTGAGGAGTCGACTTGAAAAATCCTGCAATAAACTCATTAAAAAGATATCTGCAGATAAGGAAAATCATCCATTGTGTCAAATTTTTGAAATACGAAATGTCAGTAGTGTGAGACACACGCGTTCTCTACTTCCACTAATCAGGATGTCTGCTATGTATCAGAAATCTTTTGTGATGTATTCTTCTCTTTCATGGTGATTATTTGTGCATGTCTACTTGTCTATTTCTGTCATATACCGTGAGTGAAATTGAGCTGCAAATATTTCACTTGATGTGTTTGTTTGTCTGCGCTAGTTGGCTAGCGATGTGTATAAATTTGAATATGAATATAATTCTTGGTTTACTAGACACGTCTGGTTTTTTTGCACAATACAACGCAAAGATACCTAACCGCGCACATACCGCTTTTGTATTGACTTAATAAAGATATTTTTTTATTTTTCTAGCACATCGTAGCTACTTCATGTTTCGCATATTCTTTTCACTTGTAGGAGGGACACAATCACCTCTTCAGAAAACATATTCATAGTTGCCCACCGGGGATGGCTGAACAAATCAATTAAACATTATCCAACAAAGAGTGACAATTTCTCATATTTTGCAACATCATTTTTCAAACTAATGGATTTGGTTTACAATTGCTTTAATGCACTGACAATCACTGATTATATTTGCTGCTTCCTAATCTTCAATGTGTCACTGTCTCATGCTTTAGAATTCTGTCCTAGACATCATACCCATTATAAGAATTCTAGACGTGCAGCTCAATATGCCAAGCACCTTATTTTTTTATTCCAACCTCTTCTTTCGATCTAAAGACATATTTAGATTTCCTCACTTTCATGTCATACAACTCATTAATCCGTGGTGTTTCCGGATATTACAGCTTTCACACTTCAGAGATTCTGATGAAGATATCAGTGTAAGTATTAAAGCAATATTTTTTTAGAAACTTGTGATGTTGGAGTTCACTGAATGCGGTTATGCGGTTGAAGACGTTGGTTGCTAAAGAAGATTGGCCGAAGCAACTACACAGTGCGGGCTACTAGTTGTTCAGACTTGTGGTTATAAGCCCGGGTTCCTTAAAACTTTTAAAATCAAGCAGCAATCATGAATCCGAGCTTCCATGATATTAAATTTCCAAACATTGCCTAGCCGAAGCTTATATAAGAATAATTCTACATTATAATGCTCAAAGTCTTCAACAATTATCTAGCTACGTTTGTGCAAGTGTGACTTTGAGTTACGAATTTGGAAGTCGATGCATTTAGCCTATTATATATCGGTGTGAATTCAGTTTGAATAAATCATGTAAGCATAGTGACTACGGACAGTGGTGACATGGGAAGTTGCGAGTATATTTGGAAAGATGATTTCGCGATAATATATAGAGGACCTGTTGTAAAAATTACATAGGCCTAATGGCTTTCTGAAAAGTAAGAAGGAGATGATAGAATCTACTGATTTTCAGCTCATGAAAATTTGTGCTTTTCCCAGGCTCATGATTTAGTGTAGTGTGTATATTTTTCATAAATGATGAAATTGAATATGATTTAGATATAGGAACGATTGATGAAGGTTGCGTTTCCAGCCACAGATGATATTCAAAGGCCTTCTGCAAGCTTGAGGTTACAAACCTAGCTTCTATCATCAAACTATTGCTCGGCAAGGACAATTTGAATTCGCATGTCAAATTAACATCCACTCTTTAGCTCATTGTCAATAGCGACAATACGTCATTCGAAATTGACTGAGTTATCATTATTGCTGTTAATGACATTAGCGAGAGAGGTGTTTATTTTTCTTTAAATGGCAATCGAAATGATATGCAAGTTTAAAAGACACAATTATAAATTCTAAAAGCATACAAAAGAAAAGTTAATGCTAGTCACAGACACAAATTGAGGTCAATCAGTCACAGTATGTAGAATTGATAAATATACACATTTTCGGTAAAAATGAGTTGCGACGCAAAGAAGTACTAAGAATTGGGATAGATAAACGACCACTTGGGAGAGTACAAGGAAAAAGACTGCTTAAAAAGGTATCAGTAGTTTGAATACCAAAAAAAGTCTTTCAGCAGCTTATCTCCTGGCAGACAAGTCGGGTAGGATAATTCCTTTGATTTTGAGGCACCGGTTTTGAATTTTTTCCGGGCGAAGAGAGCTTTCAGAGGATAATCCGATAAAGGAAGGAGACGCATACTCGAGATGAGACTTCGAATCAACGCGCTATATATTGCACAGAACTGTTCATTGCTGGCAACAGATTTCATGCGTCGTAATATGTAAATTCGTTGTGCACATTTCCGCGAAATGTAATCAATATATGACTTCCTCGTGAGATCCGAATCGAGGAGAAATCTCAAGAAACGGACGCTGTTGGTAAATTGTACTCCTTCAATTAAATTTTCGATTTGGCACTGTTCTCTGAAGTCACCACGATACCTCATCATGCCACTGGTCTTGCTCCATACCCGCTGCCGATTACCGTTGAATTGATTTGATCTCAAGTTTGATCTTTTCCACATCTTCTATGTAATTTACTTTTGAAATTCTACAAACTTGTGAGATATCATCAACGTACTTTACGAGGCATGTAGTCGGGTAATATGACTGGAGTGATTGTAGGTACATATCAAAGAGGTATGGCCCCAGTAATGATCCCTGGGGCACACCAGGGAGTGTCGCTACATCAATGTATCTTTCAACAGCTATCCAAAAACTTATTTGGTATTCCTAAATGCTTTTTACTGGGCAACAGTTTAATTGTCTACCTTTTGATCCATAATCTACCAGACCGTGAGGATCATGACATGGCCAGCTTTCTCCATTTGTCTCTATATTTCATTGCTTGGATGACATTAATGGGTGATAGAATGTGCTCTTTTTCATATCGCATCCACAAATGACTGTTTGTGTCTACCTTGTTTATCGTATATATTCTAATTCTATCATTAATATTCTTTTTTATTTGAGAATGGCTTTGTATATTGCCGAAATCAATTGCTGGAGGCCCATAAATAATAAGAAGGCAATTTTCAGCTTGATTTTTCCAATTCGTATCATGAATGCCATTTATCAAGGTACTATGTTCTAAAATTTTCTTGCTGTCATACTTTCGAACTATCCTTATCTAATCTCGATTTTGCAGCTTAATTGCAAGTCATGACAACGTTAGCTGCTATTCATCTTGCCGTAACTTGTTGGCCAATTAGGTTTAAAGCGCACCTAGCGAATTTCATTATTGTATTAAATATACTCATATGTAATGAGCAAGCGAGCCGCACTTTCGACAATTTTGAGCGATGAGCGAGCGAAGAGGAATTTTTATCCACTCGAAAGCACTGGTCAAGACTTGAGGACAAGGGCAAGTGACAACAAGCTTGTTGGCACAAATAGGCAGCAATTCGTGGTTAGCCATACATCACTGAAAAATGACAATCGCACAAAGCACTGAGCTGTATGCTTATATTAATATGGTCAAATGCTGTAATCATCAGGAGGCAAGATTCATCAATCGTCAAATGGCTCAGTGTAGTGTTTATTTTGGCTAGTATGATCTACAAAATGACCAAGAGATTGCAAAATTATGGACTTCAAGTTCGATGCAATTGAACGGTTCAATGTACAATGCGCATAGTGAACTAGTGCGTGTATGTACAAGACATATGAATAAAGACTTTCAAAACCAAAGTTTTACATATTCATCTTGTTTGACAATTGAATTGATGAGCAAAGGCACCGCATTTACTTTACTTTAACTCTTCAATTAATGATAATGTGAAGAAGTGCTTGAAGGTTTTCTCGCACTTTATAGTTCAGGTAACTTCTCTCAGTTTGCTTTTGTATGCTAATTAAATGATCGCACATCTGAATGTGTGAATGTGTTTTATCTTTCTTACGCCGCTGTGCACTGCGCACCTTTCGAAACAATCCTTTTAGTCGTTAGGAAGCAGAAGTGCATATTAAATTTGACTATTCCTTTTTCCAGGTATTCGAATTTCGATCCGCACCCAGCAGGATGATACACGACACGCCTCGTTAATTCCATTGATAGACAGTGTCGTTCGTGTCATCCTTCGTGGCCTAAATCAAGACTTATGTTTCACAATAATTTCATGTCTAGTTTCTGTTGGGATAAATCTTCAGCATCACAACAAGAGAAATGGATGGTGATAAATTGGTCTAACTTTTTGAAGCATTATGCCGCCGTAACTTAGATGCCACTGCTCTCGACATCTTGACATCACTTGAATTGATCAAATTGATCTTGCAGGAATAACGTTATGTGACAAGGGTCTTTAACCCAGCTGCGGTGCGTGGAAAGCCGAGACCGAACAGAGGGGACTCTCCAATTCAGACGATTTTAAATAAACGACTTTTCAATGATGCATAGGTGCAAATAAATAATTTATTCAAATTTACTTAAGCCTTATCGGGACATCGATTGACAAATTGTCAATTTTAATTTTCAAATTCGAGTTGCTGTTTGAGTATGTAACATTTTTATTCAATTTTATTTCTCTTGACGATGTCTAAGCTTGAACCGATCCCATATTTTACAGCAGATCCTGTAGCTATTTCAGACTACTAGCCTACATGCTAGGCAGATTTTTATTTCAACCGGGCGGACCTCGGTTGACGGTTTGTCAACATACGCTTTAAAGCGCAAATTTTATAAATTTGAGGTTCATAACGACAGTAAAGCACTGCATCAATTTAGTCTTTTGAGAACTTTCTGTTTAATTAATAACTGAATGGCCTACATTTTGACGCATTGACTATGCACGCATCTTAATGTAGGCCTATGATAAGAATCGGTCTTCACTGCGAGTCCATTAAGAAATATCTATATTAAGCATAGCATCCATCAAAGTAGAATAATGATGTAATGAAATCAGTGTATCATTAATATCCAGGGTTGCCGTGGATATGCATGGCATCTCTATATGCATAGGCATCGATAGGTATGGGTGCTGAGGCTTCCATATCTCCCAAAGCTCCCATAGGGCTTCTATGGGGATTCTGTGGGGATTGCCATGATTTTGACTATGATTCACCAGAAGCAGTGAGAACTGACATTTAATCACACAATAAATTTTGACTTTGAATAATCAAGCAACTCACCATCTCACCGCTTAAATTCTATGAAAAAGCTGTGGTGATTTCACATTCACAATACATTGACAATGAGTTTGAATGACTTACAATAGCCTGGGTGTGTCAAGGACGTCTAAAGGAGATGAACGCTACAAGCTGATTTTAGGACAGAGCTGATTGGAGGCTGATTCACACGACTTTTTACACTGGTATAATCGCCGGTAAATCATGTACTTGTATATCAAATCACTTTCATTCATAATGCTATCATGGAAAGGCAAAACAAAATATCTAGAAAAATCCAGATTTTCAGTAGAGCGAAGATTATACATATATTATAGATTATAGAGCGAATTTTATCACAGTCTCTGCAGCATTTAAGTATGTAATTTATATAAGATAAAGCAATGTTGCATGCTTTTCTCCCTGCATCGCCCTCATGCTATAATACGCTTACAGCCTCACCATTGGTCGACACGTCACATTGAATACTACAAGTTTCCTTGAGAAGAACAATTCGTTTGTTGCTGTCTGAGGTAACAATTACCACTTTAACATAACGTGCACTTGATCTTTCATCTCCATTCTTAATTTCCTTTCTTTCAACTTCTGCCTTTTCTTTGTGTAGGACAGTGGTTCCCAACCTTTCAATGTTTCAGTACCATCCTTGATATTTTTACACGTTCGCGCGTACCACTTAGTCTCAAAGAAATTCTTTTTATGTTGGGAAAGATATAAGTCTTTTTTATCTCTAAAAAATTAATTTTGCAAACAAAAAACATGACATGAAGCAAAGAGCAGTCACTCTATCAGTTGAGGATGCTGTTTCTTACGAACAAATGAAATAATTACTTTCATACCGATAACTTATTCTAATTCAAATATATACACAGATTGCTTCATAAGTCAGGCACGATTTTATATGGATATCTCTGTGTCAGGTTGTCCAATTTACCAAACCCTACATCAATAGAAAGCTTACATCATGGGGTTTTATTTGCTATATCATACTTGGTCATTGAAGTACAATTTCAGCTTCCGTAAGTAAATCAAAGTTATTCATGAAATACGTGAGTCATGTAAGCTGCGTATAAGTTCAGTTTGATTTCTTCGGGTTTTTAAAGCTCTCGTATCATGCACGCATTTTAGTATCCATGTATTTTCTTTTGAAACACTTTACTTGTACATACATATTACCATAGATATTTTGTCTCGATCAAAGATACCGAATGTTTCCTGTTTTTGAACGGAGTTTACTGTCTCAACTTTCATCGTCTTGGTTGTGACAGCAGGAAAAATGGAATTGCAAATGCGACTCGATCTGGTCAGATATTATTATTCGAACAACAGCAGTACAATTATGGCTTTAAGAAGATATAAGAATGAGAAAGGGCTACGGAATGATCCATGTGACGTCTCTGCATTAGAAAATTAATCACCAAATTTGAAACAACATTTTCTCTCCATGATAGACCTAAGACTGGTAGACCATCAGTCGACGAAGACCGAGGAGATTGGTGCGCGAAGCAATTGATAATGCCTAGAATGAAATTAGATCGACTTCAATGAGGTTAAGATTGTCAGGAGCAACAGGCATTCCTGTAACAAGGACCTACAGATTAGGGAGAAATAATTTGAAGATGTATCCGTGCAAGATCCAGATTCTTCAGAAGTTGTATCCATCAGATAAAGAGAGTCGTTTGGAATTTTGCAGGTGGTTGTGGGAGAACAAGGATAAGCTTTCAAAGATCATTTGGTCTGATAAGGCCAATATTCATTTAGATGGAAGTGTAAGCAGGCACCACTGCCGTATATGGAGTCTGAATCGTTCCACACAATTTTTGACAAAGTCTCTCCATCCGATCAAAGTTTGTGTTTGATTTGGTTTTCAGCTGAATTCAAACTATCACCATTTTTCTTACTCTGCCGTAAATACTTAAAATTATGAGGCTATGTTGGTGGATCACGTCCGACCAGAATTAGTTCGAAGAAGAACTCTTCAATATTCATGCAAGATGGAACACCTCATTATTCTCGACAAGTGAGGCAATGATTGACGAGGATGTTCAGCCAAGAACGAATCATTTTTTTTTGGGAACACTCAAAGCCCGAGTTTTTCACTACAATTGTCTTACCAATGCAGAGGATTTGAGAACTCGTATTCAGGAGGAGTGTCATAAGTTAACTGGTGTGAGCAACATTTGGACACGGTTGCAAATGTTGGAGTCTGAAGGTGGGGGACATTTTGAATATTTAACGTACATGTAATATATCAGAAATATAGTGAATTACCTCGAGACACCTATTTTCAGTTTTAAAATATCTACAATGATAGCAATAATCATTTATGAATAAAAAGTAACATGAAAAACAATGCTTTTTTGGAGTCCACATGAATATGAATAAATTTGATCTATGTATGCAAGCTGAAATTGTGCAAGTTTATTTACTTCAATGACCAAGTATGACATATCAAATAAAACCCCATGATGTAAGCTTTCTATCAATGTATGGTTCATGACAACCTGACACAGATAAAATCGTGCCTGACTTATGAAACAATCTGTACAGTTAACATATTAATTAATGCGGACACTACATCTGTCTGTTTTCCACCAGCTGATCAATGCGGGGCATGACATTGCTAACAGCACAACGAAAATCATGACCAGGAGCCACAAGCCGGTTCGGACTTTTCGATATGATGGTCATGAGGCTTGTCAAAGTTGAATGTAAATTTCCATGTCACAAGCATTTTCAAATTACGTGATTTTTGCTTGCTGAGCTTTTTTTATACTTTCTCAACCAGAGACAACAATCGATAGACAATTAGCGATTAACATTTCTGTGGAATTTTGGTCAAAAGAGTCGATTGAATATTTAGTTCAACTTTTGACATAATGAACTTACATTTCTAATAGGCCTCATGTCTTCAGAGCAATTCGTTTTCCCCGATTTAAACTAAATATAACTTACAACAATCGAAGAAATCGGCATATCAAAAAGGATCCACATTTTTTTGTGATAGACAAGCGCTTTATCCATGTAGCCTACAACATTTAAAACAAATAAAAATACACTATGTTTTAAATGCTTAGAATTTCATTTTACTGCTCAACAGTTACCAATTTACTTACAGATGGTAAATATAACTTACAAAATATGATGATGATCCGGCAGTGCTGGTCGAAAGATCTCGGCAATTTGAACGAAGGGAAAAAGTGACGTTTTTGTCTAAGGCTTACATCAGCTATACTGGGGTTTTCACCAATTGCGAACAATTACAGATGGTACATTGTCCATAAAGCATTCGAACGTGTAATTAACAAATAGATTTTTAGAATGATGCTGAAGGCTATTACAATCAACTAACGTATTTGATATCTTCATCAAGGCTGGTAAAATGCGCAAAACCATAAAGTTTCTCACCAGGGCCCAGATTCAAAATTCATCCGGGCCTAATATTTTGGAGTCTATGCGGGTCCGGGCCGGGCCCGGGCCGAAAAAACCACCCCGTTCCAGCTCTGTGCATGAGCAGAAATCGTGAATTTCAGAGGGGTTCTTCACAGTGAGCTTAGGCTTTAAAGAATTTCAAAAGTGCTCTTAATGTGCTCCTAAAACTCCCCAGGCCTTTCTACTCATCCATGACCTTTTCAGCAATCCTTCAGATTCAAACAGCTTCTTCAATCCAATCCATAATGCTTAACAATCGCACAACAAACTTTTCTGTTTATCAATATTTATTGTCATGGATAAAGGCTAACAGGATCAAATGAAAGGCCCGCTGTCGCTACGGCGATCTGGGACCGAAAATACTCTCGCCCCAATATCACCAGCTGCCGGTCCCGTCAGGGAAAACAAGTTATTGAAACTGAGGATCATAAGAGGAGGAGGAGGAGGAAAAAGTCAATAGAACGCCGAAATGAGATGGTATCGAAATTGCGTCCTTGGATCCTTCCCCTTGGGAGATCGGCAGTGGTCAGGAAGAACATTCTTCCCATCAAGGCGTGCGAGGATAGAAGGACTAGAGGTGTGATGATCCGGCATGCTGGTGTGTTCTTCAATATTCCTCGTCGTCTTCCGGATTCTCGTTCAGAGCATCAGTTGAGTCGTAGCCTACTTCCTCATAATCCTTCTCCAACGCAGCGAGATCTTCTCTGGCCTCAGAGAATTCGCCTTCTTCCATACCTGCGAATAGAAGAGATATTTGATCTTACAGTGATGTGATCAGGCTTGTAAAGGAGCCGGTTTAAATTCATCAAGTTTTCCGATTCAAATATTAAATAGTGAGGCAATTCAACCAATCAAAGCAATCTGTGTTAACATCTTTATTTTGAATACAGATGGAGAACGTCCGATACACAGATTGCTTTGAATCTAACCCATCTGGAAGAATACTTACTATTATCAATTCAACCATGAATGCATTTCCATTGTACACAATGTGCGGTACATCCAATATATCGCTAATGTATTTCATCCTTAAAGGGATATGAAGCATAAGCATGAAACACTTAATGGGATATGTGTCCCATAAGCAAAATCTTATGCTACAAGTGAGTACAAACCCGTTAGTGTCATCGAAGTGTGATGTAATAGCAATCTGCGAATAGTCTTTCAGTTCTAGGGCAGCTTAGCGCAGGTCACTATCGTAAAATGCTACACAATTTGAATCTGAAATTTAAAAAATAATTTGTTCAAATTCAAATATTGAATTTTCATTATTTTCAAGGGGATGAATTTTCATGACCAAATATTCACTCTAGAGCATGATCTGATCGTCAGTTCTCGGAAATAGTGCGCGTATCCATCACAAGTGCAATATTCTGTGATTTTTTGAGTTATTTCGTCATGCCAACATCAGGGGTATACTTCAGTAAAATTTCAATTTTTCATAAATGACGCGAAAGTCAAAATTAGGCACTCATGTCATTGCTAAATATGTTGTTGACTTGTGTAGAAGACAATAACTTTTTATATAATGCGGTGTGTAAATTCACAGTTCAGTACAATTAGAGCAGAATTTGATGAAATTCACTGCACATCCCTTAATACCAAACAACACGAAGTATCGATACCAAAATATTCTTCGATGTAGCTTCGCAAATCACTTGTTCAGCTTCTCAGTAAATTATTATTAGGCTTCAGTGAAGGTCTTTAGTAAAACAATTGCTAGTTTCGATTTGCATGTGAATTTGGTATCACGTTCTATATAGTATAAGTATGGATACTGCAGAAACAATAGAATGTTAATTGTTGCCGTGGACTTCAGCTAAACAGCTGTGTCACAGGACTGAGCGCAAAATTACATTGATCACAAAATTATTGTGCGCTTTTTCTAAATCACAGTTCATGGCACATTCGTGCATCCTATTATGTCCTGCATGTCCTACATACAGTAGGTGGATATGTTGACATACGTGTATGTCTGCAACAATCTTACTTAAGATTTTTGCTGATTGAATAGGAAGAGAATTTTTCCGTAATCTCTCTATTCTCCAGTCACTTCTTCTGCAACATGCTGTTGAAATTCAAAATGCACTGGACTGCAGCTCTAATTTTGTTCTTGAAATTCGGTTAGCCAATTACTGCTTCATCATCACGACAATAAAAAATTTATCGAATTTGCACTTGCCACGAAAATCAATCATAATATGTTCAGTTATATTAGCTTTGCCTTTCACCTTCCTTACCGGCATCTACTCGTACAGGGGCGTCTACTGAGTTCAATATAACATGAGTATTCTTTTCGAAGCAAAGCAGAAAACACCTACTCTACATGTATTTACTTAGTTCACTTTTTGTTTAGTCACTTTTTGCTAGTAGTTTCAAGTCTTAGATATAATGTGTGATGGTCAAGCAGACAATAAATTTAATGGGTTTACCTTAGCTATGTACTGGAAGAATAATTTATATTAGCTGTTTCAGAAATCCTGGCAGCAACAAAATCGATGTCAGTAACTGCCTCATGGGATAATGGGATATCTATATCGCATAAATAAGTGTTGTTCTAGATCGCACAAAATGGCTTATTTTGACAATCTAACTATGTTTCGTGCTTATTTATATCATAATAAACACAATCGAAATGCATTTGAAGAAAAAATCAGATTTTGAAAATCTCGTCCCTTTAAGGATTAATTACTGGAGCCTGAATGAGTCCTAAATGAAGGGCCTGGACCTAGATATTTTCTATAAAACGGGCTAATTCTGAAAGTTAAGGATGCAGATATCTGGATGTAATATGTTGAGCACTTTGAATAAGTGAGGGCAACTGGATGTCGCATAAGGTCCATTGATATGGACATGGTTGATCAAGATGCCGTAGGACGGAATCTTATATGCGAGTATATACTCAGGTTGCTAAATTCACTCGCCGGGTTAAGGGACCACTTCTCATATGTAGAAAGATGCTACAACATTCATACGTAGAGATTGGCTACAGATCTGATACAGACAACAGTTTTGTACACTGTGAGCATACTTACGCACTAGCAGTCCACATAATGCTGATATGCGATGTAACTATGTTTTCAGCACTAAGATTTCAGGCACAGCAACTCATCCTGGTTCAGTTCATTAAGACTCTGCCATTTTGATCCAAGTAAGTTAGTGATCAATATACAATAGCATATGTAGGTATCGCAGATTCGCGGTTTAGCCATCGCTATCATAGTCAATCGTAACATGAAGTTAGGGTGAATGAATTTCAGGTTGCCTACATTGAAAGCCGAACCGAGCAGTTGTACTAACAATCTCTTGTCAATTAAGATTTTTGTCACTAATAATAAACAAATTCGTTGATCTGAACTCGTCAATTCCTTTTGACTTAACGCATAACATTCGTACTAAAATCGATTCCTTTTGTAACAACACAGAGTGAGATTTGAAAAGCGTCGTCAAAGGTAAAATATGAGTTGTTATCAGTCGAAATCTCCCCACTCCAATTAGAAATTTTTGAACGCAGGTCTTCGCCAATTATATCAAATATGTGAAATGTTGATAGGACATGTTGGGAATTCAATTTATTTCTTTAACGCTACGAAACATCGTCTGCATTCCTTAAGCTTCTCCACACTTTGCACTTACCTTCACCGACGTACCAATGTACAAATGCTCGTTTAGCGTACATCAAATCAAACTTGTGATCCAATCGCGCAAACGCTTCTACGATAGCCGTGGTGTTGCTAAGCATGCATAATGCGCGCTGGACCTTGGCCAAGTCTCCACCAGGAACGACGGTCGGGGGCTGATAATTGATTCCAACTTTAAAACCGGTCGGACACCAATCAACAAATTGGATTTGTCGCTTTGTTTTGATGTTAGCAATTGCAGCATTGACGTCCTTCGGTACAACATCCCCACGGTAGAGCATACAGCAGGCCATGTATTTACCGTGACGAGGATCGCATTTTACCATCTGATTGTTGGGATCGAAGGCTGCAGTTGTAATCTCAGGAACAGACAACTGTTCGTGATAAGCCTTTTCCGCTATAAAAGAAAGAAACTCGAATGAAAATTATATCAATCTCGTATTTGTAGGGTTACCCATAGGTTAAGCAGTGAATTGCAGTTGACCCCTACCTCAACTTTTTCGAATTTGTTTAGAGCTTCTAAAAGTCAATCAATCACCTCAGAATTCCACATACAGTTATCGAAAGGCATTTTCTACCCAATAGAAAGTTTCATCTCACTAAGTTCGGAAGAATTTGAATTAGTGGCTTTAGTGAGAAGCGCCAACTTAGTAGCCTAAGCAAATCAGAGCAGGCCCATGCATAGACTTTGGAGGCACAACCCGGCCACTGATTTTCCAGATAATTTTCCTTGTCGTACTTTTGGGCTTAGCATTTCTTTTATGATGCATTCACATGCACAATCGAGTGTTAATATCATCAGACAAACTTTGTTTTATAAAGCACCAAAAATTTCGCCTTGCAGAGGCTTCGACTGTGATGACCAGTCGAATGGTATAGTCTGGTAGCATAGTGTATATATTTGTCAAAAAAAAATGATAATCGTCAAGCATGAAGCTGTCAAATCAAAATAAAATTGCTTTACAAATCGTTAAATTAACGTAGCATTACAGATACAACAAAAATTAGTGCCATTTCAACACTGACGAAGTTATAACACGCAAACATGGAATATACGACATCTTTCGTTCATGGTTCTGCAGCACGGTATTCGGATATGCCCAGAATGCTGAAGTCTCTTTGGGATCAATGAAAGTAGAGCATGACTGCCTAATTTCATCATTGCGGAAAAGTTTGCAGCATATGTTCTCATGTACATTTCTTAATGTTCCTCCATTGCATTCGCACATTTCACATTTCAGTGTTTGCTGGTCACATCAAAGACGATCACATAATTCGATGTGACCAGCGTTCTGCACGATTCAAGCATTCTTCATCACTTTTAGATATCGGTTGTCGAATGAATACTGGGATGCATTTTCAAGAATACTTTGAATATTCAATTCGCATACTTTATGGAGATCAGTCCCTCTGAGGTCCTGGAAACGTCTTTTGGCGTTTAAGCAAAATATTATAAATGTGATCTTTCCAGTCGAAACGGCTGTTGAATGTGACACCCAGAATACTGGTATTTTCACCACCTCACTACATGGTTCATCTATAACCGGTGCTTGTTGCTTTGTTATAAACATAGCTTTGGATTTTGTTGTAATGAGTAAAAAAGTTATCTTTACACCAGATCTATGCATTATTTACTTTACTTTCATGACTCAATGAAGTGTTGCTTGTATTGCCACGATACAAGGGAAATAATGTTGACATCATCAGCGTATTTGGCGACTGAAACGTCATTTTCGAACTTCATATTTCACTAAAGCACCAACAAAAAAGAGAGGGGTCGAGTACAGAACCTTGCGGCACACCCTTGAGAGAAGGAATGATTGTGAAAGCTTTCTCCTTATTTTAAACGCTGACAAGCGTTGAGATAAGTAATCAGTTATCCACACGAAAAATTAACTTGGAAATCCTTATAATTGCAATTTTTGAATGAGAAGACAATGTTCGATATTATCAAAGGCATTTGAAAGGTTACAGGCCATCAATGCGGCAACATTTACTGCAATGTTATCATAATGTTCTGCCACATTGTGTGGAATTTTCACCAATGCAGCAGCGGCTGAGGTTGTAAGTTGAAAGATGAAAGATGTATTGATTTGTACCAAAGGCCGACACCTAAGGTTCGCACATATTTTGATAGGAGCAGTGATCAACGTTATTGTCCGCATTTCCCTTAATTTGGGGGGTTGATATTTTGGTATTGAAGATACATGTACATTACCTACTTTCCTGACGTAATTTTCTCTGTATAAGGTTAGCACGAAAATGCGAGTTAGAAGGGTACAAAGAAATTCTATGTATCAGTTTTTTAGATATAGAAATTATTCTATGCATCAATTGAGATGATAGCAAAATTTTCGTAGCAAGCGTTGTATTAAGAGTTAAAATCATCAACAATATGCGCCTTATAATGTCTAACATGTAAAATTACGTAACAGGGTGATTTTTATTATGCGATGTGACGCTATCTTTTATGACAACATACAATATCATTTCATTATTTTACTTATGCCATGTTCGTGAGAATAACATAAATGAACGCAACCTTAAGTATAACAAAAAACGTTACATGTCGGTTAGATACCATACGAAATCCATCGAATTAAATCGGTTGATTTTCAAGCATTAGTAAATCAGCAAAATATTGTATCTACGCCATTACTGAGTAGAGGAAATTATCATCAGCACTAAAAAGAGGAAACACCGACAGAATTGCCGATTGGAATCACTACCATTTGCAAAAGAAATAACTGCGTTTCTAAAAATTGGAAATAATTCAATGATTCACGGCAGTAGATATTTGTATAGAACCTGACGATAAGATAGAGAACTCAGATTTCTTTTATATAGAACGACTACATGATTTTATCTTTTGTTTTAGAGCCTCCATACTCAAATCCTCAGAAAAAATGAAAATAAAGAATCCCTACATCAATGAAAAAGTGTGTGGATTCAGTTTTCAAGAATCACTGAATACGCATATTTTTAAAAATTCTCTTAGATCCTCTTCTATGCTTTTATTCTAATTTCAAATAGGTTTACTGGATGGGATTGCAATTATCGATTGCCGTTTGTCTGCTGCATCCCTTTCTTTCTCATCCGGACTTGCACTAAATGGCTCGGGCTTGAGTCAGATAATTTGAAGCAGAAATGGGATGGGCCGACCTGAAAATTCTCTTCCATTTGTGAGAATACAGATATCAATAAATCGGAGCATTATTATTAGAATTCATGATGCAAATCAGGTGGCATTGGGACTTACGTGATTACACACATTCCAGGTAGATTCAAGCGCACATACGCACGAATCAAGCGAAACAAAAGCAACCCGTGGAATAATGAGATAAAGTAATACCACATCATAAGTGTAACTTATGGAATTCTCATATTTTTCATGTGCTAGAATAACCGTGTATATAAAATTTTGGAGTCTAAAATGATTGTAGTTTTCGGTATGCAATTTAGAAAGTATGTCGATAGTAGTCCGGCAGCCAAAACGAGTTTCTGCAAGGAACGAGGCCGAAAATGAGACTTTCACAGAATGATGTACACCCTATGCCTAATACGAATTTGTACGTCTGCAAAGTTAATTTAATAGGACGCAGACTGCAGTTTTTGGCAAAAATGAAATGTTCTGTGTTTTCTCTTATCAACTGAAAAGTAGTAAATGTACAGCCATCAGTTTGACATTGAATGTTTTCATGTCATTTCTTATCATGTTCGTGAACATATATCTATGAAGCTACACACATTCAGATTTGGCAAGCGTCCTACTGTCGGCAAATACTAATATGTTGGCACTCTTTATCCACATTGAACCATATTCTCGCATACATCGCAGATCAGAAGTATGATAATATCATTTCATATGTGACAGGAAATGACCTGAAGACACATCATGCCGAAAATTATGGCTCTAGACTTAGTACTTTTCAGTTGATAAGAGAAAACATAGAAAATGTTAGTTTTGCCAAAAACTGCAATCTTCGTCCCATTGGATCAACATGTGTTTTTCTTTGACCCTGTCTGATTGGAAAAGGACCTAACTAGAACTCGGCAGGCGTGCAGATTAAAGTTAGACATAGGGTGTCAGCATTCTGTGAAAGTCTCATTTTCGGCCTCGTTTCTTGCAAGAATTTGGTCTTGCTGCCAGACTATAGTGCTGACTGCACGCATTTTTCTGCTCTTGGATGGTTTTTGAAGTCATTCAGATCAATTGACTTTTGAATTGATTCAATATATCTATCATTTGGCTATCCACTAGAAAAATTGTTTATTTTTTTATTTTATACCATTCTTAGCTTGTAGGGAAAGTCGAACTCAAATCTATCAAATTTTCAGATTCAAACATACGATATCGCGAAAAACCAACCATGAATCTATGAATATTGAACACGCAGTAAAGCATGTATTATAGTACATCGCAACTATGCTAATTACGGGCATCTTGATGATTAAAGTTTCCTCTTGACATCAAATTGTGTAAATAACATGTAGGCATCTACTTTTGTGACTTAATCTGAATGGTCATGTCACAATATAAGCAAATTCTGCATCAATCAGATTCCTACCTCAATCAATCATAATGAAACTGAATATTTTAATTATGTATCTTGCCGAAAGCCTCTCATCTGAAGGAAATTTTCAACACATCAGATGACTTTTCCTAACCACTCTGCCTCAGACAGTCTTTTGCAGTGAGAAAGTAGGTTGAATCTCTTAAGACACATCAAATAGTTCAAAACCATATGTTCATTAAAAAGTTCTCATTATTGCAGATACTTTTGGAGACATGATAAGAACAGTTATTGAATTCGCGACAACTTTCGATTCCTGTCAACTTTCCTAACTCTCATAAGTTGAGCAATTGCCTTTATGTTGACTAAAGGACGTTGATATTTGACACAGCCTGATTCCTTTACTTCATTTATTCACTTGAGCTGTCTCTGTAACAGAGATCGAAGTGGTTAAGTACGAGGTTCATACTTAACCAAATACACAACAATTAATCTATGACTATTTCTAACCATGTGCAACATGAAAGACTCAATACACGGAACTAAATTGAGACATGTAATAATCATTAGATCATTTACCAAACTGAACTATTACCTAAGCAACCACCACGAGATATATTTTGGTCTTGACATACAGAATGGCTGCCAACAGGAGGTTCTTCATACTTCAGTTGATGCTAAAAACAGCTTTCGTCTCTCCTTGAATTTATTGATTGGGGTTGTACATATCTTTTAATTAACTCTTTTAATCTGGTCAATAAATTTCAAGGAGAGACGAAAGCTGTTTTTAGCATCAACTGAAGTATATTTCGGTCTATTGAATCAATCGTGGGTTCAGGCAAGCTTGGAGCCAGGATACCCTCTAACCACAGGGCAGCAGGAGCATAGTACCGCTCTCACAAATGGTGCGATGGTCGTGATGTTAGAACGCATACCTTGTGTCTCCAAAGTCGTTGTTTCGTACCTGCCCATGACTGGCAAGGTCTGATATGGCTGCAAGTATATCGTAATGGCTACATCTGCAGAGATTTGATACATTTATCTACATGCATTGTCAGGTTACTTGCAAAACATCGATCATTCATTATGTTCTAAAGTACAAGTTTATGGGAGCACCTAATTTATGGGAGAAGAAATGTCACATACAAATATCATCTAAGCTTATGATCCAATATATTTCCAAATTGATTCACTGTGTCAAATATATTCAAGGTGAGTTCTAGTAATGCATACGCATCTGAAGGATGCACTTGCGTTTTCGGTTAAGTAGAAAATCATCATTAATGAAATGAAAGAAGAAACTGTGGAAGTTAATCTTTCGAGCAATACCACGAACTCAAAGAGAAGAAAAACTAATTGCTTCCTTGCTCATTAAATACTATTATTATAAGATCATTACTGTCATGAGCGCATGTTATTTTTTCTCTAATTCAACGCAGCTCACAAAGACGGATCGATTACAATTCAAAGAATTGCAGTATTTGAAAAAGATAAACGTTTTCTCAAATCTATTTTATTATGATGTTATACAAAAGAAGTCTTCAATCGGTTTCACTTGTACTGGTAGGGCAGAGAGCTGTCTCAATCTTCGCTAGGAAGTTAAGGGAAGTAAAATTACAATTACATTACATACAAGGGAAAATTTTCAAAATGTGCAGCTGTTGGACCTGAATAGCATGAACCATGAAGTGCAAGAATATATTTTGGAGATAGGCGAGTTCAAAAATTGTAAGCATGGCAGTTTCTAAAGAGATATTGATGACGTGAACATAGGACAGTGGCTATAGGAGATTCAGCTTAAAAATGGGCGATCTTTGAAGGACATGGCGCATGTAAACACTATGTGGCCAATCTGTCACAAATTGACTTATGAATCAACAAATTGACTTAATTGTTCAAGTTTCTTTATTTATCTTCTCCGTTAAGCTGTTTCAAAATTGAGATCATCGATTGATTGAAATTGCATGATTTTAGATTGATATTGTACATGTACTTTGTATGTGAATTATCGGGGAACTGATTCAAATGACACAAAGCAAATTTAAAAAGCAAGTGCTCAACGGAAAAAATAAGACAGCATATCTTTTTCTTTTTGCTACACGAGCTTAAGTATGATATTTGTCTATAACTGTGCTATTGCATAGAAAGTAAGATGATAAATTGCTCTATGATACCCTAAATTCTTCACACCTCTCACAGTATGTTCGTTCGGTTAGGTTATGGTCTCCCGCACTAGCTGCTTCATGGCTCCCGAGTCCTTGAATGTTAAGCTTACTCGCATCATAAGACACTAAATACAGATTATAATACATAATTACACAGTTTGTCATAGCTGATGCTATACACAACTATAACTTATAAACTGAAACAATGACAATCTCTTGTGATCGTTGCATTGTACAGACTATTGACCAAGCTTTGATAAGCTTCCACAGCAGGATTGGAACCGGGAACCGGTCGGGCTGTGTCGGTGCAAGTCTATCGGTCGACCGGCCCCAGTCAAAAACCAGTCGGTCAATCAATCTCCAGCAATTATTGAGATCGATCGATCAGACAAGACGAGTAATGTATACACAATTTATCTATGGCTTGCTTAACTTATTTAAAATGTCCCCGATATCATCAATACCCAAATGTTTCGTGATCTTGTCTACTCATATGCTTGCTCATCTCAAAATTCATGTCTGATAAAACTATGTTTACTTGGATGAATGAAATGTGAGGCGCTAGGCCTGCTAATTTATTGAAATTGAACTTATTCATATGTAGACGAAAGCACATCCGCATCATTTTCATTTGAAATCTAGTAGGCCTGTTTCACTCCACCTAATATCGATAAGACCTCTCTCTCTCTCTCGAACTTGATTTCCCATCGTCTCTGCTGCTCGCCCTTATGAAAACTCTAATTGAGATGACATGACTGACAGACCGAATTTGTTCACATATCACCCAAATTTCTAATTAGGTCTAGTTCACTTATTAAAGAAACACATGTGAGATAACACTCATCATTTAATACACAGTACCTTAGCTCATTTATTTTATTATATTTATTTATTATATTTTAGTAAACAATGTTTAAAATCAAAGATTTCAAAACCAATTTAGTTTTGAAGGATAACCAAATGTTCAAATGAGTAGATGCAACTAAAAGGATAAGTAGCGCAAAAATACCGAAAAACTTATTGACATCACAAATTTCAAAAATGGTCAAGGCCAAGGACTTTCAAATTACAAACCGAAGAACCCTTTGTCGCATCTGTTTAAATAACAAAGTGTAAATTAATGAAAGACGATCATAACCATCCGATTGAGTTTGGCCAGTCAACCGGCTGGTTGGGTTGACTTCGTCCTTCCGGTTACCGGCTGGGTTGTGTCAGAATATTCCTGACCGGTTCCAGCTCTGTCATATAGATTACTATTATTTAGAGGCAAAATCATCTATGCTACTTCCATAATTCAATATTTTGCAACTTTACAAAACTTTGTAATGTGTGAGATGCCGTAGTTGTAACTGACCTTCAAATGAAAGGAATGATAATATTACATATCATTTATGTGAACGTACCAGACACGATGGGTGCATATGTTACAAGTGGGAAGTGAATTCGTGGATAAGGCACCAAGTTGGTTTGGAACTCGGTCAAGTCCACGTTGAGAGCTCCATCAAATCTCAAGGATGCAGTGATGGAAGATACAACTTGCCCAATCAAGCGATTGAGGTTTGTGTAAGAAGGTCTCTCGATATCCAAATTCCGTCTGCAGATGTCATAGATGGCCTCGTTGTCCACCATGAATGCGCAGTCTGAGTGCTCGATTGTAGTGTGAGTGGTCAGTACCGAGTTGTAAGGCTCTACAACTGCCGTAGATATCTACCAACACAAATGGAGGAGGTTGTTACAGGAGATTACAAAAACGAATTTGGTTAATACTAAAAGGCATCATGTTAACATATGATTGATTACTGCATTTCCTCAATTATTAAAATCAGAAGCTTCTAATACAAACTGAGGTGCCCACTTCTACATCTATCCCAAATGCCATCTAGGCAGTGCGCAACCAAGCCCTCAAGACGGAAAAATGAAATGGAAGGAGCGCGAGTCCTGAGAAATATACGTCAGTGCAAGCATATAATGATTATTAGTAACCTAACTGATTATACAATAGAATTTCTTTCGCGGTTGGTCAAAGCAGTTGCCGATAAGCAATTATCAAGTGAAATGGATCTAGTTGCAGGCGTGAAAGGAGCAAGCAAGGTTGATGTGTATGTCCAATGAATTTAAGGAAAACTTCAACTCCTGCAGTAACTTTATGTTCACTTTATCAATGCTCCAAAAATGTAGAAAAAATCCATGTGTTCAAAGTTGAGCATTAGAAATGGTTACTACTACTTTTCTCAGTCCTAGTATTTTCCGAAAAAACATATAATGTATAGACAGCATTTTTATTGATGATTTAATACAACCCGGGCCTTCCATGGAATCCGCCCGGTTAAAGAGAGTCAAAGTAAAATTGAACCCGGTAGATTACATTAGAAGACATTAGAAGTGCAGTAATTCGATTAATTCGATGGCCCTTCATTCGTTATATATATGAAAGCACAAATCTGCATCAATTACTTGCATACACGCAGCACGAATTTCTGAGTAATATCGTAAATTATAAAAGTATTTCACAATCTTGTGCAGTTTGCAAAGCCGGTATATACACGATTGTATTTTCTGGTATGCGCGTTTGAACTAATCGACCACATTGATTATGGAAATTAAGGGGAAACTTGAAGATGCATTTGATATAGGCCTTATGATTTATATAAAAGGCTATTATGTTTTTCTCTTTATTTGATTGAATTATCTCCTTTGTGATTTACCGCATGTATTCACTGCAAGCCTTACTAATAAATAAGGGATAATGGGATGAATAACATATCCGTAAAAGCCTGAAGATGCTTGAGATCCCTATTGGGTTAGATGTTGATGCCTGACCTCTCAGTCGGAGAGACTGAGTCGTAGTTAATTCATTTTTGTCAGAGTCATCATTGCATCAGCCGAGTCGGATTGGAGTCTGAATTTTTTCCGACTGCTCATCATTGTAAAAATTTGCCAATGAGCCACGGGGGAATCCGTCCTACCACCGCACGGGGGGGTCGTCAAGGAAGTCCAATGTTTCCGATTACAATTAGTAGCCTGACTGGCACATCCGTCTCGATGGTTTGCAGTACATGGGGCCTGCTGACAATTCCTGATATTGGATGAAATTTCTGCTATTCTAGTAAGATTCTCCATCGTGCAGAAGCAGTATTTATCAATAATTGCTGGTACACTATCTTCAGCGACATATAGCGAATAGTGCACGCGTTGAAAAGAAGTATTTATGTACTTAAAACCCGAAGAAATTAACTAAATATGCTAATTGCACAATAATTTGAGTAATATAGACAAATGCATTAATATGTATATTACTCCATGAAAGATATCCACATGTCAAAAGATGTCCCAAAGCAGAACAAACAGGGTATTTCTCTCGACAATATTAAATTGGAAGATATTTTTAAGAAAAGGACAAGGCATTCGGCGTCAATGACCTTCCAACGTGTGGTACATTGTATAATGAGTCAATGACCGCTAGAAGGTGAAGGACGCCGAAAGACCAGTTTATTTTTACTATCTATGTGTCTCTTGGAATTCTCGACCGACGAAGATCATGGATAGATATAGATTACACACTTCCTTTGTTTTTGAACATCCTTTGATATTAGGGTTGACCTCTCCCGTTCTTTGCTTAATTGTGACTATTAAGTGCTTGCATCCTAAAGTTCTTTAGCTCCCTTTTTGACATGTACCTGAACATGATTCTGCTGGTGCAAAACCAACTGCATTTTGTAATAGCAACCGCAAAAAGCATTTCCTTGATTGCAATGCACTTACAAAACCTCTGATTGATAGACTTCTACGCAAGATATCCTTATTGTTAAGCATCTGCCTACAATGCCCCGTATTTCGAGCTTATTCAACATTCATTAAACCTGCATTTTGCATTCTAGAAAAGGTCATAATGCTTCACTTTGTTTATCGTTGCTTCAAAACTAAATCAATACTTCTGCCGTGCTGTCCTAAGGCAATATTATGAAATAAAGAGTAATAAATCTTTAATGTTTGTCTCCTAGAATCCGCCGACATGAACAAAGGATTTCATAACACCTGCTCACCTGGGGCGCTGGGTAAATGGCAAATTCAAGCTTAGATTTCTTTCCATAATCAACGCTCAATCTTTCCATTAACAGGGATGTGAAACCACTTCCAGTGCCGCCCCCAAAGCTGTGGAAAACGAGGAAACCTTGAAGGCCGGTGCAGCTGTCAGCCTGTGAAAAAGACAAGAAATTGAGGTCAATAAAACAAGACTAAGCATAAATACCTAATCCATGTACCGTCTGGAGAGCTTTGATGAGCATAGTCAGCTCCTAGCGCTGCATCTACTCGTATTTCAATGACAACTTTACACTTTAAAAAATGTGTCATTTACTATATATCTCTACAGATTACATGCTTGAGAATCATCCATAACGTGATTGATAATAACCAGTCACAAGTAACTTCCGGGGTGAACTTGAGTGATCTACTTTAAAAAAACGATCTTCATGTTGCTGAATCAGGCCAATTTTTCTGACAATCTGAATTTCAATTCTAGTTTTTCACAGAATAAGTAAAAATATGGCTTATTTGAATTTTTTAAGTATAACTGTAAAATACTTCAGAGACCTAATGTAGCACAAATTGCTTCCAATTCGAAAACGAAATTTGCATGAAATCTTATACTCATTTCAGTGATGTAATCAGCAATTACGGAATTGCGAAAAAACGTCGTAAAATCTCTCTTTCTCTAATTAATATACAGTTATTTAAAAGTTTTGATTTCTTGCGTAGCAGATGTCTAATAGATCACAAGTTGTCAGAATCATTATAGTGCGGTTTTCAGCATTATCAATTCAACAAGGCAAAAAATAGCTCGATATGGATATTTAAATTGATTTATGGCATTACAACAATTGAAAGCAAATTAAAAATGAATCTTCTCACAGCAAAAAACGCACAATATACCTCATGACCCTAGTGATGTGAATGAACTAATATTTATCTGCAATATGCCTGCATTTCTAGCATGCTAATATCACACACTCGCGTTCACGCATTCACACACTAGCAAAGTTGCTGAGACTTCAAATGAGAGTAAAACACATTGTACGACCGTTTTGTTGCCAGAAGAAAATCCATAGGGGATCCTTTGCGTTAAGACCAATGATTCAGCGTATAGATTTAATCGTACTGTTAATACCGCACATCACTAGTTGTCAGATGCATAATATTAAATAAAGCAAAACTATGGTTGAATAATAAATTCTGATACTTCAGATAAAAAATAGTTCGTTATCCATAAAAATGCTTTCGATACTTTTACTTGAATAAAAGACAACAAATTGATTAACAGATAGCAGCGATATTACATTTTGATGGGTTTTTAAAAGCATCGAGGAAATGAATTATTCTCGCCCTACTAGATTACACCTTCCTGTTTTCTCTCTCTTTCTCTGTATTCTTTATCTGCCATAATATCCGTTGTGATATCTACCTCTTCCCAATTTCATTTACTTAAGTTAAATCAATCTCGTGTTTATTTTTTGTCAATATTTGCTTAATTTTGAGATCTTTTGATTTCGAATGGTTAAAGTTTCAAGGCAAATTTGTAAGGCTTTGTCTTCCGGTTACGAAGCCAAGATAATGCAAACGTGAAACGTTGTCTTTCCGTCCTTTTTGCATCACATCCTCTAGAAACAAAGAGGTGACAATGACATCATTACATTCGTTGTAGAAATATAGCCAAATTCTATCCTCTAAGTTGATAAATTATTCGGCGATCAGACAGTAAATTAGTAACTATTTAGTGAGGATAATAACAATTTATTTAGGTCTGGTGTTAGACGGAAGTCGTTCATTGAAACAATGTTAACAGATATTTGTTAATGGAGAAATTTCAGATTCAAGCTAATCAACTCATTGTTAGACGACTAATATTTCATAAAGGATGAAAATAAATAAAAAAAAGTGTCCAAAATTCATTGTTGTATTTGACTGACAGTTCAGCTGACGTTCTAAGCATCATAAACCGGACATCGAAATATTATTCCATTTCAAATTCATCCTTTATGTGCTTTCAAGATATGTCTATATCGCACCAGACTGCTTGCACAACTCTCGGTAATCTGTAATTTTTTAGAAGTCGTTTCTCAAACTAGGTTTACCCTATGGACCTGCGAGTTGGTAAATTTTGAGTCGAATCATTGAAATTTTGGATAGGTTTTTGGCCCACGTAAGCTTTTGGATTTGCGTCTACTTAGCCGAGAGAATATACAGTGAAAATTGAAATCCTGGGAAGGGAGAATGCTTATAAGCATTACACCACACATCATGTGATTGTAGAATTATTCCCACAACTTCCACCTTGTTTTGATATCATGAGTTCCCCTGTTACGGTTACTGCACATCGCATGCCGAAAGAACTTGACAACTTAGCGATAAGATTGCTGAGTTGTTGAGTCTGGTCATTGAATGATTTTTGGCCATTCCATCCTCATCCGTCCATCTAAACATCATTGAGAAATTTGTTGCATTTGCGAAGGTAGTATAAATATTCGATCAAGAGTTATAGACATCCACTAAATTGCATTTCTCAACATATTTTTATTGCTTACCATTGTTTTAATGGTTTTGATCACTCGGGCTTCGACATAGATAAATATGACATTCACTGTAACAGAAATATGACCTCAGACTTGAACAATTAAAGCACAGCATTTTAATGGCATCTGTAAGCGCTGCAGTTCGCCCTATAAGGGCTCGTCATCACCGTTAGGAATGACCTAACTGGCTTAGAATACCTAATTTGGCTGAATAAGTTGAAGGACTGCACAACAAGCTGCTCTGAGTCAAAGCGGAGATAAATAAACTCGGAGCAGCTTGTTGCACAGTCCTCCAACTTATTCAGCTATTTTAGAAATTTTAATCTACATGTACAGTTTGAACCATTCCGAGCGGTGCACACGGGCCTTTGTAGGGCGAACCGCAGTGTCTACAGCTGCCAAGGAACTTCTGTGCTTAAATGATTCAAGTCTGACTGGCACTCTGACATTTGCTGTTTATTTCACAGCCCAAAAATCGAATGAAATTCATTATTCTTCATTTTTCAGATACTCTTTCTCCTGACTCTTCAGTAATGCTGCACTCTTATGTCATACAGCAAACCTGGAAGTTTACTATCTATGATAGAGGCTCATCTTCATTACGGAATAAAAATAGTCATCATTTTAATGATTGCGATTCTCTTAATCTGATCTGATAAGTGCACTTCACAAATCAAATCATGCGAAAATGTTATGAAAGCTTACCATCTTCCGAATCCGGTCGATGACCAAGTCCACTATTTCTTTTCCTACAGTATAATGTCCACGCGCATAATTATTGGCGGCGTCTTCCTTTCCGGAAATTAACTGCTCCGGATGAAAGAGATTGCGGAAGGCGCTCGTTCGAACTTCATCTGCAAGATCAAAAACATCCAATGTGATTGTGTGGAATGAAAATGTCCATTCACTTTTCAAGATGCTGTTCGACCTAAGTAAGCATGCATGTTATCTCTCCCCAGGTTTTCAAACTTGTCTAGAATCCGATAAAATCAACCAATTGCCATAAAACGTCACCTCCGCACAGGTGAGTGCATTTTGGTAGCGTTAGGTGTAAATATTCTTTCTAGTCTTCATTGGAGTCCTGGGGTGCGCGGTGGCGGTCATTGGACACCTTGTGACTTTCCATTTTAACTTAACCAAACATTTTACCAATGAGCATCACTCAATACTTTTTCTTTGACTTGATTAATTAATGGACAAACTTCGGATCTGTCCGGTCAATTTAATCAGCACTTCTTACAGATATATTAAGAGAGAATATTTTCATGCTTGAATGCAAGAAAAAATGAATATTTCAATTCACCAGGTATCCTTATACGTGGGTAGGTTTTGTGACCTGAATGATGGACACATTTAACCGAATGATTCTTTTGATCACTTTGTATGTAAGAGCTTATATTATTCTTTCAAGGTCGACTAATGTCTGAGATTCATAAATGAAAACATAATACAAAAGATGAATCCGCCTACGCAGATTAAAGCTGTCGAATCAATTAGACGAATTCACACTTCGAATTCATTAAAATGTATTCCTCTTGAAATTATAAAATTAGTGATCGAGCAATTTCTATTTGATACAATCCTGCTACATGGTTAAAATGAAGTGTTTTGTTACCTCGAAAAATTGTCGGTGCATCATGTGCAAGAAATTAAAATTCACTATTTATCAACATTGATAACATTTGAGCAGGGATAATGACAAACGAGTAATTCACCCGTCTGCCAAGAATGTCTCTTGTGAGTTACAGATGAAATACTCCATGAGCGTGGATCAGATTTATTCAGACAGTTCTGGATTGCAACTGAAGTTGAACAAAAGAAAGCGATAAATGAAAAGACAATCTAATGATTTATCATGACACAATTTCAAACAATTAGAATATTGAATGGAGCTCTAACGTATGGGCAGGAATCGGGACATGTTAACCGAATCGGGACCTATTCCCGAGGTTACGGTTCCAAATTATTACGGTATTATTCTTGCATATTGAATGCTATCAAAATATGGCTTGACAGTCGTACATTGGCATTAGAAATATGCAACGACAACGAACTGAAACTCGAACCCGACCCGACCGCCTTCCACCCGAATCCGAGCTCGAAACGTACTCTTGAACTCGACCCGAAGCCGAATTCAGGTCGGGTTCGGGTCGGGTCGAGTTTGGGTTTGTACATCTCTGATTGGTACAATATATAATATAGAGGCGAGATACCATGTCACTTGTTAAACTTAGTATGTTTTGTTTTGACGATATAACATAACCTCTGACCAGGGAAAATGGTTCTATTTACCAAATATACCTACCACCGCATTTGCCTGCCGAATTTACCGAATTCTATTGAGATAAATTTTCCTATTCGGATTGATTTTAGAACACGGCTGATTTCATTGATCGTAATTTTAGTAAATGGATTTTACGTGATGGTAAGCGCAAATCTTTATTATGCAACAGAATGTGCAGAATTATCTCGACATCCCAGTGCGGAACATCAGCGCTAATGAAGTCAAGATAGCGATGGATAAAATGAAGGCTGGCAAAGCACCAGGATGTTCAGGAGTCTGCATTGAACTCTTGAAGATGATGGGAGAGGATGGCACGACATTCGTGTTGGAAATACTCGAGCTGGTTTGGAGAGAAGAAAAAATACCAACGGATTGGGCCAAAAGCGAAATTGTGCCGGTGTACAAACAGAAAGGAGATCCTCTTCTTGAATGCGCAAACTACAGATAATGAACCTCTCAGAGCATCTTATGAAGGTGATGGAAATGGTTCTGGACCAAAGGCTGAGAGAAATTGTCAAAATAAATGATATGCAGTTTGGCTTCAGCAAAGGCAAGGGATCCACCGATGCAGTCTTCGTCGTAAAGCAGCTGCAGGAGAAGCATCTCGAAAAACAAAAAGACCTATTCCTAGCTTTCGTTGACTTTAAGAAAACATACAACCACGTACCCAGGGAACTTGCTTACTGGTGTCCAAGACGAGAAAGACTCGAGAAAGGGTGTCGGGTCGGTCAGGGTGACGCATGAAAAGACCGAGAATATAGTGAGGACACCGCATGGACATACTGAGCCGTTTGAAATCAAAATTGGACTTCATCAAGGATCATCACTCAGCTCGTTCTTTTTCATACTGGTGCTGGATACCATCAGCAAGAAATTCAGAGGCGGACTATCAAGGGAACTGCTGTTTGCGGATGATCTGGTGGTGATAGCTGAAGGAAAAGAAGACTTGCAAGAACAATGATTGAAGAGGCAAAGTGGAATGGAAAAACACGGACTAAAAGTAAACACACAGAAAGCGGAAATTATGGCATGCAGCAGGCACCAAAGGAAGGCCAGAATTGTCGACAGGGATGGACAGGAGCTAAAGCAACTCGAAGCTTTCAAATACCTGGGAGTGTGTAAAACTGGAGGATCAGAGTTGGCGGTGAGGGCACGAGTTAAAACTGCGTGGAATAAATGGAGAGAAGTGAGCGAAGTCATAGTAGACATGAGGATGCCAAGGAAGCTGAAAGTCAAGATCTACAAGACAGTTGTGGGACCAGTGCTAATGTATAGAGTGGAAGTGTGGGAGATTAGGAAAAAGGAGACGAGGATGCTGGAGACAACAGAAATGAAAATGCTGAGACGGAGAGTTTAGAGTGGCCAGCATCTGCGAAAAGCAAGTGCACCACGCTTGAGATGGCATGAACACCTCATGCGGATGGAAGTCGACAATCCTGTGAACTTTGTGAGTGAAACGGTCCATGCAGGCGATGATATCCACGAAGATAAGACCAAACTTATACAGACCTTTTTTACCTCATTGTGATGGTCTTATCAGCATAATTGATTGAGTCATAGGATTCCGAGCCTTTGCAACATGATGAATAGACTCTCATCTGATCAAGCAAAATCTTGTAGATCAATGGAAGTCTACAATATTTCAATTGCTGACTCGATTGTCTCAGAATGTTTGGTGTGGAAGGTGTATCCAGGTGATGACGAAGAAATGAAAAATGGCAAGAAATGTCTGCATTCCAAGATTACAAATTACTTTTAGGAAGATGGCCAGTTTTTCCACAAAGCAAAGCAGTGCATGATGGGTTCGAGAAAGTCACGTCATACCTTCGCAAAGCGTGTTCTTTTGACAGAGGAAGAGAAGCAGGGATGACCGGTAAAAACCTGGCAAAAACCACCACTTTTTGCCACCCTTTTCGGCAAAAACTGATCAAAAGTCTTTTCATCAGCATCGCTGCCATCGCTTGCTAGTTTATTACTGCTTATAGAACATATTAGGATTCGTCACTCCTGACTACATTTATAAACTTTAGTGAATAATAAGTTATCAACATAATATTTCAAATAAGCGCAAATAAGAATGTGAATGCTGTAAAAAAAATCGTGATGTAAAGCCATCCTTCTATCTTGAATGCATGCGTGTTTGCTACTTTTTAAATTCATTCATTGTATGCTTGAAAGAAAGCATACGTAACTTCATTATACAAGCTTTATAGGCCTTACCGGAAAAGGCGACGTTAATTGAAATTACTTAAAGTGTTTTTATTTGAACTCCAAACATGAAAATTTGTTCCACTGTTATACATATTCGATTTGATCATACATGTACATGGTGAATTTTTAGCAAATATTTAATGAAAAATTTCACAATGAATGTAAATGTACATGTTTAGTCACAATTGATTTAGAGGACGTTGGATCACCTTTGCAATGTCACCAATCATCAGTGTGAAGACAGTGGATATTTTCTTTGGTAGTGGTCATCTGAAGCTATACAGACATGCAATTTTCAGAAAATCATAATTTTCTGTTCCAGCTGCGGTAGCTGTTGGTAGCATATTTCTAAATAAAAGTAGAAATGCATTCAAAGCGAATTTGCACATTATTTGATTCAGAAACTCAGATTTTATGGGGCAGTGGCTTTGTGGGTAGAATCCGCTCTGCATCCGTGAGGCCTGGGTTCAAACCCACATATATTGGGCTAAAACCTCTCAAGACTTTTGAAATATGTACCCTCCGCATTCTTACTGAACACTCAGCACAAGAGAATGTTATTTCTCTATGGCTGGTACAAGAACTCTATACCAGTACACGTTGAGATTAAAGTAATAGAGCCTTCTGCTTCTTTTAAGCGTGTTATTAAAGTCGGATTACTACGGCATTGCTTTTAGATATATCATAAACCAAGGCATTTTTAACATTTCTTTGCTGGGGTTTTGCGATGTACGATGAAATGCCACTCAAACATAACTCCTGCATTATTATTAACTCGAATAATTATAAGTTTTGGTAGCCAATCATAATGTAAGTTTACCGAATACTGATATATTTGATCTTACCTATCACACTAGGCTCCAGATCAATGTACACCGCACGTGGAACATGCTTGCCAGAACTGGTTTCAGCGAAGAATGTGTTGAAGGAATCATCATTGATATCATCGGGGATGACAGCAGATTCTTTGTTAACCACTCCATCAGGCCGAATTCCATGTTCTAGACAGTATAATTCCCAGCAAGCATTGCCGATCTGGACACCGGCTTGCCCTACATGAACACTGATGCACTCGCGCTGAAAGGAAACCACGAATCGGTTGCTCGTTTATTCTATGATGCCATGATATTTATGTTTATGATTAACAAAGCATAGGAAGTGAGTGTTGTGCAATGCGATGAAGCAACAATATCAATTTACTATGTAAAACAATGTGTGTAGTGATAATAGCAATAATAATATTAATTATTATTAACATCAATCGCAAAACATTGGAATTCGAAATAACATACCTGATGACATTTTTTCCTATACAAATAATGTTTTTATGTTTTATTGTGCTACTGTTTCATAAATAAGTAGTAAACAAATATGCTATAAAGAATATTCAAGAGAGGAAATCGATTTCAGCTTCCGATGAAATCTTGCTAAATAAGCACAGTCTAGGAGTTTTGTGTGAGCACAATCAAGTTATAGTAGACTTCCCTTGTTGAAGAACAAGGACTGATTGCTCTTGGTAAAATAAATACAAAGCAATCAAAGTATGCATTTAATTAAAGAATGCATCCACTTTTAATTAATTTGCTACAAGACGCTATCTATTCACTTTGAATTATGAGGCTTTGTGACTAATGGACATGCCTAGTTAGGCTACCCTCTAAAAAAATCAGAGAACGATTTGGAAATAAACAGTGATGTGTAAACATAATATTTTGTAGTCATCATGCGCTCATGATAGCGAAGGTATTGCATCTGATATTAAAATCCATGTAAGTGGCCTTCAATTAGACAATTACAAGCACCACTTTCAGGAAACAAGATGGAAGATCAACAACACTTCAAAAAGATCGAACACTTTCAATGATGGTGCAATTATTTCTATGTCTGTGACACAATCAAGAAAATTACGCTGAACTTTGTCTAGGCAGCATCATTAATCTAATTCAACTTAGATTATAATGTACTTATGTCTGAGCTATCAACTGATTTATTGTCTGATTGCAGGTCACGCCAAAATTTTCATGAGCGTACTTTTATACAAAATCTGTCATTAGTACAAGTGAACAGTGACTTCTACCGAATCGAAGTGCAAAAATGCGTCAATAAAGTGGGTAAATACAATCTTCCATTCATTCGAATAGTTTATAAGATTTATTATAATACTATTTTTTAATGGGTGATAATTTTGCCCATATTTCTTAGGAGTAATTTGAAATGTCAATTAAAAAGTAAAACTTACTTAAGCTAGGTGAAACTTGTCAATAAAATTCTAAATCCTAGACATGCTGCATATAGCCAAACTCAATGAACATATGTGCACATTGTACTCGAATAAATTGAACAAATTTTTATGAAATCTGTCTAGGAGAAAGACGTTGCCTGTGACGGACGTTGACCGAAAACGGTGCCACCCACTCTAAGAAACAAAAAAACTGTAAAAAATTCCACATCATTTCGATTTTCATCGGAAATAAGAATACATTTTTCAGTTAATTATTAACTAATTCGATATCGAAGCAATTTCATTAAATTGAGTTCATAATATTGATCGAATAAATTGCTATCTAGATTCGGATGAAGTCTATTAACAAAATATTTCCAAATTTCATTCACCCTCCTGGTTTGCAAAGTTGGCTCACTGCTGGTTAATGGATAAAAGGTTCACCCTGAAGGAAACATTCTGAAAATTTTCAAAAATGTTTTGCAAGGCAGGAGACTGTAACACCACACCGTCTAAAGCACTAATTCTCCATTGAACAGTTCGAGCAAATTGAAAAGCGAGAAGCCGAATCAACAATTGATAAAAGGAATATTGTAACTTAAATGGAAACTGAAGCCTGAAAATATGTATAAAGAAAGCATGATGTGATTATTTGAAAGTCCTTCAATTTCTTATTATGTCGCAACCCTAATACAGGTCGAAAACCTGGTTTACTGTATTAAGCACACAACTATTGGTATAATTTAGCAAGTTATACTGTGTATTTATGTGAATAAGATTTCGCGGCCAGGCTTTTAGTTTTGACGTTTGGTGCAAAACTGTCAGTGTTTAAAAATTGAAGCGAGCAGATACATGTAGAATGTAGCAATCATCCCATAACGGATCAAATGCATGGGAAACAACATCAACTAACAATTTTCTAAACGCAATCATTGCGTAATTAATGTCCAACCATTTCTGCAGCACTTAGAAATCTTTTGATAGGAAGTACTACATGTGTTACAAGCTTTCTTTCAAGCTAGATAACATCAAGCAATCTTTGATGCCAGAGCTCTTCTATAAAGATAAGTTGTTAGAAGTATTGAAAAGCCTTCCATAGTTCCCACCAAGCAGAGTCAACGTTCGGATGGGTTTCAGACAGGATTCTCATGTCGATCTCCATAAATGGGTGTTTGAAGGAGCGTGTGTGTGTATTCATCTTTAGGTCTGCCGATTGTACATGCAATGTATTGAAAATCTATCAATATCATTATTAGGAATTTTCTCTCTATATTCTAGAATGGTAGCAACTGGCATGGCACCTTTGAGAGCTTCGTCGTCTGATCTTTATTTTTCTCTCTCTCTCTCTTCCAGTTTCGTGTTTTTCTTTGCTGTTGAATTTGGGACTTGTGTGCATTATTCCTAGTTGGGCATCTGCTCAACAATCTGCAAGTTTGAAAAACGTGCGATTAGTTAATAAGTGCTCGGCAGCTTAATCAGGAAAGTGCACGAAAAGCGAATTTCAAAATGGTTTTTAGTTTCACCAATAGAAGTCGACGATGTTTTTTAGTTACCGGATTTCTACGGATCCATCAAAGTGCTCCAATCAGTGTAGTTCCATCAGAATTAAAGAATGCGGATCATGCACATTTTCGTACAGTTTCTTTTTGATCAACAATTTCAAAGATAGTTGGCAAGGGAATGAATATACACTATCCTCCTTACACCGCATCACGTACAATTGGATTTCTTTTCTGTGCATTTCCTCATGACCTTTAGTGGGAGCATGAATCGTACATGATGTGATATACTGCCAACACTGTGCAACGTCACGTTCCACATATATAACAAGCAGCAGGACAACCTGCGGTCAGCCAGTTGCGATAATTTATGGCGTATCACAAGGATCCATTTTAGTTCGTTTCAGACCATTGTTTTTTGCTCCTTTCACCTCTGCGACTGATATCGACTTTATTATTTGTCACTTGATTGCTAATGCCGACGGCATATGCATTTCTCTCTATAAGGACACAAATAAGAGCCCTGTCTCATGATCTCAAAATAAGGATTCAAAGATTCTCTATTAAAAGTGTGTTCTACAAATATTGATTGTTCCCTATCGAGCATTGAGCATTGTCTGGTTCAATTGCCATGCTACTTGATCTACTCATTGCAATTAAGCACTAAATGAGCAGTTTGGCACTTGACAACATAGGTCTGTCGCAGTACACTGAATTTCTAAAGAGAAACGATTAAGTCAATAAAAGACAACAACACCCATGATTCTCCGACCGGACTCGCCCGACCCAGGAATTGAACCCAAGTCAGCGGTGGAGATGAGTTCGTGCCTTCTTCACTAGGCCATTGTTGTCAATCTACAGTGTAACGTAATCGAATGACATGCTGATATGCTGTTTGGTTACAAAATTAATGCCGGTAGCTTTCTATCAATAATAGCAAGACAATAAGCTGTCGACATCGCTTGGAGAGGACTGCTGCCCTCACTCGCATTCCTTTTGTACCGGCAGCGTGGCCTAATGAAGAAGGTGCGAGCTCGTCTCCACCACGGACATCGGTTCGATTCCTGGGTCAGTCGAGTGCTGTTGGGGAATCAAGGGTGTTGTTGCTATTTATTGACTAAATCGTTCTTATTCTCTTTAGATATTCGATTTGGCACTTAATTATCATCAGAATTTTCGTCGATCTATGTATATTTCTGCCTTAAAATTGATTTGATTTTTGCTCATCCTTTTCTTGACTCAGATCCGGTCCATCGTGTTTGCGTTATTATCCAAAACCGATTTGAATCATCTTCGATTTGAATCATTTTGAAAAAGCTCAACATCGTTTTCACAGATTATTGAGGTTGTGATGGAATGTTTGGATGGATACCTGAATAGTCTGAATTAATACAGAATATATTTTCCATCGCCATTAACCCACTCAAGCAAACTCAGGACGATTTTTCTTCCAGAAAAGGAGAACGATGTGTCGTAGCAAAGCACTTTTCTTTATTCTTCCCAACTTTTTAATAAGTACTTTGAACGACAGTAATAACATAAATATTATTTAGGTCATTTTGAAATAGCTACTGTTACCGATTATTATTGCTGACTGTATTCATGCAAAATCTCGTTGTAACTTTTGATTTCCATTTATGAATAATCAGCACAATATTATTAGATATGGTAACTTTTTAAGCAGTTTTGCTAATGATGGTACATTCAAGTCTTTCTTGTACTTTTTCTTCTTGTGGTTACGTTACGGAGTTACAGAATCTTATCAATCTTTTCTGATAGTCTAATAAGTAACTTTTCAGTGAATTCAACTGGCATGGCATTGTTAAATAGTGATCATTAATTCAGCAAAATTTCAAAGTTTCCAAAACTTTGTTGAAAGTGGCGACTTTTATTTTGAATTGACATTTATAGCACGAAAAATGAAAGAGTTGAAATAAATGAATGCCTTCATAGAAAGTTCACACACAAAATCTGTTGTACCGTGAGTGTCATGTGATTCGGGGCAATAGGGGTGGATCGCATCACCAAGATTTTTAGTTAAAAGGGAACACAGAAATGTCACCTCATCAAGTTCATCGCGCAATTCAACGTCAGAAAGTAGCAAAATATCAAGATATCAAATCGTTTATTTCTCAAAAGAGAGAACACGAGTATGAGAGGATACATGACAATAATTTTTACAAATACAGAATGATGACAAAGATGATATTCTACATTTACATAATGCGATGAAATATATTCACATCAAGTGAAATATAAATGCATGAATTTTTTGGCTGCTTAAATGTGATCAATATTCGTCAGAATACGTTAATTGATTATATTATGAGTTTTATTTGACTTGTTTTGAAGCCCTGTATATACACACGTATGAAATTGAATTATACACACGATTACACGATCTGCACGTAAGGAGTACAATAGAGGTTGTATGAAAATTGTTCATATTTTGAATATTCTGGATAAGCCCATGTTACTCATGCCCTACGATGTGCAAGTGGAGCAATAGCATACATAAAGTTAGATGTGTTTACATTCCTGAAAACTGAAGTCAACCTGCATAACAGGGTTGGAACCGGCCCGGTTCTTGGCGGTCGGCGCATCCAAAACCGGCCGGGTGGGAGATGGGACGGTGGCTGGCTTTGACAGCACCAGTCGGTTAAGGCTTTGATCGTCAGACATTATTTGGTCAACTTATGCCGTTAGACATTATTCAATTTCCACATTTCATACATGAAATACATGAATGATAGGCCATCCGGTACTCCGGATAAGCGAGAGTTACCTATTACAATACGATATAGCAAAGTGATATTTACTTCTTCACTTGTGAGGGATTTTTAGTGATTTGCAATGTCAATTGAGAACTCTCTCCACTACAGTTTAAATTCAAATCTTTTGAGTTTGCATTGATGACCGCGAGCTCGCGTACAAGAGTCTGGAACAATGAGCTCGCCAAAGCTTGTCATCCATATTTCATTTCAGTGAGTGTTCCAAGAACGAGCGGCAGTGTTGCTGTACCTACGTCAATCGAAATTTATCATGTGTAGTTAATTATCAAACAATATTATCCATGAGCACGATCCACTGTCAAATCTTCGGGTAGTAGGTCCTAGATTGCATTGAAATCCAATACTTATTGCATCTCTAAGCTCCACGTGTTAAGTAAGCTATCCGATGTAATGAAATTATTCAAGATATATAATAATTAGGGATTACAAAAGTCAACAAAGTCAAAATTTGTAAGTGATGTAATTTCTGTGAAACATACATATAATCGTTTTTAAAACTCTAATATTCATCTCCTAAGCAAAGTTATTAAGTCAAAATACGGTCAAAATTTGTCGTTAGATCAAAAAAGCAAAATATCGTCAATATAGTCAAAATGCCACTTAAAGCATCATCAAAACCTTAAAGTTTCGTATCAGTTCCCAACATGGTCTCGTGGAATCGCGTCATAGGTTTCCTAGCCTGATCGCCAAAGTTAAATGAGATTCCCTCTCTCCTCTAGTGAGCCGCTGAATAGCCAATGTAGTGTTCTTTCACTAGTATTGATTTGCGCTGACAGTTCAACGCTGGGCTGCAGTAATCTAGGATATGCTCCTCACGCTGGAGAAGAGCCAATCAGCTATCGCTGGGCTTGGCTTCAGCATGGCTTCAAGCTTGTAGGGGAAAGTCGACGTCATAATTTCTAGGAAATTTCACCATTACCTTGTATGACCTCGTCAGAAAGTGCGAATCACTCTGATTCATATCTGAAGTGAAGCACGGTACCTTACTCCGAAGCAATGCCGAAAACTGCCATTTCTGACTCGAATAAAGTGAGATCTTTTGTGTGCCAGTATCCAGACGAATTTGCCGCTACGCCGAAGACTGAATTATACTGTCAACTCTGCGAAACTATAGTTAAACATGAGAAGACATTCTTTGTTGATAGTCATCGACGTTCTGCGAAGCATTCTTCAAAACTGTCGTCTTCGACTACGAGTGCCAGCCAGCAGCAGTTTATGAACCCAAGAGCTACAAATTTGGCTGAGGACGTTGCAAGAGCTTTCCTTAGCACCGATATCCCCTTCAACAAACTTCAGCACCCGGCCATCCGTCAGTTATTCACAAAAATGGGATACTCTTGTCCTTCTATGTCAAGCTGCAGACTTCATTTCCCGAAGTTATTTGATGAAGAGAGGAGAAGGGTGAAAGGCTATGTATCCAACCAACAAATATTCTTGATCGCCGATGAATCTGACATCAAAGGACAGAAGTATTTCAATATTTTGGTGGGCAAATTGGAAGCGCCAACCGTTTCCTACATGATTGACTGTGTTCATCTCACGGAAAATATCAACAGCAAAATTGTTTGTCAACTTGTGGATGACGTGATCCAATTTCTTGGTACTCGACGAAGTGATTTTGTGTTGCTACTGTCCGACGCCGCACGCTATATGACTTCCGCTGGACTTACCTTGAAAATCCTGTACCCTCAATTATTCCATGTAACTTGCGTCGCACATCTATTGCACAACTGCGCTATGCATGTTGCGGCTAAATTTCCATCCATTGACAACGTCATAGCAACAGTGAAAGCGTGCACCGTGAAAAACAAAAGTCGCCGATTGCTTTTTTCAGACATTGGACAGCCTCCTCATCCAGTCTTGACACGATGGGGCTCGTGGCTGGAGGCAGCGTTTTGGTATGCAGACAATTTGCCAGCTGACAGAAATATCTTCGAAACAATGGAGGGTAAAGGACACTTTCTTTCCAAAGCTAAAGAAGCACTATCAAAAACTGAGCTGACACAGAAGCTAGTTGAAATTCTTCAATATCGCAAGCTTGCGGAACTTGTTCATCGTTCCGAATCCAGCAGCTACACTATTGCGCAAGCAATGAATGACATATAAGAAATTGAATTTGAAGAAGATCCATGCGAGATTAAAGCGTACATTCAGAAAAGACTTGCAAATAATGACATCCAACAAATCACATATATGACAAGAAGTGATATTTCGCCGTCGGTTTTCAAACTACTTCTGAATGCTCAGCCAACAAGTGCAGCTGTAGAACGATCGTTCTCAATGCTCAAGAATGTTCTGAAGGACAATCGAAACTTCAGTTTTGAGAACGTACGACAATTCGCTACGATAAATTTTTATTCTTCTGTTTGAGTTTTGCCTCAAACTAGCATGTTTTGAATCTACAAAGAATTTGTTATTGTTTCACAATGTTTTGCATTTATAAAGAATCTGTTGTTGTTTAACAATATCTTTACCATCATGTTTTTATTTCAAAATGTAGCGGGAAAAGTAGAAGATTAATTAACACTAAGCGGGGTTCGTAAACTTATAGTTTTCTAGATACATACTCGTATGCCGCATGGCACTAGAAAGTATACATGTACATGTAGATACGATGTATGAAATTCTAATAACAAATTTTGTTAGGTCAATTTTTTAGGTCATGGCTCATTAGGTAAAAAAAAATTTTAGGTCAAAATTCTGCAAGCCCTAATAATAATTTAATAAAAGATAGGTTGAGTAATACACAATGCTTCCAAAATTCATACAGGCTAGAATACCTATATGATTCTGGAAACTTTATTTGAGATAAAGTAGGGTTTGAACTACATGTATAAGTTGACTGACATGTATAAGTTTTTGACTGTTTAAAGAACAGTTCGCAATATTTATGCTAGAAAGCTGTACATGTAGATATTCTCAAATTATGTTACATTTACATGCTCTCAATGTTGTTATGATTGACTATGTAATTTATTCTAGATTGAATGTCGTCAATGTTCGACATGGGTCTAATTAAATTAACCGGCTGGCCGGCGTTACTAAAACCGGCCGGCCGGCTGCCGATTCCAACCCTGCTGCATACCATGAAAAGTTGCTGAATAACTTGTGAATGGCTAGTGATGGAGTCATTTCTGTACATCTTAAGTCGTGTGGCATTCAGGGGATGCCGAAATGTCTATAATAATGCCAATGATTCATATTTTCATTTCGAAGCAGTTGATCGCCTTCAGTTTAATTTGCGTTATGTCGGCGTGCATCACAGTGCAAGAACCTGATATCCACGTAATAGTCCAGAGTCGTCAAGCGAAAATGGGATAAGAAAAACATTTGCTTTGAGATCTGCCACTTTACAAAGAATAAATCAACTGTTCATAAATTGCTTTTTGAATTTTGTTTTGATTAGAACAACAGAGATACATGTGATCTGACTATTTGCATGGCGCATGATAAAAGGTGAATCAAAATGCATAATGAATAGTGGTAGGTACTGTGATTGAAATAATGAAAGCACTAAATTGACGAACATTTTTAGGAGCAAAACCAAAAACTTATTTCATTTCATGTCATGATATATATCATTAATAAAAGATATTGACAATGAAAATGAGAAGGACTGAATCATTTTACGCAATAGCTTCAATGAACGTAGTACGATGAATATGATGAACGTATGAATGGGAGAAGATTTTGGGCGGAATGAGATTTGTTCTGTACGTACTTTAATGATTATATTAGAATATCAAGCTCATTAAGTAATGCTAAGACCAGTGTAAAGAAACGTGTGCTCAATAAATCATTTAGCTATCTCGATTTCCTAATCACCTACTGTAGGGTTAAAAGCGCTTCTCAAATGCCTTTGGCCAGACTCACTCCCCCTGTATCTTTTGTAATTTATGCGGATCGCTTGTACATCAGTGGCGGACCCAAGGGGGGGGATGCCGGGATGCATCCCCCCCCCCACCAGCTCAAACTTGATTGTGGATTGTAAATGCAAGCAATACATTTTGGCAATTAGTTCATTAAAAGTACAAGTAATGATCGTAGTCTGGAACATATTTGGCCCAGTTTCTCTTGTGATTATATAATAAACATCTGGATTTCTTATCAGCATGGAGACATGAATTAAGGAAAGGCGAGAACCTCTGACCAAGGAATGAAGAGGTCTCTGCAGAAGTTTGCTTACATTAAACTGTAGCATCTCTGACGCACAAGGCGCAGGTGACCTGCTGTTTAATGCCAATTTTAGAAGTTCCACTTGAATTATGTAATTTGCAGATGTTATTCCCATCAACTGCGGCAAGATTTCGTTAAGGTTGAATAAGTGATTCTGGACCTGACGACCAACAGAATTACGCGAGCGGCGAGTGGCGAGTGAGCTATCCACTTGCTCCTGAATTTCCAATGAGAACGCATGATTTGCACATTCTCGCATTATTCGTTCTTGATAGCTTTATAAACGATGTCAACTGAGAGGAGAGCCAAGTTGAATTACTGCTGCTACTTTTCGTGCAAACTTTCATCCCTATCTGTCCTTCATCATTGGTTATTTTGATTTAAAGAAGTAAGCATTCAAATTTTGAAGATGAAAATGATGCATTCACATTCAAGGTCGGTGGTACAATACAGTATGGGATAACCCCCTCAGCGGCACCAGAAGCCCTGTCGCTGCGTCGTTTCTGACAGCAGATTCGACTAACTCCGGCGTGAGGGACCTCGGCCCCGGGTAACTGCTTTGGTGTTCCTCTTTGTTGGCAAAGCGGAAGAGCTCTGCTATCGAAGCTTCGCCGGAGGAAGAATGACTCAAGGGTTAGTGTATGTGATGTCGGACAAGGAAAAAGACAATCGCGCGAGAGTAACGGTTTTTATCATCCATACAATAGGGGACCGGGCAAAGGGAGATTTCTCCCTGCCGCAACGACGGCAATACATTCAGTCAGGAGAGGCTTCGCTACAGCATCTCTCTGCCGCAACGACGGCGATGCATTCAGTCAGGAAGGCTTCGCTACAAGCGGAGCCGAAATACGACAATGTAGTCTGTCTCCGAAGTCTTTATCGCACAAGAGCTGGCATATGAGAAGGATAACAGTACCACACAATAAGACATGTACCACCGACTTGGCCATGAGAAGTAGGATGACCCCAGTGACGGCTGGCCACCACTTACTGTATGCTTTAATAGAAAGTTTAGAACTCCTCCCCTACTTCGTCCGGATGACCTGTCTGGGTGTAGTGTCGAGAGCAACAACTTTGACAGTATGAGAAGCTAGCAGGTACCCTGATGGGATGCCATCTGAGAAGGACCGACCTGAGAGTGGAGACGGAAGTTTAAAGTTGCGATCGATTCGCCAGCAGCTCCGATCATGAGTCAGTAGCGCGTCTCATCTCGGAAGTAGTTAAGTTAGGGGTAAAATTTGAACTTGCATTTCCAGTTACTTTTGAGAAGTCGCTGAGGTTACACGTACAGCAGCAAGTCTCACAGCCAATTTTTTCAACTATTTTGTTTAGTCTTGATTTTCCACAAGAATACACAAAAAATGACGAGTAATTTGTTCTTCACATCAGATTTATAAAATTCCTAAGAAAAATCAGTTAAAATTAAATTACATAGTATGTATTTACATGTAATCTATAGCTGCTTTAATAAGCCACAAGTAATCGTCATATGAAAACATTATTGCGTTATCACTAACTTATATTGCATTTTAAAGGAATGGATTTATAAAGACCACACAATTACAAATTTAGCCATAGGCCCCATGAATATTCCAGTCAAATTTCTTGCCTTAATGAGATTTCGCAATGATTCTAGGAAAATAGGCTGAAATCATTGCTGATAACAAAAGACTATCAATGCTATAACAAATTGTTGTCAACTAATAAGATTATTTGAAAAGAAGATGTAACTTATGACTGTTGAATTGTAAAACAATGCCGTGCCTGAATTTGAATCTACAGATTTATTCAACTAGAGCATTGAGGCACCTGTTTGACTGCTTGAATACAACACCATCATCATCCCCCCCTACCAGAAATTTCTGCGTCCGCCACTGTTGTACATGCAAGTCTGATAATGTTGTATGTTCTTAGGATTATGTTACACATTCAAAATTGTACTTGAAGATCTACAATTATACTTTCCTTATATTTTCATTTATTTATTCAATGGACTGCTTCACATAAGAGTTTAACAATTCCAAATTATGAAAAACTGATAAATTATAAATTATGATTATTATTATAATATTTTGATTATTATTATGTTTTGACTTACCATGATGGAATAAGGGTCTGAGGATTACGAAAGCGAATGAAGTGTCGGACGGACCACGATGGCTTGTCGACAAACAGTTGTGGGGTCGCGTCACTAGCCAAGTATTTATATATCGCCCAAATCCACCAACAACCAACGGATACGAGCCGTAAATTTCTCCGTGTGACGCCCCGGTTGTACGTTACTGTCGTTCCTGACTCATAGCGATAGCGACACATGTACAAGACTGTCCGCAATCCAAATTCATGGCCAGATGCCCCCGTATGCATTGTCCAATTGCTATAAGACGATCCTGTCGACTGACACGCGCGCACAGTATCAGGCGTGACTCATCTCGCACTGGTGTCTGCTGGGAGACATACTTCAAGTTCTGCGGCTTGGCGAACGGGAGGGAAGTTTTTCTCCGCCGAATTGCCCAAATCTCGACGTTTCCCGTTGAGACAAGGCCAAGTTATGGCGCAGATTATGCCTGGATTAATGATCGGCGAAGATGGAGACAGAACTGAGTTCAAATTTTCGTCTGCAAACGATCGATCCAATAATGATTAGCATTCGTCTTTGTATTCGCGGCACCAGGAATTTTGGGTTGGAATAGGAAGTATAGAATCACAGTAAATGACTGCGACAGAGATTCCCATTAGCATGTGCATCAGTTCAACAAATGATTAGCCACGCGAATAGTAGCTGAAATTAAATTGCGAAGCTTCTTCCAACAAGAGGTCTATCTTTCATTAGCAGAAACGCCACTTCGTGCATGGAAATAATTGTAATCGAGACGCCATGCTATGTATGCAAGTATACAGTGAAAACAAAAGATGTGCATCTTGCATATATATGCACTGGAATCAGTGTTGGACTTTACGGGAGGGAAAGTGGGGAAGTTCCCCTGCATTGCATCGTCTCATCCCCCGATACTGAAGATATGCCATCCTTCTCTGAGGAGGAAGAGTGTTTTGCGGAATATAAGCCTTACATTGCGTCAATCAAATTGGTTGAATATCAATTTATATATCATTTCTATGAATATGAGTCACATTAACAAGTGCAGGAGGCTTATTTCCTCGCTATTCTTCACAAACTTAATTATCTTTAATAGTTACATAATAATGAAGTTTCTTTGTTAAGAAAAATTGCGAATGGATTCGAGAAGCAGAGCATGGTGTTAATTAAATGAAATTATTAAAGGTAACGAAACCATCGCATAAATAGTGGAATCCGGAATGCTATCTTGTTTCTGTCAGGGTCTTGTCGACAACGCATAGGCGGTATTTGCTTCTTTTTAATGATAAGATTTGTAGATAATGAAATTCTTCTTAATTCAGAAAATCAGATTTGGGAAAATCATTTGCCTTTCAATCTTTGAATATTGATGCAAATCCGATTTTTCGGAATTCATTATAGATCTTGTTGTAATTAATTACATAATGATCCTCTACGGAATGTTTATTTGAATCTTCACATGGGTGGACCTATCCTAAGTTTCTATTCACAAGAGTATCTGCTGTTTGAGTACCCTGTTTGAAGTATTATTTGACTAAATACGGGCAGCACCATGTGCATGCATTGAAGAGTCCCTGTCATGCACGTCCTCCTTATTCCATTCATGATTCAGTTATTTTCAATATTATTCGGGGGCGCTCTATGTGCGAGTATGAGAATGGCACTAAAAGGATCGAATTGATAACCTGCTCCTTTTGATCACAACTTTTTCCGGCTTTGGTTACGACCCAAAAGCTTCAAGTCGAAATTTGCATTTTCTGTTTCCTCTGTTGTCTCTGTTGCATTTTTCTGCATTGATCAGAATAGTATTCAGCTATTCAATTCAGAAAGTGCATCCAGAATTGACAATATATATAATTCTCGTTTTTTTCAGTTTTATCTGTTCTCACACTATAAAATAAATGGAGTCGATTTTACTTTGAAACTAATTATTTGGCTATCAAAACTGATATAAGATTCATTTGGTTACTTAAATTACATTCCACGGGCTTTCTTTGGTTTATGACAAAAATCGAACTCAAATTCATCAAGATTGCACCAGATGCTCACATTCATAAAAAATCAATCATGAATGTAGCTATTACAGATTATCTTAGCATTTCTGAGGAATGTTCATGACTGACTGATCGGGTCGCAGCGTGATGGCGGCGCTGAGCCTGGAATCAAACATTCCTGATGAAGCGGGCTTGGACCGGGCTTTTCTGCGAACCTGGGCTGTGTCGGGAGCGAAAATTCAGGCCCATTCACAGTCAGTTTGGGCCACTTCATACATGACAAAGTCAACGTCGTGAAATCATTATTTTATCATTGTTGACGTACTTATAGTAGCGACACCATCTATATGGATGGGTATCTGAAAGATATCATACCCTATAAAAAAACAGATGCTCATTCTAGAGGTCATCTAACGCAGAAGGATTTGTTATCCTAAGAGGTAGGCACAATGTATAAGCCTTCCTCAATAAAGGTCATAGAGAAAGTATATGAAGCTGAGTAGGAACTCAGTATTGTCCCCAGTATTAAATCCCCAGTATGCATTTTCGATTTTATCAAATGAACTCGAGACTCAGTGTCAAATGTGAAATATACACATTTTTGCAGTTTTGAAGAAATTACCACGGAATGACTGATCATGATGGCAATATAGAAGAAAGAATAGGATTTTACAAATCCTCCGTATCATGACAACTTTGGAGAGGTAATGTTTACTAACCTAGCAATTCGAGTGATCCTACGTTTTCGTGACATAAGATATTAAATGTTGGCGTATATTACAACTTTCCACCCACAACTGGCTGAACTCAACTGGCAAGGTGACTGTTTTCAAGCAAAAGTCCGAATTTTACCACCCTTTGCAGACATTTTGTATCAATTTTAACAGTATGAGTTATTGCATAAATTTGAATCTGTTAATTATGCCATGACAATAAACGGTGGACATTGAATGTAGTCTTCAAAATTACAATATTATGTGCCATATATGCTGCTAATTGAATATTTCAGCAGTATTGGAGCAATAAAGGAGCAGTAAACCTACTCTTGTGACTTTTCTTTATTACTCCTCCGATATCTTGAGATGTCATTTAAAGATACCTACACTTATAGAATATCATTTTTCACGTGTGCTGAAACGTCAAATTTTGAAGGAAAATCCTTCACTATTCATTCACTTGTTTGTGAGGTGGATTCTACGCACAAATCATTCTCATCAAACTCTTTTTATATTCATAATAATCTTCTCAGCACAAATGCATCTTAATTAGAAATCATTAAAAAATGATTAAAAGCCAGAATTCGGTAAACTATAAAAGTCCCAAAATCTGCAAATTAGTAAAAGATTTTTATCTTTTGAATTGACGTACGGGCAGCAAGTTGAAAACAAAGTAATGTCATAATTAGAATGCTCATGCAACAAAAATGTTGTATAATAATTTTTATGTAGCTCTGAGCAATGTCTTCAGAGAAATACAGGAGAGTTGAATTGAACCTTCTTCCCCGGGATCTCAAGGCGCCTCATAACATACCGATGTGGATATGGCTAAAAAACCTCTTCATGCCACTCAGTTATTATCTTTAGAGATGCAACTGCGCACTTGATATTATCTGCTATTCAGATCAAGTCATGTCGGAAACAATTTCATACTGCTGTACATGGATTTCATCTCTGTAAGCCGTGCAACAAATTGTGTTTATCTCTCTACATATTTGTGTTCTTTTCGATCGTGCTGTTTGATACCAAACGCTAGGAGCTTCAGTTTTGACTTTGGTTATCAGGGTGTGGATGATTTTGAATTCTGCATTTTCGTCGATGATTCATATTAAAAGCATGTTCTAGCTTTGGTAAATGTACAGGACTACTATAATAGATTCGCGCTTTAGCTCAATTAGAATTAAATTCAAACTGTGGTGCGTTGAAGCAAATGTAAGTAAGTGTGAGCAGTAATGGAAATTTGCATTTAAAAAAACAAAAACTGTTATTTTATTATTTTGTAGGAATGAGAGAAGTCGCACTTTGTTGGTGTAGGAAATCGGTAGCATTCTGTCATTTTTGGTTATTTTCTTTGCTTCCTTAAAAAAGAGAATTTGGATAGCATTGTTATCATCATATTTACCATCTTTATTTTATCTAAGTAAAAATAGAAAATAATATGGTTCTTTGACGCACCAAAAACAACGATTACTTCATATTTATGAATGCCTTCGCCAAAACTGGCCGCCTCAGTCAATACGTGCAATTCATGGAAAGAAGGCATGTGAAAATGATAGGTTCATGATAAAACATAAGCAAAATATAATTTCATATAATTTACCATGAACTCACCATAAATTTCATATATTGACTGAGGCGACTATGTTCTGAAATATTTGAATATTGTTTCTGATACGTCAAATAACCATATTTTTATTTAAATAAAATAAAAATAGAAAATAAAGTAATAACAACAGCCTATCAATCACGACTATATTATGAATTCACTGAGTTATGCATACATTCAGGACTGACAGATCTCCAACCCGTGATAGAGTACTTGGGTAGCTTCGGATTCAAAGTAAATTGATGTTGGAATTTATTCTCCATATTCAATATCAGTGCTATACATTTTGACCGGGGCTTCATAACTTGTTTTTGGATGCTTTAAAACAAAAGCGCAAAAATCCATGAAGAAGAGCTAAGCAATCTAGGCATAAGCATATATATAAACAATTATCAAGATGAAGAAATGTATCAAATCTAAACGTATCTATAAAGAAACGTTAGGCAAAGTAAAATTAACAGTCTGACATGCAAGTCGCATTGCAGCGTGTTGTTGTCACGCTTCCAAAGACTATGTACATGTGCTATGTACGTACGTAAAGTAGTTTCACAACTTAAATTTAGTCTCACGCGAAGAATATTCATCACACACAATTCCTTAATGGCTCATTTTTTACCTCAAGACCTGCGATTTAGTAGTTTGTTGTTGAGATGCTGATATCCAAGTAACAAAGTCACTTAAAAATAAATAGCATCACTTAAAGAAATAAATTTAAATAAAATTTAAATCATTAGGCCTGGTAATTTATCAATACAAAAACGATCGATATATTGAGAACGAAGCTGTATATTCATCTGATAAAAGTCAAAAAACAGAACTAAGACGCATTGATCTGACAAACTAAAACGCTAAACAGCATTTAGAACTAACAGAGAGTATGAGAAAAATGCTAGCCATTCATAGCCAAACAAGCATCCACTCGCTCATCAAAACTGCAAATCACGCGAAAACATCTTGAGTTATGTTACTCACCGCATCCTGAATTTTTGTCTGAAGATCATTCAATGAAGCTGGTACTCCATCACGATAAGCAACATCCTTTAAGTAACCGAATAACCAAAAGTCGTTAGAGCGAAATCAGGAGACCTTGGGGGCCACCGTGGATATTTGGAGATTAAGCGAGGTCCAAAAATGAAATGCAATAATGCAATTGTTGCGTTCTCTGTATGTGGCGTAGCGTTGTCTTGTTAAAACCAAATTGAAGACACATCGACGTGAGCTGCGGGCAAAGCAGGGAGGAAATCATCTTGAATGATGTTCCTGCAAACGTTTTGGTCGATATTCTCCGTACGGAAGAAAGGGCCCACGAGTCGACTTTCCGAAATTGCCACCCAAACTGTAAGTCGCTCCCCGTGCAAAGACTTTGGAACAAATGCGTGTGGATTTTCTGACCCCTAATCGGTAGTTCTGGGAATTAACGTAACCATTCAACCAGAAGTGTGCCTCATTACAGAAATAAATTGCAGTTTTGATGAACGAGTGGATGCTTGTTCGTATAAAGATTGATAATATACCAGGCCTAATGATTTAAATTAGGCTTAATCTACAATCTATTTTTAAGTGACTTTGTTTCTTGGATATCAGCATTTCAACAACAAAATGCTAAATCGCAGGTCTTGAGGTAAAAGATCAGCCATTAAGAAATTGTCTGCGATGAATATTCTTTGCGTGAGACTAAATTTAAGTTGTGAAAATACTTTACGTACTATGCACTGTACAAAGACTAGAAACTTCCCCCTACTTTGAGTAAGTCTACAAGTAGATGAAATCATAGCTGTAGAAATTCATGGCACTATGATATTTAAGTGCTAAACAAGAATGCCGCCTGCCAAAATCATGGCAATTAACATTAATGCAACTGAACTATTGACACACAAAAGCACTACCTACCAAAATAGTTGCAGCAACAACTCCAACGTCATATCTACCATGTTATTTCTTCTTTCCCTTGACGATAGCCTGCTGTGCTGACTGAAATGCCTCGCAAAAAATCGATTTCGTAACCGTCAACTGGTTTTGGTCTATCTTCCTACACAAATAGATTATTTCCTTTTCAGTTCATTTAATTCATTGTGGTGATGCAGATATCATACTTATCATTCTTATCTGATATTTCAATACTTCAATTAAATGAATTTCGATCTATTATTTTGAAATCTTGCATCATAATATCATTTTTTGCCATCGAAAAGCCTGCAATGGGCAGAAACTTGTCGAGGTGCTTTATTTGCTTACATAACTTTGTTTGAGGCTATAAATAAAGAAGCGAACAAAGTTTGAATTTGATCTTTCGTTGCCATCGGTCGGGGTAATTAATTATTTCATCTAAAGCAGTAATAAAAGGCAATTTTCTACGACAGTGTAGGTTTATATTTCCAATAATTCGGCCTTGCCTTTATCAAGGGATACAGAAAAAAAGGAAATTGCACTGAATGTCATCAAGGACATCTATGATTAATATAAAATATCTAAGGGACGCTCAACTCCTATGGCATGTACTGGACTGGAGGCCAGTGATTTTGGTAGACTTCATTAATGACGATGGCGTGTATCTGGATAAAACCATGAACAAGTTGTAAACAATTCACTTTATTATTGTGAAATTCATTAGAATCCAGTTGATTAACTGCTGTACTTCCAAATTAATACGCCCGGCCCAATTTGCAAGTAAATTCGTCGGATGAATCTGTGCAGTGTACAACTACAAGTGTATTATCAATATTTAATTTCAAATAAATAGATAAATAATTTTTTTTGTTCATCGATTTTCTTATAATCTTATCTAAAACCTAAAAAGTAAGTCATTTGCACCACTGGACTTGATTCACGAATTCAAGAGCAATGAGGCGATCTAAAATGTATGATTCATTTCCGACCTTGAATTATTCCCCTTTCATTGAACGAAAATTGATGGTTATTTCTACCACAGCGATGCGCGAATGTTTTCACATTCAACGAAGAAATTTATTTTTGTGCAGATTTTGTCATCAACTTAAATCTTTATCAATGTTTTTGCTGAATAGCCCAATATGCTAGGACCTTGATATCGTGGAAAGTCATTAATCATCACTGCCTAGTTTGCTCATTGAATATGATCTTTGCATTTGATATGAATCACTGACAGCACAGTCGGATTTTATTTGTTTTTCGGAGTTTTGAATATTTTTTGAAGGCTTCACTTTCGGGTGATGCTGTTATCGCGAGTCGTCTAATGTGAGATAAATATATATTGACATCGGTGACCACCCATAAAGATGAGGCACACAGTGTGTAAAGACAGCGCTGGTTGTACGTGTCCACAAAAATCTTGATAAAGGAGCTTCCGAATGAATGGATCTTCAAACGATTCTTGCTTAACTTTTAGCTATTCACTTGATATGCCTGTATTTTCAATTGCCGATGTTTCAATGATTGATCATTTGCTCGTTTCTGAATACATCCTCGGTAGATTCTTCATTTTAATCATGCCCTTTACTTTTAATTGGGTATGGACATTGCAGTAATTTACAAATCGCAATTTTTCAAAAAGAAAACATGTAAGCATGATAATGAATCAGGTACGGGGAGAAAGAGCATTTTCTGAGCGCTCTTTTGAGATACCAGTCATCAAAGTCGGTGAACTAGGAAAAAATTAGTCATATCGTGAAGTTATCACAAAATCATAACCTTTTCAATCATAAATGTCATATTCTCTTTTTCATCAAAAGAGTTCATGTTTGGTATCTTCAGAATCCTTGCGATGTGAGGAGTGCGAATATATAAGTTATATTGTTATAAATTCAATAGTTCTTTTTCAAACTTCTCCAATATTTTTTCTCATTTCCCCAAAAGTACACAAACAATGAAGAAGGTAAACAATCGCCAGCCGCTTTGAAAGAGCAAAGACATATCTTCGCTAATTGTCTTGCTTTGAACTTTCGTCCACCTTATGTGTCTGTTTACTTTTGCGGAAATGAGAAAAAATATTGAAGAAGTTTGAGAAAGAACTATTGAGCTTATTTGAATTACATATTCGTACTTCGCACATCACTAATTTTTTATAGGTCCACCGATTTTGATGACCAGCATGTCAAAAGAGAGTTCAGAAAATGCTTTTTCTCCCCGTGCCTGTTCGATCATCATGCTCAACATGTTTTCTTCTTGAAAAAATGGCGATTTGTAAATTGAGCGATTTTCATATTTTGAACACTGCCCAGCAAACGCAATAACGGATACAAATCTATCATAGCTCATTTTAAAGCCAAGATTGCAAGCTCGCGAATGATGTATGACACGTTGATGTGCGACATGATTGGAAGGCCTGAAAACCGATTGAACTTCAGTGGAATTTAGGTGGTACGTTTTTTATGACCAGCCCTGTAGATCATTAATGCATTTAATAGTAAAATGAATTGCTTACAAATCGTTTCTCGGTTTCATCCTGATACACATAAACTACCGTCATTTATCAAGCACATGCCAAAGTCACTGGCCTCCAGTCCACTGCATGATATAAGAGTTGAGCGTCCCTTAGATATCTTATATTAATCAGAGGTGTCCCTGATTTCATTGAGAAAATTTAAGCCAACCTTTCTAATACAACCTATAACCTCAGTAGAGCAAAGACATTGAGAGATGCTAACTCAAGATTTTAACGAAAATATCATGGATTGCTTGAGATATCAAAAGGATACAAAAAAATTAAGAAAAACGGTATAAAACTTGTTTTTTTTTGTTCTTTTGATATCTCAAGTAATCCATGATATATTCGTTAAAATTCTGCGTCAGCTAGTCTCAATGTCCATGCTCTACTAGGTCTACTTTGGTTGTACTCCAGGTTAGGTTGAATTTTCTCGACGACATTTAGCACAATTTCCATTTTCTGCATTCCTTGATAAAGGTTAAGTCGAAATATTGGGATTATAAACCTACAAGGTCATAGAATGTTTTGTTCTTTTGCTGCTTTAAATGAAGGCGAACAAAGATCAAGATAAAGACCTTCTGCTCTTTGATGTTTGATAGATTTGAAAAGTATGTCCCATGGGAAACTGCAACTGTCAACATCAATAGAAAAATCAAGATTATAGCCTAGTAATGTAAATAAGCTACGAATTCCCACTGATGACAAGGGAATAACTAATAATAATTGAATTAATTTCTTTACTCTATATTCAAATACCCATTTATTTGGACATGAATTATTTAGCTCTTCAAAAATGCTTTGAAACTGAATGATATTTTCACTGAAGACATCAAGCAAATACTGGCAATTCACCCATGTCTTGGTAGTGGTGTCATGATGTAACATCTCTGCAGAAAATTAAAGGACGAAATGTCGGATGTCTGCGAATGTTTACAATTGTTTACCTGTTTGTAAACGGAAGTGTGTGGATTCTTCGGAATAGTGTAATAGTGTTTAGGAATTTTGGCTCGTTGACATTTAGGTTCACTGCCTATATCCATACTGAGCCCTGAAGCGCAACCATATCACGAGGGGGCCGATTCGTCCACCTCAAATTTAATCCTCCTGTGGGACAATTCAACGATCAGTTGGAAAATGCGCTAAAATTATGTCACAAAAGCGCGCGTCAAGAGACTTAGTTTTGCGAGGTCTACATCAGAAATGCGACAAGGGGTCAAATTGACCCCACGAATGGGTGATGTTTGAAACAAATTGTTAAAACAAGACATCTTAACGTAGAGACCGGCTAATCATGAGACTTGTGAAAGTTGATTCTAGTAGTCTGTCTCCAACAGAAATGACTGCGGTTCTTGATTCATCAATATCCAAGTCAAGAATTCGACGAAGGTTGATTGAGTCAAGATGAATATATAAAAAGGATGAGGTTCATCCATTTTTTATCAAACATTCTCTTGCCTTGCAATGAAATCGAAGATCATGGACACTATTCGCTAATCATTTAAAAGATATTCTGTACTGTGCACGAATCTTGAGAGCTTTGAATCCTGTTTCAACTTTCTAAAACAAGTGTCAAATGGATGATGGAACATTGGGTGAAGAGGTGCACATGTCGAATGACTTACCTGAAAGAAGACGCTGTTGAGCATATAATCGAAAAGCGAATGGTTATGGCAGCACAACCATCGATGCTTACTGCGAATCTCTTGAATCCACGATTCAAAAAACAAAACTGACCATGATCCCAAAGCAAACGAAGAGCACTCACCCAATGCTTTGCGTAGACATCTCATTGCCCAGATCTTTTTTGAAGACAACGTTCATCCAGGGACTTGGTGCCGGGTGAAAATAGGTATTGAAACGGAACCCATTCTGATTGTAAAAGCATTATGTTGTAATCATATGCAGCACAGCAGCTTCCGAACGTCAATTTAGCACAATGGTGTTGACGTCTATGAAATATTGTCTGTTCTCGGAGTAGTGACGGGAAAATGCGCTTTCTTTATAAACAAATGAATATATAAACTGCAGAATGTTACAGTCAATGAAAAATAGATGGCATTACGAACATGATTTGAATAGTTTCAGCAATGTCAGCATCACTGCTATTTATAAAAGAAACAAAAGGATATTTATTTGGAAAATCCCCTGACTAGTCATTGCGCAATAGTTGAGTCTGAAAGAGTCAGGTTTTTAAAGATATTAATTATTATTTTTCTTATGTGCAAAATTTTTTGATCGCCATTCAGCAATCATCCTCAGGTACAAAAGATAAGAAGTTTAAACTATAAGGAATTTAAAAATGATATTTACAATGAGATGATATGATGATTTACAATGATATGATATGAAGGAATGTAGATATGAACAGGTTGTACTGGATTACATATCTTTACCAGTAGCAAAAATAAATTGATCTGATTTTGCCATGATTGCTGAATGGCGATCGAAAATTTTGTACATAAGAAAAATAATAATTAACATCTTTAAAAACCTGACTCTTTCCGACTCAACTATTACTTAAAGAGATACTTAATTCACTTCATGATTGATATTTTGTCGCTTTTTAAATATACATTACGCTCATGGGATGATAGTAGGAAATTGTCACATTATCTAAACATATTTTTGTAATCTTTCCTTGGGGTAAATTCAGTATCAGGTAGTGCTTAGTATAGATAAAAGCAACACCATTTATCTAAGCTACTACTAGAATATAATATTGCATTATCATTCTTGCAATTCTCAAATTTCATTTGCTCTATTCACTGTATATATCACGATTTCGGAAAGCATTTTGTCGAATTTTGATATATGTGAATTTGCTTTTCACTGCAAATGCTGTAGATATATTTGACTGGCGTGTGTTTTGTTTCAATCGACTACAAGGACAATAAAAAGTTATGAGTGTATCCTCAAAACATGCTTTTTTCAATTAAATATATTTTTACCCGCCCTAAATTCGCCCTTCCTTTGTCGTGAGCAGCATCGACATTTTTTACTCAACCGTTGTCGTCAAATTACAATGCCCTTTGTATTTCAGTCATGGTGTCATGATGTAACATCTCTGCAGAAAATTAAAGGACGAAATGTCGGATGTCTGCGAATGTTTACAATTGTTTACCTGTTTGTAAACGGAAGTGTGTGGATTCTTCGGAATAGTGTAATAGTGTTTAGGAATTTTGGCTCGTTGACATTTAGGTTCACTGCCTATATCCATACTGAGCCCTGAAGCGCAACCATATCACGAGGGGGCCGATTCGTCCACCTCAAATTTAATCCTCCTGTGGGACAATTCAACGATCAGTTGGAAAATGCGCTAAAATTATGTCACAAAAGCGCGCGTCAAGAGACTTAGTTTTGCGAGGTCTACATCAGAAATGCGACAAGGGGTCAAATTGACCCCACGAATGGGTGATGTTTGAAACAAATTGTTAAAACAAGACATCTTAACGTAGAGACCGGCTAATCATGAGACTTGTGAAAGTTGATTCTAGTAGTCTGTCTCCAACAGAAATGACTGCGGTTCTTGATTCATCAATATCCAAGTCAAGAATTCGACGAAGGTTGATTGAGTCAAGATGAATATATAAAAAGGATGAGGTTCATCCATTTTTTATCAAACATTCTCTTGCCTTGCAATGAAATCGAAGATCATGGACACTATTCGCTAATCATTTAAAAGATATTCTGTACTGTGCACGAATCTTGAGAGCTTTGAATCCTGTTTCAACTTTCTAAAACAAGTGTCAAATGGATGATGGAACATTGGGTGAAGAGGTGCACATGTCGAATGACTTACCTGAAAGAAGACGCTGTTGAGCATATAATCGAAAAGCGAATGGTTATGGCAGCACAACCATCGATGCTTACTGCGAATCTCTTGAATCCACGATTCAAAAAACAAAACTGACCATGATCCCAAAGCAAACGAAGAGCACTCACCCAATGCTTTGCGTAGACATCTCATTGCCCAGATCTTTTTTGAAGACAACGTTCATCCAGGGACTTGGTGCCGGGTGAAAATAGGTATTGAAACGGAACCCATTCTGATTGTAAAAGCATTATGTTGTAATCATATGCAGCACAGCAGCTTCCGAACGTCAATTTAGCACAATGGTGTTGACGTCTATGAAATATTGTCTGTTCTCGGAGTAGTGACGGGAAAATGCGCTTTCTTTATAAACAAATGAATATATAAACTGCAGAATGTTACAGTCAATGAAAAATAGATGGCATTACGAACATGATTTGAATAGTTTCAGCAATGTCAGCATCACTGCTATTTATAAAAGAAACAAAAGGATATTTATTTGGAAAATCCCCTGACTAGTCATTGCGCAATAGTTGAGTCTGAAAGAGTCAGGTTTTTAAAGATATTAATTATTATTTTTCTTATGTGCAAAATTTTTTGATCGCCATTCAGCAATCATCCTCAGGTACAAAAGATAAGAAGTTTAAACTATAAGGAATTTAAAAATGATATTTACAATGAGATGATATGATGATTTACAATGATATGATATGAAGGAATGTAGATATGAACAGGTTGTACTGGATTACATATCTTTACCAGTAGCAAAAATAAATTGATCTGATTTTGCCATGATTGCTGAATGGCGATCGAAAATTTTGTACATAAGAAAAATAATAATTAACATCTTTAAAAACCTGACTCTTTCCGACTCAACTATTACTTAAAGAGATACTTAATTCACTTCATGATTGATATTTTGTCGCTTTTTAAATATACATTACGCTCATGGGATGATAGTAGGAAATTGTCACATTATCTAAACATATTTTTGTAATCTTTCCTTGGGGTAAATTCAGTATCAGGTAGTGCTTAGTATAGATAAAAGCAACACCATTTATCTAAGCTACTACTAGAATATAATATTGCATTATCATTCTTGCAATTCTCAAATTTCATTTGCTCTATTCACTGTATATATCACGATTTCGGAAAGCATTTTGTCGAATTTTGATATATGTGAATTTGCTTTTCACTGCAAATGCTGTAGATATATTTGACTGGCGTGTGTTTTGTTTCAATCGACTACAAGGACAATAAAAAGTTATGAGTGTATCCTCAAAACATGCTTTTTTCAATTAAATATATTTTTACCCGCCCTAAATTCGCCCTTCCTTTGTCGTGAGCAGCATCGACATTTTTTACTCAACCGTTGTCGTCAAATTACAATGCCCTTTGTATTTCAGTCAAAATGCTCGACATATACGTACATCTACACACATATGCGCGCATATATCATATCATAGAGCCACAGAATTAGATTCATCTGCGCGCGCAAAAACAAAACATTTATTTAAACAAATTATTTAATTCTGTGCATAGAGCATTATACGTCTTGCTTGCAAATATGCGTTGCCAACATTTGTGGTTGCTATTTTCCAATAATGGCAATTGACAGCAATCGCGAATCTACACTTCTGCTGCTGCAGTTTGAGTCATCCATAATGTCCCGTCATGACTAACTAGTTCGATTATTTGCAGAAAGGCTTTTGACTGAGAAATCTATTGTTGATTTCTTAGATCTACAGTATATATTAGCGCGACTCTTTCTCAGACGTTCTCAGACTTTAATCCTATCTTCATTACTTCCCAAATGAATTCATTGTGACTCAGATGTAATCTAGTTAACAGTGGAATTGTCATGTAGACTGTTTGCTGTATTGTTTATGTGTGCAAAAATGAAGAGCCTGCCTGCTAACTTGATATTATATGCCACGAGGAATTCCTGAGAGGGAATATTGAGATATTCATTTGATGTTCAACATTTATTTGAAATACTCCATTTAATCAGTTATCAACACTCAATGAGCTCAATGACTACCACAGCATAAGGCGTGAGCATGAGGCACCGCATGCCACGGAAATGCGCAAGAACTAGCGCGCATGGAAATATGGGAACTATAAGGGTGCGCGTGTCGGGTCGATATCTATATACGTACAACTTGTAAAAACGTAAATAATTGGTACAATTGAATTCCACAAACAAAAAGCAAGTAATTAAATAAATCATGACCATGCATCTTTTGTCTTCAGCAATCAGCAATCAGAAACGTATATTTTTCAAAATGTGAAAATACGTATATAACAGACAACAAAATGATAAATGACAACATTTCATGACATTCATAGCGCTTCATTTGATCTCGTTCTATGGAAGGAAAGGACGTACATATACATGTAAATGATCACGTTTTTATTAATGTAATTTTTCAAGACTTCTGTCACATATAAAATAGCACAAACGTCAGAAATAAAAATATAAACGGGTGAACGCGGTGATCTCTATGTTTATAAAAAGTTTCTAATCAACATGCGCTTAGAAAATTTTTAAAACCTATACCTAATTAAAAGGAGGTCCGAAACAAGTAAAGAATACACAATACACATGCATACGTGCAATATACATGCAAGTGAAGCATTCATCATAATGAATGCATAAACAAAGAGATCAAAATGTCTTATCTGCAATGAGATTGAATTAATGGGGACTATTGATAGACTGAATCAAAGATTGTTTTTTGACCTTTCAATGCATACATGTATAATACATGTATATCTTCAAATTGCTGCACACCCTGATTTATACAACAATCATGCTGCAAAATGATAAACGCAATCGGCTTTCATATGCGCTTTTTATCTTTATATCATTAGATCATAAATTTATTCTAACATTTCTGTAACATGAGTCATGAAGTCGCCAATCGCAATGATTGCACTTCTTAAAGCAATAATGCAGCGACTGCAACGACGGAATCATGTATGGCTGGAATCGTAAATCGTTTGCACAATTCAGGGAAAGCACATGACCATGCACACAGGGCATCGAAGTGTTTTTCGCAACTTACTTTCTTTTATCCTAAAGCGGTTTAAGTCATAGAGTAAGTATATTAGGTACAGTAGCAATTCAGTATTAATTAAATACCCACGTGTATGAAGTTTCGATTTTATTAAATGAACTCGCGTTGAGACTCAGTACCATATGTAAGATGAAAATTTTCACACTTTTGGAGAAACATACACAGATTTGGCTTATCATGATAGCAATACAGAAGGAAGAATAATATTTTGCAAATCCTCCGTGGCATGACAACCTTAGAGAGGTAGTATATGTTAAATCATCAATTCGATGGGTGACTGCTCAGCCTTATTATTGAGAGCACTTGATCATATCACAAGCTACCTGCTAGAGAAAGAGCAAAACATTATAATCAAAGACAATGATCATAACTACGCTTTAAAAGATGTAGACGAGTCCGCCTTATTATTCAGATTTAAGAAATGAAACATAAATTTAGTGAATCATAAAAACATGCCCATGAAAACATGAATGAAAAAGTTGAAATTTTAACCAAGAGGCAGAAAAAGATCTCTTCTTCTCGATGAAGACTTGCATTATAATGTGATTCAGGTAGTTTCCTTGAAAACAGCTCAATTTCCGTTTGATTAAGATGGATATTAGCAAATTTTCATTCCTTTGACATCCAATAAGTTTTATGTAGAGGTCCAACTCGCTAGTAGGTATATAAAAACAGGAATAATTTGCAATTGTTTAGCATTTTAAAAATTGATCAGTTGGACCGCAGGGACGCAATCTACTCAAAAATCTTAATCTTTTGATATATGAATTTTCACTGTATGCCGGCATTTTTTTGAGTCGACACTCTGCCTTTATATGCTCACTCTATGGCTTAAGTCATAGGAAATGATTGAAGGCTGTAAAATGTTTATGGCAAACATGCAACATATTCCTGAATAAATTAACAACCATCTAGATTGGGAGAATTTTGAAATGGTGAGTACACAGAGATAAATTGCCTTGTCTGCGTGTTTAGATCTAGAGATAACGTTCCTCAGTACTGGTGGCCACGGTCAGAACTAGTCTCGAGGGGCAGGAAAATCAATTTTCCATTGAACGTCATGCAAAGTCTAGTCTGAATCCTGACGAACCAGAAGATTGACATTAAACGTACACAGTCAGCAAATTTATTTCGTGAGATTCGAGTGATGTGAATAATATTTCCACTTGACGATTTATGAACAAGAAAAATTGAGTTATAGATATGTACTATCCACTTGACAGGCCTGTACTGCAATCTGACCGCTGAGGTTCGTTGATTCGCTATACGAGCTGCTTCTACAATGCCCACGCTTGGCCAATCACACAAGGCAAACAGAGACGAATATCTATGTCAATTTCTATTGTTTGCTACCATTACATACAATGGCTGCGTAGGATTACGTCAGCTCCTCCCACACGCAAATGAATCTCTGTGGGTCAGCCAAACCAGAGGAAAAATGATGGAAGAGTCAAAACTTTAAACTTTGAATTTAAGAAAATGAAGCATTTTGAAGAATATAATGAAAACATGCTCTCATTAACGATACCCAGTTTTAGCATGCTGCTGAAGTTTCACCATGAAAATGATGACCCTATTTTATCCGGGGAAGGCTCCTGGAACTCTTGATGTTGCTCGAGATCTATAATTGCCACGACTCTATTTTTCTGTGACATTTTCCCACGTGTTTCTGATGTCCATTTCATTTTTATTTAATCTTGCGCCTATGAGAACATCAAAAGTGAAGGAAAGTATTTTCTGAAAATCGATTTTTTGTCAATTTCTCACAAAATTGAGCATTTTGGTCAGCTGAAATCACCTATAGGCAATTGATCAAGTACTTGTGATATTATGATTAACATGTTCTTTCATCAGCAAATGCATTTATGTCATTATTACATGATTAATAGCAATTACGCAATACTCAACAGCTACTCACAATAGATTTATGATTTATGGTACAAAAAAGTGAAACTCAAGTCAAAAATAAACATATCATTGTGCCTCACTATATTTTTGGTGTATTTATACATTGGGATGAGCAGCTGCTGTAATCATCTACATGATGCATAACTAAGATAGTAGACTACACGAAATTTGCATGTATTTTCAAAAGTCACTATAATTCAGTTGTATTCATCACCGCTTAGTTTTTCCAATGCAATCAAACATACTCCCTATATTACTTTAAGACGCTTTCATATGATAACAGATCAAAGCAGATTATTCATCAAAGTCATCTGTCATCAAATTATACTAACACATACTTACAAAAGACAATACTGTATATCTTCTGATAGACGCCGGGCCTCTGCTTGCGGTTGATTCCTTCTATCGTGTTATTGGTGAGTTTTCCGAATGTCATACTTCCGAATCAATTCAAACTCATCATCGCAAAATGTCGATGGCATCAGCCATCATACCAGGTGAATGTGCAGGAAAGATTCAGGCATGAGACGCATCGTAGAACCGGAGCTTTAAATCAAAAATCTCAGAATGTTACGACCAATGGATTCTTGATGGCCCTCATTCATCAACCTCTCGTGGTAATATGCGACCACCGTCATTTATTTGGCTTGCTACTTGGATCGATAAAGCCTGAAAATACATTCCTATCACACAAATAAAGTCATGAATGAAGCAGTGCTGGATAACCACTGCTCAAGGTGATTCAGAGGACTCAATGATCTAATATTTGAAAAACAATGCCAAGGGCAAGAATATGCTCGAAATGTAGCCTGCAGACATGTTGGTGCACCAACCCTCAGGTGAGTCGGAAGATGATGTTTGTGTTTTGGACAAGGACTCTGACTGCAGTTGGTGTGGCTCTAATGAACGCAATTGATAGTGTGTTCTGATAGAGCCGTCTGCCAAATAGATATGCAAGTATTCTGTGGTTCTACGGTGTTCTAGTGGTTCTGCGCAAGTGTTTGAAAAACTTTCATATTCTTTTTCTGAAAATGTGCGATTATCATAGAATTTGCTCTTGATATCCTGGCCTAGATAGCTTAGTCCAGACTGCAAACAACATGACATAATTGCTCAAAAATTTTTGATCTAGCTTTCACTATGTAAAAGAAGTTTGCGATAAAAAATAATATTTGGTAAATATAAATGTAACTGCTGCGCGAATAAATGAACGACAGATTACCAATAGACGCTGGGTCAGTTAAACATTTGAAAAAATACACGCTGGGGGCATTTTTTAGAAGATTTTTCCGAGAAAGGGCTTGAATTGAAATTTTAGACTGATATTTTTAGTAATTAGATGACAGAGTCGTTTAAAAACTGATGCCAATTTCAAACAGCATGCGCCATTGTGTTGTAGCCTACAGTGACTTTGGAACGATTGAATTGGAGGGACTCCAGGAGCTCCTCCCAGGGATTATAAAGCAGAAAATTTGCAGGATGAAACAGCGCTAAATTTGCAAATGTAGATACTTTTACAATTGAATGCCTGCATATACTGCATTACATTATTCAACAATGTTGAGAATCTTTATTTCCGTCGGCAAGTCATTGCGTACAGATATTCCTGCTAAATCTAGAAACATGTTGCCGTTCGCTCTTAATAATGTCATGCTGTGTTTCTCGTTAATGCGAGAATCAGAAACTCGCGAAATAATTGCGTTGATTTAAGACGAGGTATTACTTTACGGGAGGTATTGCCTACATGCGACACAAACATTTTTCGTTTTTATCCAGTCTCTGTAGAATTTTTTGTCTCATATATCACAACGAATCCTTGAGAGAGAATATAAACGATATTTATAGCGTAGTTCATGGATAATCTCGGAATTATTGGATACATTTGATTGTTTATATAGAACAGCATATTTTTTCTCTGTTAAGGGTAAGCGTGTTCCGAAATCACACAGAATCGCATATAATCGTCTTGCGGCATCTTTAAGCGCACAATTTGAATATCGGAGAAGTTTGAAGTTTTAAGTTCAGTTCTCAACTGCGCGACATTTTCACAATAATTTCAGAAAATAAAATCTTCCTAGAGATGCTGAATTAGCCTTTCGACCAATCTCGATGAACATTGTCAAAGCAATACTCTACAGAACAAACTTTCAAGATTATGTGTGCAACTCGTTACTACAAATTGCAAATTATAATTTTGTATTCTTGTAATTTGAAAAAAACTCAATTCAGAATATATACTGACTCTTATAGGTGATCAACATTATGGATCAACATTATTAAAAAGTCATCCATGTTCGTTTCAGGGATGAAGAATAAGCAAATGCAAAATGCTCTTCGTAGCATTAGTAGCATTAGTAAGTAAGCATGTAGTAGGTGGATTACCAACTTAACAAAATGTCAGCATGCAGAGAAAATTGCATATCAAAAAATTCAGCTTTTTGCAGTGATTGTTCCTGAGGTCTGAAAAACCTTGATCAGTTTTTAGAAAGGCGCGTTGTATGTTATTTACATTATATTGTAATTATATTATAATTATATTACCAAATGTATTACATTATATTTTATCTATGTGTCTTTAATGGATTTTTAGTCGGCGATATTTTCCAAAGAAATTTAATTGAGTAAGTTAAAACACTGTGCTTGCTCATGGCCTTCGCTTGTTCTCTACTTGAACATACATGTACAACAAATAATAATAATGATAATTAGCCTTTATTAATCAGATAGGCCACAATAATGGAAATTATGTGGCCATGAGCATGAATATACAGAAATATAGTTGAAGAAATACATAAGATGCAAAGCAAAGGAAAAAAAGGCACCATCAGAATACATTGTTCGCAAGTTGTGTCATCGCAACTATAAAAGATATGCTTCTTATCACAGCTCCGATCATTGGTAGTCGATTTTTTTTGAGAATGAATTTGTTTCTGGAGTTAAATGATGTAGAGGATGGTTGCTGTCTTTGATCAAAGCTTTGAACAAACGCATACCAATATCATGACGGCGATAGAATAGAGGAATGAAATCACAACAATTGCAGCTTGATGTTCCACATATGATTGCATGGGCTCGGGATTGGATTTTTTCAAATAAGTTCACTAGCTCGTTATTAACATTTACAAATAGACACTTTGCTTGTTCATGGACCTCGCTTGTTCTCTACGTGATCATACGTGTACAACAAATGGTGGAACGATTCTACACGAATGATTAGGACTTACAACTACATCAAAATCATGTCACAGGTAAAGACAATAGGTCAATAAGATCAATAAGTCAAATAACAAATTGAATTTTTTACTAATTGATCTTATTTACCTATTGTCTTTACCTATGACATGATTTTGACGCAGTTGGAAGTTTTGATCACTTTAAGTTTTAATCATTCGACTGTAGAATTCAAGTCAGACTTAGTCATTCAAGTGTAGAATCATTCCATAGTTGTATGCTCACACAGAGAACAAGCGGAGGCTATGAGCAAGCGAAGTATTTAAACTTAAGCAATTAAATTTCTACATATGTCTTTAAGTTAATTGTGATTGTCTTTGATAGTGAAATGATGTTCTTTCAGTATTAGGCAATCTAGTATGACATGATAAGCGTAAGAAAATATTTGTTACTATCAAGGCTAGTATTATAGTTATTGTCACTTCGATCACAGTTAATTAAAGAACATTTCTCTTAAGTAATCAGTAGGTCCCACGTACTCGAAGAATTTGTACGAGTAACATAATGCTCTTTTTTCTGCATTGTCATCATGATAGTCAAATCCTTGTTAATTTCTCCAAAACAAGCAGCGAAGGCTGCAGATCTCACATATTAACTAGGCAACAACAAGAGCTCATTTAATGAAGCCAAAATTACTATCACATTGACCAAGAAATTAATACTGAGTTATTACTCTCCCTAAATGTGCTCACTCCATATTAGTCATGATGTCATAGATAGAGCTGGAACCGCGCCCACAGTAGCTCCAGAACATCAAGCCCGGCGCAGCCCGGCCAAAATGAATTTTTAATTCATACCCGGGTGTCGTCAACGTTTGTCGTCTTATACACTTGACCACCGATTATGCTAGTTGAGTTAAAATCGCTGTAAGAATCAAACAAACCAATCGAGAAAGCATGTGCTTTTTTCTTTTATAAATTCAGTCTCAGTAAAACACACATGTCTCAAGATTCAGATGACGTGTCAAATGAGGATGCCCGAATTCACCACTTATTTCGCCACTTTCAAAATTCAAAAAATGCATTGCAAAGAGAATCCAATAAAGACGTTTATGTGGGCCAATTTTGGAGGAAATTCATGCGCTAGTACAAGATGCGTAGAATTCAAATTTCACAAAAAGTCAAAAAATGAATATTTTTGGAAAGATATCAAATTTTTGAGAGAGAGAGCATATTCAACCATTTCTGCTATGCGTGGTGAAGTCATATCAAAAGAATGTGAAGTATAATGACATTAGTTGCAAAAGTCCAAAAAAGAATTTCTTGCCTCTTGCAAAAAAACGATCAAGGGTATTAAAACACTGCCGATCAGTGCAACATATAAATCTCCTCGCACGTTTTGGATATATGATGGAATCTTCCGGGCTTGCTTGGTAGGGTTAATAAACCTTATTTCTAATAAACTGTTTCTATCGCAATTAATTGCGACTATAAACTGTTCACATCATGAAGTTGATGATTATATTTCTGGGCGGCAGATTCCCTTGTCATGCTTTGTAAGATTTGTTGAACTACATATGCAGGAGATTCATACGCGTTTTTTGTCTGCACGTTACCGTGTTTAATGGCTAGACCAGTTCAACACAGATTCCATTTTGAGCCAATGGAATGTGAATCCAGTCTGATGGGAAACAGGATGTAAAAACTTGTCATCTTTCGCAATTTGCATGAGAAATACTAGTTTATGTATTTGAATTTGAAATAATGAAGATCATTTGATCATAGGGTAAAATGAAGTCTGGGATTTGCTTTTACTGCGGGGGTTTTATCGGTCGCAGATGTCAGCTCACGTAAGTATTTAACCCTCCTGGCGGTCGGCTCACCTTTCTTTTTTAAGAGCTCGTGAATGCCTATGGATAATACCGTGCAACTTCATAGGGCTTCTCACCAAAACATCTTGCATGTTTGTAAAAGGAATCAGAGATACAGAATATCAGCCTTGGCTTCGGTGGCGTCGAAAAAATTAGTTTTATTGTCAGGGACCTTTGATTTTATGAGTCATCAATTAAGAAAAAAGTACATACAAAGTCATTTAAAAGGGTAAGTAGAGAGTGCAGAATTTAATTCGGCTACCACAATGTACATGAGGATCTTTTTCGATACATTGAGGACATAAAGGTATGTACATGCATGTAATCACAAATGAGTAGGAAAACAAAGGGTTTTCCCAAATCAGTGTAAAATTCAGGCAAAATATATCGTTCATTGGTACACTTCACACACAGACTCATGTTGTGACTTGTGCACACGAAATCACCATACATACGGCAGTCCCTAGCTAGTCCAAGATGACTATTTAGCCATTTTGTCCTTCGCGACTATGTGGCTGGAACTGCGCCCACTTTACAGCAAATATTCGTCTCTTTTTGATGCACGCATTCCTCCTACATGCAAATATTCCTCGATTGATTTGACCTTTGGCTTTACTCAGAGCTACTTGGCCAGCTATGCAGGGTCTCACCTACATTACATGTGCATGTGCTCAAGATATTCATCTAACTCTTTGTAAAATTTGGTGCTGCTGCAGTGTTTCGGAGAAATCATGAAATATAAAGGGGGGGCATGAAAATACGGGGCTAGTATTTAATCATATAACACATAACTTGGAGGTTGACTGCACCATTTACAGGGTTAAGAGAGCTGAAAATGCTTATTTGAACTGGTACACTGACTGGCGAGTTCAATAAGAATTTTGAGAATGTTATGTGCCATGCAAAGTTTGCCCCATTATTAATTAGCCCATCGAGCCCATCGTTAAACTTGCGTTTCGGCCAATATTAAAAGATGACCTTCGATATTAAAAGATGAAACGACCAAAACGCTGGTTTGATGGCATGAAGTGATGGTATTATGCATTATCCATTAAAATATATTACAGGCATCAAAATTGCATGCGGTGAAAATTTCCTTTAAGTACTTGTTCATTTAAATTTTGCATAGAGACCTCACTTCTCTCCCTTCTCTCTCTCTCTCTCTCTCTCTCTCTCTCTCTCTCTCTCCCACTCACTCTCTGCATGTGTGCTTTCCTCTTTTTCTTCTACTTCTTGCTGAAATGAACGGATTTTTCGATTTTAGACTTCAAATGTCACATGCTTCCTTCTACATCTATTTCTTTCGATCGTGTAACGTGACTTTGCATTTAGTCCTCAGCAGGGATTCTGATCGAGCGGAAAACAACATTTGGGAGTCACTCCACATCCTAGATATGTCTGATTTGATGACGTTACTTGTCGATCTCATCTTTCGGATTATTCGTCTGCTTTAGGTTGTCAGACAATTATTTTCCTTTTCGACCCGACGAGACTGCTTAGCTACTTTGTCATCGAACGCCGGATATTTGCCAGAAATTTTCCCAGTTATAAGGTTGATCCAGCTTGTCCCCACATGCCCTGAAAGCCGCCAAATTTGCCGGTGTGTCCTGAACCGCGAGGACGAAAGAACGGATGATGAATCACCAGCCCGCACTATACCATGACTCAGACGATTTATCTAGGCGAGTATTAGAATAGGAGCCTCGACAGATATCCCCAACGATGAATACTTGTCACGTCTGACTCAGTTCGATTTTCCGACATTATACTCTCCGTAAATAAGAGAAACATATTGATTTTGCTCATACAAATTCAATGACTTTAAATGATAAAAAAGCGTCCATTTATTTATTTATTTGACATGAAAAAAGAAAGGAGAAATAATTTCACAGCGTAGCTTCTGAACGCAAACTACGATATGTCATATCATTTTTTAGTAACATGAAGTTGATTAAACTGAATGTATTAATCAACAGCAGTAATCGATCAAAATGTTGGCGAAATATCATTTGACACCAATCAACGAGATACATGTCTTCTCTATTTCAATGTAGTACATAACTGAGATTTATTTTTATAATTCTATGGCAACATGCACTTTGAATGCTTAACTTTTGTAGGGAAAGTATTAATAGCTCGCACTGGTCCTTTTCTGATTATCATAAATTGTTTATTCTCATAGAATTGAAGTTCTAGTGACTGCTTTTTTTGATAAATTAGTTTGATCAATGACTGGTAAATGTGTGTTCTTATGTATATCCACTTTCATAAGGTCGTTATGTCGGTGAAAAATTGCTAATATTAATAAATAGCAGCTTGGCTATTTTTTGTTTGCAATCAAGCGGAAACCGTGAATTATTTATACATTCTTTGTAATCTGCAACTAGAATTATTATTCACACTTCCATACACCATTAGTAAGTTAAAGGTTAAAGAAGTTGGTCATGAACCATGTGAAGAGCATTTATTGCCTTATCATCTTTGTCCTTGGAAATTTGGAATGATTTTTTTGAAATTATCAATAACAGCTGTGACATGTTCATCGAATATGAATTTACTGTCAAGATCTAAAAAAATTGAAGAATTTTTACATAGATTTCCTGCTTGAAAATGGTAAAAATTACTTTTACCAGCTCAAATACTTTTAAAAATTGTAAACTTACTGATCAGCAATGCTGGGATCCATTTAGGAAACTAATCCGTTTGGGAAGTAGCCATGTCCAAATCTGTGTGATGCGTTAACGTCCCAGAAACTCGCTGGCTATTCTACATGTACACTGCAATGCAACCATATGGGTTTTCAGCATAAAAATGAACGCTTCAACCCCATTATTTCCTGCTCATGCCATTTTCTCTTTCTGTCCACTAAATTTTTCCATGACATGGAAAGATAGACAAATGTCAAAGTCATTATGTTTGATTGATAAGTGGTTCTTCCTGTAGATCATTAACAGGTCAGCAGCGCTCTTTCGTTTCTAGAAAAGTTGTAGTGCAACCGCAATTCCATTTCTATTATGAGATTGAAATCCGGTAATTGACTGTGAAGAAGGTGATTCAATTTTTGTAGAGAATTTTCAGAATGAGCTGTGAATTGGTCAGACTACATGATAGTGTGCTGTGGAATGGAAGCTTGGTTTATGTCTGCATAAAGGAACAGAAAATTATGAAAAGGTGCACACTGTATTGTCGAATGTCTCCAAGTTCATAGAATATAGAATTTTGACATCAGAATTAGGAAAAGACTATAGTTTAGTTGCTTGAATGCAGTTACTCATTAAAAACTGCTGGAGCGCAGACTCTCATCGCTCATGAATTATTGCTTGCCTGCCATTTATGAATTTAATGCAAATAAGTGCAACAAAAAAGCTCTTGTTGCTAAAATTGTGGCATCAACCACATTGTAAATGCCTCGCCACCAAAGTCGCCACGTACTCACCACGAAACACTGGCAACAAAAGTGAACACCACAAAGTACAAGTGGCCAACACTCACCACGAGCTAATACGGCTGTTAAACATTATCATGCCATTCCCGATTGTTGGCCAGTGCGAACGGATCGGTGAGGGGGTTAGTTCATGCAACTCTTGCTAACTTTGCTAGCTTCATATCAAATTGCATAGCCACGGACATTTTTTGCTAATTTTAGTCAATTGTTTCAATTCGTGGTCAGTGTTGTCCATTAGTGGCGACACTGGCCAAGAAATTAAAATTACTATCTCATCGACATTTAAACAGAATATTATAATTCTTAAAATGTCTAGAAATATTCACTGAAATCCCGTAAAAACTACGTAAATCGGCTTCTAGCAAGCAGAATATTGGCGTTTTTGAATATCTTAAGTGATCATATCAATGATTGAAGTGGTGTCTAGGCCCACGGGATTTTCGTGGCGGCTAGTGGCGACAGGTTTCCTGCCACGAGTCGGCAACAATTATTCGTTTGATGGCGAGTTTATGGCTGCTTTCGTGACGAGGCGTTTACAGTGTATATCATAAAGGCATAATGAGTTCAATAAAGACAAACATTCCAAATGCATTCCGTCTCCAACTTTGATGTGCATTTTCGAATTACCACAATTAAATAATCATCTACATTCCATTTTCACTCATTTGTCGTTTATCTAGCAGTTCGACTAATGGAGATTTTCTCAAATGTTACCTTTCATAAAATCAGGACAATTATGTAACTTTTGAAAGCGACTAGGACAATGAAGGGCTGAAGTACGTATTGCCTGAAAAGCTTTCCAGTTCTCTGGTATGCCAATGTGCTTGATTCAGTTTTGAATCAGGACTTTTCGTGATATGGGCCTATGCGTACAAGTGTATATTAATTATCGCTCTCAAAGATAGATAGATGTAGCAGATTTTTTAACTTTTTTACAGGATGCGCTTCAGCAGCGTCAGATAAATCAGATAGATTATTGTTTATTTTCCAATTGTCTTTTAAGCTCGCAGTTGTTTTAAAATGCATCTGCGAACACGTTCAAGCTGAATCGCCAGACTCACTCGACAGAGGTGCCTTGTTGGACCAACGTTGGCCTGCAAGAAACAAGGCCGGAACTGAGACTTTCACAGAATGATGTACACCCTCTGCGACTACGAATTTGCATGCCTGCGAGTTCTAACTGGTCCCTCTTCTTGTCAGGCAAGAACAAAGGGAAATACATGTTAATCCAATGGCACGCAGATTGTAGCTTTTGGTAAAAGTAAAATTTTTTGCGTTCTCTCTGATTGAGTGAAAAGTAATAACCCCAGAGTCATCAATTTTGACATGGAATGTCCTCAGGTCATTTTCTATCATGTTCATGCAGCCCTGTCTATGAAGCTAAACGTACTCAGATTTCAGAAGCCTCATTTAACAACATTCTCGCATACATCGCCGATCAGATGCATGATAATGACACATGCAGGTCATAGGAAGTTTAGGAAATAGGAATTCCATCTCAAATATAATGACTCTAAACTTATCATTTTTAACTTTAGAAGCGAAAGGATAGCTCTAGATGTCACTTTAACCAAAAGCTGCAATCTGCATCACATTGGAATATGTTTTGGATTATCAAATTGGATGTGTTTTTCTTTGATTGTGTCTGACAGGAAGAGGAACCAGGCAGAATTCGGCAGACGCGTAGATTCGTAGTAGGCAGAGGGAATACACCATTTTGTGAAAGTCTCACTTTGAACCTCGTTACCTTCAGAAACTCGCTCTGGCTACCAGACTACATTATCTAATTCAGACCATGAATAAAAATAGTTAGTGAACTATCCCGTTCCGAGATTCCGCGCCTTCATTGTCTAAGCAATTGGTTGATGTGATTTTCTCTGAGGTATCTTGTATCTGCCCAGTCTCAAGTACAATAAGAGGAACATAACAGCTACCTACAGACATTATGAGAAAATGTGGAAGAAGTGGATGCCTAAATCCCACGCTGTCGCTATTTGGATCATACTATGAATTCGTGGACATAGCATATTTACAATGAAAAAAACTGCAACATTAAAATTTGTGAGAGATGTGCGGAGGATGGAGGTCGCACTCATTGATAGACGGTAAATCACAAGCTTGTATAGATCAGTTGACAACAGCGCTAAGAAGCATCAAATTATCAAGAAGCAATGCTTCAAAGCATCATGTCGCATCTTGCGAACAAGACCGAATACATCTGACTGCGGCGAACTCTTAAGTATTCCTAAGTTGCTTATAAAATTTCTTACTTTATATTTGAGTTTCAGGCTTCGAATTCCTGGTTCATCTAGCATTTCTATTGCTACATAGAGTTGCAATTTTTCTGTAAAATTGAATTAGAATTAAGAGCACTGAATCGGGTCAGACAGAATATTAAATTTTTCTTTTCACTCCCACAAATCGTTTCTGTCACAGGCTATGAGTGATGGAAAACATTTTAGCAGATGTGGGTGGAAGAAATACATTGAAAAAGTTGCTACATGATGCAAATGTTTACTTTGACATAAATTCAAGATTGAAGTAATCTGATTTCACCTCACATCTGCACAGATATAATGTTTATGTGGTGACTATCGGTACAGATGATCTTCAAAACATCGGTAAAGAGACTGAAATCCATGGTGCAGTAGATGTAAAAGACGGCAATATTAGATCTACGTGAATGTTTCCAAACGATGCATTTATTCCGACTGTTGTTTTTCTTTCACCCAGTGCACTTGTTAAAAGTTGATCAGCCATGTTAATATGAAATTTTAATCCATTTGAAATGATATCATCGTCATATCTTTGTAAAAAACACTTCAGGTATGTAATTTGATATACATGCAGATGCAGACTCATTCGCATCGAGCAGCTCATTGAGATCAGTAATTCATGCTATCGATGTAGAGAGGACTATTTATGCTGTAACTTTCCTAACACCAGTCTGGACTCCGACTGCAAGTCTGCTTCACGACTAGTTCGACTTTTTCAGGTAACCCCTGATGTAATTGCCGTAAAACCAAACATTTTCAAACAGAGTGAGATCCACTCGAAAATTGTTTTGTTTGAATAAAAATTTGCTGTTTGTTACTAAAAGATGATATGAAAGAAGATAATTGAAGCTTATCTTGTGACCACATGTTTATGAATTTCGTTCCCGTTTATTTGCGCAGTTGATATTTGTAATCTATTGCACAATCTATTCGGACCAGAAGTTTTCTACGTTTTCTCTGATTAAGCGAAAAGTGCTGAGCCCGGAATCATAATTTTTGGCATGGAATGTCTTCAGGTCATTTCCTATCATGTTCATGCACCCCTGTCTACACATTCAGACTAGGAAGCCCTCCTTATGTCAGAAAACACAAGCATTTTGAGCACTTCCCGAGTGACTCTTTTCTATGGGTTTTTAAGGGAATATATGGGATTGTAAGGGATCCCATATGATCTCATTCACGATGCAAATAGGATCATATGGGTTTCTTGGGGATTATATGGAATCCCTTACAATCCCATACAACTGAATCCCCTAGAATCCACGATTCTCATCAAAGGATTCCTTATGTAGAATATGAAAGGGATTAATCAAAATCAAACCGGTCTCACAGATCTTTATGGATGACTTGCAAGGTTTTGATTACATACATCGATTTCGATCATTAACAGTGTGGGCCAATCGCTCACATATACAGTGTATTATAATCGACTACACTGTGAAAATGGACACGATGGACTCTAGACCTACACGTAGAAAAAAGATTCAATGATGGCATACAGACTTTATCCTGTGGGACCAGAAAACTTCAGACAATTATCTATGGGCCTGCTGTTTTAGGACCTTCACATAGGCCATTATCATTCCTACTGTAAAAATTTTGGTTTTTCACTGGTTGTCTGGAAAACCAAATGATTTGTTTTGGTTTCCTAGAAAACTAATCCCGCAATGATTTGCTGGAATAACTTTAAAATGTAATTATGTAATTTACTATCCTTTGGTACATGTATTGATTCAAATCCTGCTTATCTGGCAAGAATCCTATATGTTTCCTACCATAACCTGTGAAACCCATTTCCTACAGTAAAATCCCGGCAGGTTTTGTAGGGACATCAGTAATAGCTCTATTCTTGATAGGATCTCAATAGGACACACCAGAGAAATATAATTTACCAGAACAGGATCCTAATAGCAAACTTCAGAGAAGTAATTTCTCACGTTTTAATATATCGTCAGTGATGCCGTGATGATTCATTCACAAGGCTTCAACCGACCTCGATTTCGCCAGACGACGGATATCTATGACGTTATTATTTAAGAACGTCGATATCGAAAAACGTTAGTATTTTGAATACAATCAATCGACATCGCCATTCATTTGTTGGTGAACTTCGAAGACGGTGAGTTAGTGTGCAGTGAAAGAGTGAATGATGTAGAAAAATTGTATTTCAAGTTTGTTTATAGGACCAAAATGTCTGTTGTCCTTATCTTTTCATTGTAATTTCTTGAACCGGTTCTTGGGGGTAGCACGAAACAGCTATCTGTTGTCATTAACAAGGGACTGGCGATTATCCGTCAGCATTTTAAGAATTATTGTGACTCGATCCGCAATAATATCGGAATTAATTACTTTTGGAGTGTCTATTCAAGCATCGAATTCCTCAAAAAGATTTTTTCAGTAAGAAATTTATGTGCATTGGTTACGACAAAAAGTTTTCTTTCAAACATTAAATATAGTGGTTATTACTTTCACGAAAGATTCGTTCAAAGCTGCTATTAAGTGTATTACATAAGAGGCGTATATCACTTTTGGAGGATTTGTCTTCAGACAGTATAAGGGAATCCCTATGGGTGGCAATTGACATGGCCCTCTTCTTTTTTCACTGCGAGTACAAATTTATGACTAATTTAATTCGCGGTGATAAAATTGGACTTGCAAGGCTCCTCTCGAATACTTCTAGGTATATTGATGATTTTTGTATAGTTAACTACAAATTCTTCGATAAGTTAATACCCCAGATTTACCTCATTGACTTGGAAGCCAACCGATGTGGTAATAACAATAAAATTATTGACTACTTAGACGTTAAAATTAACGTGCGTGATTCTGGTGTAACCACTTCGGTATACCACAAAATTGACGATCTTGATTTTAACGTAACTCTTCTTTTTTTCCGGAAAATACCATGCCTCACAAGATAGACATTAAAGTTTTCTGCAGCCAGATACTCAGGTACGCTCGTATCTGCTCACAACTCAAAGACTTTGAGGAGAAAACGTCAAAGACGTTCACTTTGCTCGTTAATAGACGTTATAATAAAAGTGAACTTCGCTTGAACGCGGAGAAAGCTTTACACAAGCGCCACCATCTTTTAAGTAAATTTGGTTTACTTTCTGCTCGTCAATTGATTAACTCTTGTTTTTCATAAACTGGGTTGATTTTTCGCATTTTTAATTTGAATTTCTTTGAATTTTAGGTTGATGTAATTTTCCTTCTTACCAGATATTCTGTAAATATTTATCTTCTTGCTTAATGTTTTCCTTTTTAATAACAATTTAGTTAACTGTTGGCCAGAGGCTGCGCTTCTCAGCGCAGGGCCCAGCTAGGATGACTCTGAACGCTACAAAAGGTATAGGCCGAAAGCGTGAATCTTATCCTGGTCCTTTTGCTGACGACCTCTTATGCCAATCTTAATCTTTCTTAACTTAGCATGTTTATTACTGCTCGGAGTAAACGTTAAGTAGTACTCTTAAGGACTACAATTACAATTTCAATTCTTTTCTCTCTCTTACATTCTTTATTCAATTTGCTGAGAAAATTTGCTCAAGATTGTACTTCCATTCCTTAGAGTAAGTCTTATTTTCTCTCTTACATTCTTTATTTTATCTGCCGTCTATTTCAGAATTATCATACCGCCTCTGTTCATCCACATGTCTAGAATAGTTATTCCTAGCCTCTGATTTGTTGAGTCAGATTCACCCATCATTGTAGCGTTTACGTAACTTTCTTCGTCTGTAGGTTATTGCCAATGTCATTCAGAGGTCAATGATAGGGATAACTTTGCATTTTGGATTTGTGACATGTTTTCGTCCGACTGCACACTTCCGGTTCCAAGCACTATCCAGGTAATTTTGGCCGTAACATTTAATAGATTCTCGCTTGATTTTCAGTCATAGGACTTCAAGTGAATTTGCAGGTCAGTTGCCTTCGTATAGCAATACTATTTCTTTAACTGTAATTTAAACAATTTTACATCGAGTGTTGATACTCAACGATTGACGATTGAATATTAGATAATCCTTGTCTAAGATTAATAAAAACGTTTCAGTAAAATTTCAATAATTGGATGTTCGAGATTGCTTTGTAATCATCGTTATGACAAATTTGGCTAACCGCACCGTGTACTTATCAAATGAATTTTTCGGATAATCAATAATCAGGCTTAGATTTGTTCTCTTTTCCTATCAGTGAAACGCATTCGTACAAAGAGTCCTTTAAAAACATTATTTCTACCGACTCATCACAGTAACGCGCTTTGTATGTTTAGCGTATAAGTGAAAATGCTATTCCGCGCAGACGATTTGCCCATAGGCCCAAGGAGAAAACAATCTAGGATCTTGTAGGCCTACTTTGATTTTGAATAATTTTGGAAGGTTAAATATCAGCCTCATCAGCAGTTTAGTGACTTGCTACTGGTGAGAAACTGGTCTGATTTATCTGTTTCTCCGCATCCTTTATATCGTCGTTAAATACCGTCGACTCTCCGCATCTTTGATCTCAGTAGTAATTTCTTGCATTCGACTAATGGACTATTATCGTAAATATCATATTTAATTTTCTACATACATGTACATCGTAAACCGACCGTATAGAAATAATTGGGAACGTTTGGCCCCATAGAAACCCTCAAACATTCTCTTAAAACTCAAATTGATTTGATCATGTTATAAATAGATTGCCAATAATGTGTAATCATGATATCTTCACTACGGGCAATGTATTCATTTTCAAATATCAAGGTTTGCTGATATGTGAGATATCTCGGTTGAACTAGAATAACAGCTTTTGGCACATAGAAAAGGCTCCAGTCAAAGAGTTACATTCTCCATGGACGCCTAGATATTTGCATAATATCTATATGCATAAATATCTAGGCGTCTATGCATTCTCCTATGTCTATGACTTAAATTTGAATCTTGTAAGATGTCTGACAAATCACATCAAATTGTCTCTAAAATTGACACTTTTCTTGCAATATGGAAGCTTAGAAGAAGTGAAGGAAGGATTTAGGGTAAGACATTATTCAGAGTAGCATAATAATAAGTATTCAATTCTACAAATAAGCAAAGTAGGAAATTTTGCATTGGCTTTTAGAATTTTGGTGTACGAATTTTTATCGGTATAATCAAATACTTGTCTGAATTGGTAATAGTATACAATAAACTGCTAAGGTTTTCGCCAATTAAAGTTACTATCAATGCTGACACATAGACTCACACCGACCTATACTGTACTGGGTCTATCTATATAAATCAAGACATATCACATTAATAGATAGATAATTTTCAGGCTTGCAAGATTCATGTTGTAATTTCAAAATACATCACGATTACAGCCTATTCAATCATGAATAATCATTCTTGTTTCAAAAAAAAATTACATGCTATTGGATTTCAGCGACAGTAAAGTATTTCGACAGAATTTCGTCGTAAAAGATGGTTAATCTCCTTTGGTATGCTGTTTCTGAGTTTTGATTTTCCTCTAGTCCAGTAACCGTTCTAAATCGATGTGATTACCTGCTATCAATTATGCGTGACTCACGCATATGTCATTTTCAAATCAGGCAATCAGCATATTGCAGAAAGTCAGAATTTTAGTTGTTATGCTCAATGAAAAATATTCTATGGGGAAGATGACAACAGATTTCTGTTTCCCAACCATTTAAACTAATCTTATAATCCTTAATAGTAATCTTTTGATAACTTTTTAGATGTATTTTTCAATTTACTATGCATAAAAAGCACAAGAATAAAATAGGTATGCGCAACGTCTTACGCTCATTTTTTCAATGGCTTTTGATTTCATTCTGAACTCCACAGAAGGAATAGAAGCATTAAATAGCTTTAACATGAAATGTCGATAGAATTAGCTAAATGAGTAACTATCAACTTGTATACAGTTTGATAATAATTTTGTTCAACTGTGTTATGAACGGAATTTATATATAAGACATATTATATATAATGTATAAGACAATGTATGCATGTATTTCGAGTGCAATAATCGCAAAGTGAATGCTATATCAAGCCATTCTTTGTTAAATATTTTTTAGAAATTTATATCAGTGCACATCTATGTAGCACTGACACTGCTGCAGTGTTCATTACTTGTCAGAGCATACGTGCAATTATTGGTAAGGATTGGACGCTTAGAAATCGGAATATAAACACATTGAAATCAATACTTCAAATGAGGACGCTATTGTATGATATCTTTGAATAACATGCAAATATTTAATGATATTTGTGAACATACTTAACTTTTCCTAGTCTAAGCTGTATGCAATTACAAGTAAGATTATTACGGTAACATTGTAAACATTTTGCATACCGGTATGTTATGTTGTATAACGCACTTTCTTTTTTCTAAGCTTCACGTCGAAAAAGTTTCAGACCCGTTATGAAAATAGACTAGGCCAATACTGTACACCCACTGATGAGCTGTTTGAAAATAATATGAAATTAGCATGTTTGAAAATAATTTGATAGGTTACCTGTTGTTGCTCTACAATCTAAGCCTACATGTAATCACGCAAATCTATTTTTTACAGATGTTAATCGACTGCATCCTATAGTCGAAAGGCTTGAAGAAATTGTGTCTGCTGCAAAATCAATTGATTTCAAACCTGGAACAGTAAGCTTTATTCGATACTTAGTCTTATTTTGGCTTTTGCACTTGTAAGTTCAGTAAATGTTACTCTACACACATATTAAATTGTTACATGATGAAATTACTGCATTCAAAAACTGATTCGTGTATACAATTGTTAGGCCTATCGGGCGTATAGAAAAATGCCATTGGCCTGCATGTAGGCAACTGTAAATTCATTGTCTTATTCTTTCCAGGATTTCAGTATGGAAACGGCTGATGAGGAGGAATCGGCAAGCAGATATCCCACGTCTTCTACTCCCAATCGCAATCCTCTTGCAAGCATTTCATCCAACACTGATGATCTTTTGGTTTCAAAAAGCAAAGAATGTCTCCTCAAGAGGATAATGTTGAAATTGGAACGGTGAGTTCGATGAACTGTTCAACAATGTAGGTTAAGTATACCGTAAAATGGATACCGTGCCTGAAACAAGTGTCTTAAGTTCTGAGTGCTCTTGAACACTTTTGTCGAATCAGTATAATGATCAAATATCAAAAATTAATTTTATGAGATCCATTGGATCTTTCTATAATGCCTCACAATGAATGTTCTCATTTAATCGATCCATTAGGCCTACATACGGATACCGGTAATTACAGTTTACTGAATAACATAAAAAACAATGATTATAAGCCGTACTCATACATTAATTATATCTAAAGTTATTTTAGATGATACCATGGTAGAATACTAGTTACACCGTACGATGTGTATGCGTGGACAATGAATATTTTGACTACGAAAATTGAATCTACTGATCCCGAAGCGAAGCTGAGGGATTCTTATGCGCAGCCACGCATAGCCATTGTATAACAGTATATTATCTTATTCCTATCTAGTGAAGCCAGAGTCATAGAGCGGGCATACATACTTGCATTTTTTATTATACGGCATATATTTTCCTTTTATGCCGTATTTATATTACATGTATAACGGTAATTTACGTAATACACATTGCTTTGATTATACTTACATGTACAGTCTGACATCCAAAAGTAAAATAACATAACTGATATTATTGGTAATTTACAGTTTTTGTACCTCACTTTCAGATAAAAATTCAATTTGTGCACCTATATTCAATGCAACAAATGTAATCGTATATTTGAGTATCAGACATAAACAAAATCAAAATGCAACACAAAAAGAGAAGATTGTTTCAAATGACAACCATCAAAATGTCAGTTATGTTATTTTATCTTTGGACGGCAGCAGTACTGTGCATTAAATTAGAAGCTTTTTAAATCGCTTTCATGGGAAGCTTTTTGGTTGTCATACATTAATTTATTCTTGCTGGTGTTTATACAATTTCACATTGCATTGATAGACCGATATGCATTCTACATTGTAGCATTCATTCTTTTCATACTAGGCCTACTTGTAAAATTCATCATTTCATTTTTTTCCAAAATAGCCGGATGAAATTTTTGTACTACGTAATTAGCGATTTTCAACTTCACTGTGGTGCATGAACATGTACATACATGTAGTATAATCTGAAAATCCAATAGGCCTGGAGAGGATCTTAGGTGATATGCGAAATCAACAAAATGCTATTCAATACCAAACGAATATCAAATGCTATTCCAACCCTGATATTGTATCCCGGACATTGGCATATAATAGCCCAAGTATGTGATTTGTAAGTATATGTGTATGTGGACTTTCATGTATGTATCTTGTATGACGATCACTGACCTGTTGTTTGGCTGTACATACCTTGTGTGAGAGTATCTAGGATATATGTTTATATGTATAATGTAAATGATTTTGATGTGTGAGTAATTTTAATCTGAACTTTTGTTAGCGGGGCTAGGTTCCTACTGTCCCACAGTGCTCTGGCCCCGCCCACCTCTACATTTGTCTGTATTAGTATTATATTTAGTATTTTGTAAAAGTAATAAATGTATATATCTGTATTTATCTACGAGTATATGTAAATGTAACGATCCTTGTACAGATTTTGTATTGGTGGAAAATATATTTCTATTTCTATTTCTAACAACAATAACAGCTGTCTCAACGAATCACTTGAATAAGACCCTTCACAGAAAATTACGATAATTATGTAGCTATGTCATGTAAATGTCATACCGTATACTATAGTGGATAGTCCATGTATTTCATTCAATCTCTCGTTTCATTATTTTCAGGTTTCGGTGCCGATCGGTATGGCAAAGTGAAAGCTGAAACAGAGTCAATTGTGCGCAAAAAGTTACATACTGAAGCGGAATTACTGAGAAAACAAAATTTGTCCTGAATACACATAATACATATCATGCGGAAATGTTGCACTTTTTCTTCAATTTAATTATCGTATAATTTTCGTGCTCGGGGAGTCTCAAATGTAACTACTTTTATCTAAGGAAATCGAAGGCTATTTTAATTTGCCTATGAAATTCCTACAACATAACTTTATGGGAATGCTATAAGGGATTTCTCCATGGGTTTAAAGGGTTTTTTGCACTGAGAATGAAAGGGATTTCTATGGGATATCATATGGGAATCATAAGGGACTTTAAGGGGATCCCGTAGAAAACCCATAGAAAATCATATGGGATTCGTAGGGGAACCCCATAGAAATCCCCTTTCAGTCCCATTAAAAAGGGTCCAAAAATACCATAGAAAATTTTGTATGGGAATCCCATACAATAGAGTCACTCGGGTTTAATCCTCATTGAACCATTTTCTCGCAAGAATTACCGACCAGAAGCATGATAATGTCACGTGCACATCATATAGAAAATGACATGAAGGTATTCCATGTCAAAGATCATGTCTCTAGAGTCTAGCCTTAGTATTTCTTCGCTTTAGGAGTGCGCAGACAGATTCGCACATTTTAGCCAAAAGCTGCAATCTGCGTCCCATTGGATCATCATGTATTTTCTTTGATCGTGTCTGATTTGAAGAGAAACGAGATAGAACTCGACAGACGTGCAGATTCGTAATAGGCATAGGGTCAACATCATTCTGTGAAAGTTTCATTTTCGGCCTCGTTCCATGCAGAAACTCGCTCTGGGTGCTGGATTAATAGTTTTCCAAGTTGAAAGTGCATGATTTAACTCTGAACTGTATCTAAGCTAGCTTGGATTGACATTGATCTACTCAAAACTATGTAATGATGACAAACAAGATTTTTTTCTCTCTTCCGGACCTCATGTTCAGCAAATAATTATGATTACACTTAATATATCAGTAAGAAAGGGCTTCCACTATAAGTTTGATAATTTAATATAGCACACAGCATTTTAATTATATGCACATTTTATTTAATAGGGAACTGCGAAGCTTCGAGATTCGATTCGCGAATCGGCTGCGATTCGAGGTTCGATTCGATTCGAAATTGTGATTCGAGAAAAATTCGAATCGGTTCACGCCGACTGGCCAAAAATCATTTTAACTGTTTTCATTTGATTTATAACCTCCTCCGTTCGTTAATGCTTGAAAGTGACATTACAATATGTTTGAGATACTGAATTCTCACTGAAAGTATCTGAAAGCGTCGGTTGTTGAACTGCGTCTTTAATTAGGCCTACTTTATGTGCTGCCTGTTGTCAGAAGACGACCCTTTTGACCGAGTCTGATGTACTTCACAATTACCTAGCTGATTCGAAGCGGAATTGTAAATGGCTTATTGCCAGTTTTGTCTGTACCTATCTTGCAGGCCAAAAGACATGCTTTTCAAACTGTCTTTCGTAAAGACTCTTGGGGCCTGGCACGTGGCTTACTAAAACAGTGAGTTATACCATACATATACAAAAACACGAGCTCTTGCCAAAAAATAGACCATGACATAGGGATGCAAAACTAAAACAGGATATCTAACAAATATGAAAAGATCGCTTTATGCCATCCGATCTTTCGACAGTGCTCCTAATGCTTCTTAATTCGAGGTCCATTAAATGACTTTTCTTTATGAAGGTTTTTGCCTAATGAAGCTTTTTGCACGTAACTCCTATAACTTTTGAACCACCTGATTACATGCAATCTTTTAGGTACGCTTCAGGGCAAGGGGAATATTTTATATCGACTGTATAAGGCAAATCTCTACCAGAAAAAAAATCTAGTCAGCGCACCAAATCTCGATCATCGCTTTAAAAGCAGTGAAAATTGTTCATTTTTGGTGATGGACTAATTGGTTGTACTGACTGAATTATCTTTCCTGCTGAGATTTGGTCCATGGTTGATTGAGACGAAATTTTCCTCCTATCCTGAATAAACTGCATCTCAGGGATGAAATTAATCAGACATCTAGCAGAAAAGTAAAATGACTTAAAGTGCAAAATATGGTTCATTGTCAATTTATGGTCTTTGATTTGTAGACTTTCCAATAGGCTACGGATTGTCTACTGGATTTCTTTACTTCACTGATTTTACATTTGCAAGTTGGCTGGCAGGCACAAAACAACAATAATTAGTTATCCATCAAAGTGCTCAAGGTTTTCTGTAATCCTTTGCTTGTATTAGCTTGAGTAAAAACTGACGTAGAAATCTGCATAGGTTATTCAATTACATAGGAATTCGTCCTGAATAACTTAGATATTCATTACGGACAGCAATAACATGGGTTATAGATTGTTGTCAAAATTCCATCATTAATATATTGTTGCTTGAATATGTTGAAACTGTTGTTGAATATATTGTTTTCTGATCTGAAAATTGCGATCAAAATTGTAGACTCGACTAATTGTCTGTTTATGAAAAATTGTGCTTTCCTGATCTCAGGATTTAAATGCAGGGAAGTATATGACCGGTCCAGGACAACCAAAAAAAATAAAAAAATAAGGTACCCCAAGAATGCAAAAAAAATGAATATATGACCAATTCAGGATAACTACAAAAAATGAGATATCTCCAGAATGAGTATAGGAAATATTTCATACACTGAAAAAGAGTTTTATAAAAATAAATAAAAATAATAAAATCTAAAAAAGAAAAAATTTTAAGCTCGTTGGGATTTTTTCATATACTGAGAATGAGTATAGGAAATATTTCATTCACTGAAAAAGAGTTTTATAAATAAAAATAATTTTAAGGATAAAATCAAAAAAACAGCTTTAAGCTCGTTGGAATTTTTTCATATACTGAAAAGAGGTTTCAAAAATATCACGTAGTCGAAAATCTAGGTAGTCCAAAAAATAGCACATAGTCGAAAATTTAGGCAGTCTAAAATTTAGGAAGTCCAAAAAATATCACGTGGTCGAAAATATCACGTAGTCGAAAATTTGACGTAGTCGAAAATGTAAGTAGTCTCAATATATCAGAAGATTGTATTTAAAATATTTATTAAAAAGTGGAAACCTCAAAAGTGGAAGAAACTTCGAGAATATATCCTTTGTTATCACAATTAAAAACAAGTGAAATGGATAAAGAAAAACACAAAGATAGAGTTAGGTATATGAAAGATAAGGAATCTCAATTATTATTAAGATAAGAGCATTATGATAAATTAAGAAAGAGATGGTCTAAAGTTAAGAATGTAACACAAGGTATTGGAATATTTTTAACAATAAGATTAGGTGCTTTAACAATTGTTATATCTTCAGGTGTTTTAGTAATTCCAGTAGTTGCTACTGCTTTAACAGGTACGGGTGTTTTTACAACTTCACTTGTTACAATGTTAGATACATCTTTAATGACTAAGAAACAAAAATCATTAAAAACTAAACATTTACATATTAAAGAAGTCTATGACAAATTACATTACTACTTTCAAAGAGTATGTGATGATAATGTTATTATGTTAGATGAGATTGAAAAATTTCATCAAATAGCTAATGAAGTAAATCAAATATCATTTAATGATAAGAATAAACAGCTCGGCAAAATTTCTAATGATGGTAAAATTTCTAGAGATGGTAAAACTTCTATTGAGGAAACTGATAAAGTTTTTTTAGAAGAACTAAACACTTTATTGAACAAAATTTTAAACGAAAAGATGTCAGACAACAAAGCAATAAAAAAATAATTTGTTGAGTAAAATGTTTTTGTTGTATTCCAATGTTACCACAAAATTCAAATATTATATTTTAAAAATGGATGAAATTAAAGCTGATAATCAAAAAGGAATCCAACAATTAGATGAGTTAATAAAGCAAAAAAATATTATGAAAGAAAATCATACTCAGCATAAAATGTATAAAGCTGGTATTCAATCTGATATGTTTGAAAAAATGCAGCAAACCGAGCAAGTAAAAACTGATTTTGAAAAAACTATTGAACCATTTAAAAAGCTTGAAAAAGAACTTACAAATAATGATAAACAAATTAATATAACAGATCCAGCACACAAAACTATATTAGATGACTATGGATTACTAGAATCAAACATTAATAAGAAATTACCAAAATCTATGCAATTTGAACATTCTATTTCATTTACAGATGAAAAAACAATACCTAAAATTTATCTCGGACAAAAAAAATATTTCCACAACCTTTTCGAGGTTTAATTTTTTCACCAGATAAATCTCCTTTTAGTTTAGATAGAAATTTTGTTGATCTTTTCAGAGGAGCAGATTTAAAAAATTATGCTGTAGAAGATCTTATAAAATATAAAGCTATGTTAGATAGAGTTAATGCATCGAAATCTCTTAGACGACATAAGGATTTAGAAAGATTAGTTTCAACAGGAATTAAAGTAGGAAAAGGTTTTAATACAGAAATAACTGTATTCTTACCAGGTGATCCACAAGAATTACTAAATAGATTAAATATTTTAATATCTGCAATAAAAGAAGGACATAATTCTAGTTTCAATGAAATTCATGCTATATTGAAAAGACTGTTAGAAAAGAAGATTCTAAATGAAGAGGATATAAAAGTATAGCTGAAATATGTTGTTTTTAATTTTTTTATAAAAAAATATTTCATAAAAAAGTACTTATTTAAAATTTTAACTAAAAAATGTGTTCAGCAGATTTAGACAAAATTAATAATCATTTAGAAAATCTAACAGAGATTTTGGGTTCATCAAAATTTAGTGCGACGTTAAAAATTATAACAACTACTTCATCACACACTTGTAATTTAGAACCCATTCTACATTTGGAACAAAATAAAAATTATCAAATTGCACTGACTAGTTTCGCCAGATTTAACACTATTCAAAATGTTATAAAAGATGTGAATGATCAATTTAGATATTCTACTGATAAAGGTAAAACGTGGAAAGTACTAACTTTTCTTCCTGGTTCTTAAATGAAATTAAGAGACATTTAGGTATACCATTTAAAGATAAGAAACAATTACATTTTGCAGTTGAACCGGCAGTTAATAAATTTTCTCTTACTTTAGACGAAAATCATCAAGTTGATTTCAATCATGATAGATCATTGTCAAAACTATTAGGATTTAATAAACAAACCTATAGTCAAGGTTATCATTTAGGTGAGAAGATTCCAAAAATAACTGAAATAAATTCAATTGTTGTACATTGTGACATTATTGAAGGAGGATATATAAAATATGGCAAATTGTCAAATTTAATATTCAGTTTTCCAGCTTTTACTGTACCCATTGGTTATAGATTAAATGTATTTCCACAAACATTAATATATTTTTCTATTACAAGAAAAACTATTAACAGCATTAACATTAGAATCACTGATGAGAAAGGACAAGAAATAAATTTTGGAGGTGAAGAGATTATGATAGATCTTTTGGTTAGAGAAGTTTAATTTTCTTCCTCTTAAAAAATAAAAAAGTTTTATTAAAAATGAGTGAAGTACCCCAAAAATAGAAAAAACTTAAATTTAATCATCATCCAAATTTATCTAATAAAGTTTTGTCAGTTATTTGTAGAAGATCAGGATGTGGAAAAACATATCTATTATTTAAAATTTTAACGACTACAAATTGTTTGGATTATAACAATCTTATAATTTATACAACAACAGCAGAACAACCCGTCTATCGATTTTTAAAATATGGATTTGAAAATAATCTTTAAAAAACAGCAATTGCTTCATTATTCAAAGAATATGAAAAATCTGAAGATGAAGAAGAAATAAGTTCGTGGTGTGAAGAAGCAGCAAAAAATAGTCAGTTAGTAGAATCCAATAAAAATAAGCATATAAAGATACAATTAATAGATGATAGTGGTAATATGCAAGATCCTAGTAAACTAGATAAAGCAATGAAACATTGTGTAATTTTTGATGATTGTGTTAATGATAGAAATCAGTCAGTTCAGAGAAATTTTTTCACAAGAGGTAGACATAACAACTGTAGTGTTTTTATTTAACACAAAGTATGTATTCATTAGATGGAAGTGTTATTAGAAAGAATGCAAATATATTTATACTATTTGAAATAAATGCAAGAAATTTGTGTGATTTGTTAAGAGATTTATGTGTAAGAGATAAAGATGAATTTAAACATTCGTGTAATAATGCTTGGTCAAAAGATTATGGCTTCATTACAATTAATATTGATAAAAAAATTCATGATAGAGTTATAGAAAATATTTTCGCGGAGTGATCGAATAATTTATTTTTTTCTTAAAATTTTTCTTAATCTTTAAAAATTAAGAAATTTGAAAATTAGAAAATTTAAAAGGTAAAGTAGCTATTCCATCAGGTAAAATTTTTCTTTTATCATCAAATGGATCTAATGCTAATTTATGTTCCTCTTTTAAAAACGTTTTATGTTTCTTTGAATTAAGTCTATAATTACATGCTGTTTTTATTTCATTATTAAATAATGCATTCTTATAATCTTGAAATGTTATTTGGTTGGCCACTGATGCCTTTGAAATTCCTGTTAATGTTTTAGATGTTTTTGAATTTGTGTTAGAATTTGTGTTATAACAATAACATTTAGATTTTAAAAATACAACTTCTGTTTTGTACGCTTCATTTCCTTCTAGTTCATCATTTACTTTACATAAATCTGAAGGATGAATGATATCTTTTATTTTATTTATTTCTTCATCAAGTGAAGAATTATACGGTATTGTTAATTCTAAGAAAACGCTATCAGTATCTGTAAAGTGTAATTTATAGTTTTCGCCATAAGCAGGTGCTAAATAATCATATATAAATCTATACATAAATAGTTTAGCTAATTCTAATATAGTGAATCCTATAAAATTAAACTTGTCATGTTTTATAATGTTTCGTCTTAGATGCACTGCACATAGTTCATCACTGAATCTAGTAGTTCTTTTATATGTAGGTTTCCTTGTTAAATTTTGAAACCTATCTCTATCATAAACTATTTCAATATTTTGTCTATTACGACATTTTCTAAAGTCTTACCATAAAATGCATTATTCATTAATTTGAAGAACACGTTTCCAAAATCATCTTTATTTCTTTTAGCTATTTTACGTTTTTCAATATTGAACTCTATATAATCTTTTAACCACCTAGATTTTCTATATACTAGTTTCCAGTGAATTTTAACAAGAATCATTCTATGCTCTAAATACCAATCTAACATTCTTCCTTCAACAACATACTTTCTTTATTACTTTGTGTTAACATGAGTTCCTTTGTTGGTCTGTATTTTTTAGGCATTATAGACTTTTGATAATCTGTAAAATCTTCTATATTAGGTATTTTATTTTCAGGACAGAATGGATAATATTTTGTTGCGCCTTTTATATAATCAGGGTGTGCTAAATCAACTTCATATATATAACCATAATTATTTTCACCATCTAATGCAGGTTCGTATTCAAGAAAGGTACTCCATTCCATTTCACCTGTTGGTAATTCTTGTATCATGCAAGAAGAATATAAGCTATTAAAATCATAATATAACAAATAGTTTTCTCTCATGAATTCATCAACTGCTGCTTGACTATCTTCATTTGATATGAGTCCTTCTATATTTTGATTAAACAAATTTATAAACTGATCGCTTTCTTCTGGAGATAAAGGTTTATATATTCCATAATCATCAGGATTTACTTTCTTATTATAACATTTAACATATCTATTACCTAGAACAGATGAAACACCACCTCTAATTCCAGATTCCAAAAATAACAATTTATCATAAGAACTTTCTTTATAATATTTAAGTTTAACATTTGTATGTTTCAACCCTGCTAACCATGTTAATCCTGATGTAGAATAAATATAACATGGATCTATTCCGTAATATTCTACACAAATGCTACGAAAGTTTTCAAAAAGATCAGCAAGGATTAATACATCTATCTGAAGATATTTCATTGTATAATCATACATTATTCTACAATTTAACTCTCTCCAATTCTTTTCAGCTTCTGATTACTCTTCTTCAGATAGTTGTGATTGTTTTAATGTTGATTTAAATTTATCACGTGAAGAAAGTTGATGTTCTTGCATTATTTCATTTATTCTATTTATATCTCCAGTTAAATATTCGTAGGGAAAAATACCTTTTAAAGGTTTTAAATTATATTTAATTAATATTTTACATTGTTCAGGTTTCAAAGTTTCTCCCATGACCTCTAATGAATAAGGATTAAAAAATCTAAATGCATCTAATATTCTAATACAACCAAATTGCATTGAAAAATATTCTTCTTCTGTTTTACATAGTACGTTTGTTCTTAGTTGTTGTAATTTTTCAGATGAGAATAGATCTTTTATTATTAAATGGAAATCATATTTAGAACCATTGTAGAAATATAAAGGTACAAAGTTGTATCTAAATTTATTAGCATTAAGATTACAAGAATTATGTGCTGCACCTCTATATAATCCATTTAGATGATCATGATCTTTTACTTTGTCGGCAGAGCCGTCGCTTCGCTTATAAGTTGTAAATTCTTTTCCACAGCAATAACAATTTTTTTCATTATCAGATTGTACTAATTTGTCATACGTTAATGGAAGCATTGGTTTATTTGTTTTAAGCAATTGTGAAAAATATTTTTGTAATTCTTCTGTTTTCTTTGTAAACATTTCTGAACTATCTTCACCATAGTATTGATAATATTCTGATTTAAATAATTCAGGATAATTTTAATGAATGTACATTCCCCAACATAATGGTTTTTGTTCAAGCAAATGCTTTGACACAAGCCAGAACTTTGTGTCATGTTAACATTATATGCTTCAAAATCACAATATATAATAAAGGGTACTTTATTTTTGTAATGCCATTTATTATATACTAAATAATATTCTTTAGTAAAAGTATTATTAAATGCTTCATTTTGTTTACAATTCTCCAAATGTCTATTCATTTCTTCTTTAGTTCTAAAGCTCGTCATACATTGGAGACAGGGAAAATTAGCATTATCTGAAATTTTTGTAAATATAGAAATATCTTTACACAATATGTAATGACCTTGATAATATAGTATATTCGCTTGTGCTGGTTGCATTAACTGCTGCTTTAACATTTTTAACTTTTGTTGATATTCCTGTTGTAATATTTTTAACTGTTCTTGATATTGTTCTTGATATTTTTTTGAAATTGTTCTTCATATTGTTTTCGACATTGTTCTTCATATTGTTCATGATATTCCTTACTTAATATATGTTTGCCCATATGATATTCTTGTAGATTTTTTTGTTGACAATGTTCTTTATATTGTTGTAGATTTTTTGGATGACATTCTACTTCATTAAATTGAGAATTACATTGTTGGTAGACTATGCATGATAATTTTAAATATTCTTTATCTTCAAGATTCCATTCGTCTTCAATATATTTGTGAAATAATATAGTTTCTTCTTGTTGATATTCTTGTAGATATTGATTATGTAACATTTGTAACTCTTGTTGATATTCTTGTTGATATTGTTTTTTATATAGTTGCGGTAACATCTCTAACTTATGTATATATTCTGACAATAGAGACGAACGCTCGGTTTCGTACTCATAGGGAAATCCACATCCTTTATAATTATTATGATTAATCATTATTGGTGATAATGTTTTTATAGTTTCATATTTTTCAGTACATATTACATTTATTTTGTAAGTAATATTATGATGCATGTAATTTCCTCTTTCATTGTATACTATTTCTGTTTGGCATAAATTTTTGTTATTCAAATAAAATTCTTTTAAGTTGTTATAAACAATATTCATCTTCATTCTGTATGTTGATTATTTGTGGAGAACTGAAAGGAAGGGGTATGTAACTACCACCAGCATTATTTTTATATTTGTCAATTACTATTTTCTTAGATAGTATTGCAACAAATCTCCAACCAGATTCACGCAACTCAGCTTCAGTTATAGCATCTTTTAATATATTTATCATTGTTTCAAATATGGGTTGTATGCCATTTACATTATGAATTTCTTGTGTCTGTGTAAAATGTCCTTGTATTATTTCTTCAGTCATTCCATCGGATCCAGTTTTTGTATAAAGTACTTCTACATTCATATAACATTTGAAAGATTTCTTAAATATATTATAGAAGTTTGTTTATACATCATAAAAAGTTTCATCGGTTTCATTATGTTCAACAGACTCATCAAATAAATATTTTATATCTGTTACAGCTTCGTCGGTTTTGTCAGTTTCGTCAGTTTCATTAAATAAATATCTTATATCTGTTTCGGGCGAAGTACTAGAACCTTCGATTTCCCCAAAAAATCTTCACTATTAAAAACTTTTTTATATTCCGAATGTGAATAATCATCAAATACTTTTTTAACTTTTATATCAGTAGATAATGTTTCTAGATAGTTTTTGTATTTATTTAATTTTGATATATTTCCTTCATCAGCTCGATCTACATTTTGCAAATACATTTTACTTTTTAAATAAGATTGATAACTTCTTTTTGTTTGTAACTGTCTTTTACGTAAGACACAATAAAACTTGGTATTTTCCATTTTTTTATTTTTTAAAGAAAAAATTTGTGCTTTAATTTTAGATATAAACATTCTAATATCAAAGTCTTGAAAGTTATTGTATATTTCACGTTCAGTATCTATTAATATATTCAAATCTTATACTTGCATATATATATATATATATATATATATATATATATATATATATAATCTTATATATCATATACTTGCATTTGCTCAATTATAGATTAGGACAAAGTGTTACATGTCGCGGAAAGGTTTTCTTCAATATAATTTTTTGACAACCTCTACACTTTACTTTTTCTTTGAAACAATCCTTACACTGATATTTACTATCATAAAACTCTGTCTTAGGTTTAATAATTTGACAATTTGCACATTGTCTTGTAGAATTTATACAAGAATTCTAATGATTAGTAATTCCTTGACTTGTAAAATATTTATTACAATTACGACATAGCTGATCTTTCATTTTATATTTTATTTTATCTTTTTTAGCCTCCTCTGGTTGCTCACATAATTTTAAATGACGTGCAAAATTTTTAGACGTTATATTTTTATTACAACCAGAACATATTTTTTTCGTATCACATTGCACAGATTGTCGTTCATCCATAGATTGCCTAGCTTGAAGAATTTTATTTTTTTGTGGCATGTGAACTTCTTCCTGATTTTGGTCTACATGATTTTGATCTACAGGATTATTCTGTACTAGATGATCATTTGGAACTACATGATTATTCTGTACTAGATGATTATTTGGAACTACATGATTATTCTGTACTTGATGATTATTTGGAACTAAATAATTATTATTTGGACCTACGTTATTTTTTCTAGCTGTATAAAGATTTTGTCCTTGTTGAGGTATAAACAAATGTTGTAATTGTTGAATATTTGACATAGATTGAATTTCTTGAACAGGTTGCATATTTTGAATAGGTTGCAAATTTTGACCTTGTTGAGGTATAAACAATTTTTTTAATTGTTGTGATTGACGAATGTATTGCCTATATGTCATAGGTAGTAATTGTTGCATAGGTTGCATATTTTGTTGAGATTGGTCTATAAGTTGACCACATGGTGTATTTTTTATATGTGAATATAAGAACGCTTGATTTGTAAAACGCATATTACAAACTTGACAAATTTGAGTCATTTCCATTTTTTATTTTTATGTGAGAAAAATTTATTTTTTATTTTCATGAGAAAGTAATTTTTATTTTTACTTTTATGACATCTTTTATTGTTAAAAAATGATGTTACCAAATGTTGGTGAAGGTGCATATTTCCCCGAATAATCGTGAATTAGAAATAGAAATAGAAAATTATATCATGAAAACTGGAGACGTTTTATCTGGTCCATTGCATCTTTCTATTCTTCCGCAACAAAATACAGAGTTAACGAATAAACAATATATTGATACACAAATCAATGACTAAAAAGAAAAATATATAAACGATGTTTTGGCTCCACTGATGAATGAATTAAAGTTGCTTAAACTTAATGACAAATCATTAAACGAAAAATTATTAAAACTTGATAAAAAGGATAGAGAGCTAGAAGTAAATATAGCAAAACTTTTTAAAAAGATTTCTGAACAATCAAAAATTTTAATATTGCTTTCTATAAAGTTAAAATCTGCAGTCATTAAAAATTAACATCAGATACAACTATTGAAAGAACAATTAGAAGATGAATTAGAAAAACTTCCTAAAAAAATTTTAAAAATTTAAATAAGTTACAAGCTACATTCCAAAAAAGTGTTGATGAATTAAGTTCTATAATTACTCAACCAATGAAAAAGATGAATAGAATAATAAATGAAGTAAACTCACTTAATCAAAAAGTTGATAAAATGAAAACTCTCAAAATCAATTTAGAAAATGAATTAAAGAAAATTTATAAAGGAAATTAAGAATAGTTAGATGCTGTTAAAAATCAGTTAGATGTTCTTAAAGTTCAATTGAATGCTCTTAAAACGGCGTTGAAGATGAATCAGCAGAAAATGCAAGTTAACAGAAAAGAAATTAAAATACATCACACGCTGCTTGACGCAATAGATAAAGTGCAACAGAAATTTAATAAATCACGCGGTTGTTGTCCGTTCACACACGTAAATCGTAATCATAAACATAAATATTTTTCCCAAAAGTCAAATTTATTCCTAAAAAATGCCTATAATTTATAAACACAATCTTAAACATCTTGCTTCAAATCAAAAAATAGCACATGAATCATCTATGAAATCTGTTTATCATTATAACAATGTAGAAACTATTCAAAAAAAAGGAGATAGTGTAAACAGCAGAGCTGGTGTAAACCGCGGAGGTGGAATATTTTCTGGTATAGGAAGTATCGTTAACTTAATTAAAAATAATAAAGATTTGATTACATCTGCTACAAAAGGAGCAGCTGCTATAGGTTACAGCTAGTGCAATATCAAATGTTGTTAAGTCTCAAAACGAATTAAAACAACTAGAAACTATTCATAAACTTAAGAATGATTCTGAAGAACTAAAAAAATTAAAAAATCTTTCAGAGGAAACAAAAAACAAAATTTCTAACATAGCCGCTTAAAGTAAACATGAGGAAAATAAACAAGTTAAGAAATCAATTGAAGAAATGATGTAACGGCTTAGCAAAACTCTAAAGTATATTTGAAAAGGCGACCTAAGAAGTTTTTTTTCTGTCTGTGAGAAGAAACAAAAAGTCAAATTATTTTTTATAAAAATATCTTCCGTGATTGAAAATAAATTTAGATGAGACGATCCTCCGTTAGTCAGCTACAATCAAAAAAAGAATGACTATATAAGAATTGCTATGAATCCCGGATCTTCTAGTAGAGTAAATACTGGAGGAGATTTGATCTTTGAAGTTGATAATCAACAAAGTTATTTATTTTTACCTGATTCCTTTTTACACTGTGAATATTCTTTATATAGTGATGCCAAATTTACAACACCATTACCAGATAGCGATAATATTGCATTAGAGAATAATTTCTTTCCAAGATTATTTACACAAATGCGTTTAGATGTTGCAACTCAAAATATAGAAACAATAAGTGATTCTCCAGGTGTAATTGATACAATGCTTAGATTTGTAACAATTGGTGAAAATAATAAAAAGTATGAAATCGAAGGTTGGTTTCCTGATACTAATGATGGTATAATTGTTGATGATTTAACTCACGCTGGAACAGATGCAGCAGGAATTGCGAAAGATGTAGAAAATATTGCAAAACATTTAAATAAAACAAACAATAGTGCATATAAAGAAAGACGTGAGTTTAACAAATAAAGTAAACAGACAGTAAATTGGTCATTGTCTCCATTATTCGGATATTTAGATTATCGCAAAATATCACATCAATTAAAGTTTAAATTAATAATTCATCGCTCAGCAAATAATGAATTAATCTTTTATGGTAAGACTGGAAAAAAGGCATATTTAAAAATTGATTGACTTGAATGGTGGATAAAGCATATTACTCCTAGTTTAGAGGTTGAAACAGCTATTGCAAATAGCTTTAACACTAACAAACCAATTCCAGTGAATTTTCTAAAGCGCACTGCAAGTTCTGTAACTTTTTCTGAACAAATATTTAACTGGCATTTCACAAGGACATCAAATACTCCAAGATATCTATTACTAACTTTTCAAAAAATGATTCTCCAAGTTTTGATAAGAGCAACAATCTTTTCCATATTAACACAATTCGAAGTTTACAAGTTGCTTTAAATCAAACCCGATATCCAATTGATCCATTAAGATTTGATGATATCAATAAACAATTTATGGAAGGATATGATGCTTATAGAAATCTTTGTATAGAATTTAAAATTAAACCACAATTAACTCCTGGAGATTGGAGACATTTATATCCAATTTTCTGTTTCGATTTAAGTGCACAATCTGAAGATATTATTAAAAATGGTTGTGATGCAACAATTAATATTGAAAAGAGTAATTCCACAACTTCATTGATGGCTTATGGTTTATTGTTAGGAGATGCGAAATATTCTATTGAAATTCTTGATAGAAAGATGGCTAGGATCGGTTAATTAAAATTTTTGGTAACTTAAAATTTGTTCTTAACTTAGAATTTTTTCATAACTAGAATAGATCAAAAAATTCTTAACTTAAATTTTTTTATCAAAAATGTCGCAAGTTAAAAGTAATAATAATAATAATAAAACTGTTGAACTAAAACCACGTACCACTGCTGACAAAAATACACCTAAAACTATTACGATTAACAAAAAGAAATATTACATAGGTAAACCAATGATAGAGAGTATTAAATTACAAGAAGAAAGGAATGGTGGAATTCTTCCATTAATTCCTCTAATAATTGGAGGTATAGCAGCAGCAGGAAGTGTTGCAGGTGGGACATCTGGTATTGTCCAAGCAGTAAATAAAAATAAATCAGAGAAGCCAGCATTAGAAGAACAAAAACGTCATAATAGAGAGTTGGAGAAAGTTGCTAGGGGTGAAGGAATAATAGATAATTTTTTAGTAAAGTTAACTTAGTTGACGGAGGAAAACGAGTTCTCAAAAGCATTCTACATAATGTTGATGATTTAATAGAAATAAAAAAAACTAAAGATGGTTCTGGAATATATCTAAGTCCTTGTATGATTAGGTGATGACCTCAGGACCTTTGGTTCGATTCGTTGACAAACATTTGTGATAAATATATTGTTATAATGTTATGAATACATTGCTATAATGTTATAAATATATTGTTATAAAGTCATAAATATTTTTTATCTTTAAAATGTATTCTACAAATTCTACAAGTTCTACAAATTCTACAAGTTCTACAAATTCCGAAAATTTAATTAAATTAAAAATTTCTAATGTAGATTTATTGAATTATCTCTTAAAAGTACATTCTGGCCTTCGGCTGCACACCGGAGGTGACATACAAAAAACATTAGAAAAATTTTCTGGATTTATTTAGAGCAAATATTCAAAAGAAAAACATCTTCCTGGTCATTCATATACCGGTCCAGGAACTCGATCAGATATAAGACTAGATGAGAATAATAATCCAAAACCAGGTGAAGAACCGATAAATAGAGTAGATGCCGCAGCTTACAGGCATGATTTAGCTTATCGAAATCATGATCTAAGTTCTCGACATGCAGCTGATAAGAAGATGATTCAAGAATTAGATAGTATTCAAAATCCTACATTTAGAGAAAAAAATGAAAGAATGTTTGTTAAGAAAGCTTTACAAGCTAAGATATTGTTCGGTCAGGGTCTAGACAAAACTCATAACAATGAAACCTACGCGTCCGAAATTCACAAGGAATATAGAAAGCCTAAATATCTATTGAAGGTAAAAGTATTTCATAAAGATGATATTTGGAGTGCTGATCTTATTCATATGCCGAATGAGTCTGATTTTAAATACGCATTAACCGTTAAAGATTTCTATACACGATACGCTTGGGTGAAGCCATTAAAGAATAAAAGTGGCCTGTCAGTTAAATATGCGTTTGAAGAAATATTCAAAGAAAGTAATAGAAAGCCAAAGAAACTGTTTGTTGATAAAGGATCTGAGTTTTATAACAAAAATGTTAAGCCATTATTTGAAACCGTTTATTCCACAGAAAATGTTGGAAAAGCCGTAGTAATAGAAAGGTTTAATAGAACGCTAAAAAGTAAATTATCTAAGAAATTTACAGAACAAGGAAATCAGAAATGGTTAAAAATATTACCAGGAATTGTAGAAGAGTATAACAATAAGATTCATTCAAGTATTGAAGAAACTCCAAAGAATGGAATGCTTCTAACGATCCAGATTTGATAAGAAAGAAGACATTTGAAAATAATAATGAGAATGAAAGTAATGCTAATTTACAAAAGCGTAAATCGAAATTTAAGATTGGTGATAGGGTACGAATATTTAAGTATAAGAATAAATTTGAAAAAGGTTTTGTTGGTTATTGGACTAAAGAGATATTTGAAGTTTGTAAAATAAATCAAACTTATCCGATTACTTATGAAATTAAAGATTTAGATAATGAGGAAATCAAAGGTGGATTCTATGAAAATGAATTACAAAAGACTGAACTTTAATAACAAGTATCCTTTAGCTAGCCATTGGAACTAAGTGATGTTTCAAACACTCCTTGAGAAATATATTCCGTTCTAAGTGATAAGCAATTTTTCCAGAGTAATTCGCAATGTCGTTCAAGTTACTTATGAACGTGTGCGAGAAACGCTCTTTCCATTTTGAAATAAGTAACTTAGTTGGAGCGACTTTCCATAACAATTTGATAATCAAAAACGATAGACTTCCACTGGCCACGCTTGTTCTCGAAGGCAGATACATCAAGAAGTAAGTGGCTGTACCCTGTCTGAAGAAGAGAAGTCTGTCTTGACCATGGGTGTTAATCAATATGCGAGTCCTAGAGAATGTGACTCTGTTCAGGTATTCACCGACATGGAACATACCGCATATCAACTGGAATGTGAGGGTGAAATTGATCCACAAAAGTTGAATAGAATTCAAGCATCTTTGCGAAAGTATGCTCATGACCTCTCTAATGTTCACCTACCCGAATCCAAAGATGCGAAGAAGAAGCTGAGCATTATCCGCAATCTCCAAAAGAACAAGGGTGTTGTTATTTTACGTCCAGATAAAGGTAATGGAACCGTCATTATGACAAAATCTCAATACATTGAGCGGATGGATTCCATTTTAAATGACTTGACAAAATTCAAGTATTTTCCCAAAGATATGGATTGGAATGACCAAGACAATCAAAAGCGCATTGCTACATTGATACGAAAACTCGTTGATGACGGACAGCTTCCGCCATATTGCTCTGATCTTATTCCGAAAGGTTGTGTTATACCTAGACTTTATGGGCTTCCAAAAGTTCATAAGTCAAACACTCCACTTTATCACAGCTTATCCAGATTCATTGACAATACTTTATTGAAACCTTCATTGAAGAATTTCAATACCTTTAGTGTGAAGGATTCCTTTGAATTTAAGAAGAGGATAACACAAATTAATCTTGGTCCCAATGATGTCTGTGAGTCTTTTGATGTGAGAAATATTTTCACCAATGTTCCAGTCAACGACATCGTGGATATTATTTGTGATAGACTCTACAAAAGTGGATTGCCTCATCCAAAATTGCATGATTCTCCGCTATCTGAGTCAAATTGTCGCATTTTGTTGTCGGCGCTTACAAAGGATATCTGTTTCGCTTTCAATGGCAAAACATATTCACAGTAAGATGGCCTCGCGATGGGATCACCAATGAGCGCATCATTTTGTGAGATATTCATGAGGTCAATTGAGGAGAAATTGGAATCCACATTGAATTCTTTCAAGTTTTACTGTCGATACGTTGATGATACGTTTTTAATTGCCGAAGACAAAGCCAAATGTGATGAACTTTTTGAAACATTCAATGCTCAACATCCATCATTAGAGTCTACCCGTGAAACAGCAAATCACTTTCTGGATTTGAGGCTTCACTTCGAGAATAATGGTGCGATATCGACATCAATCTACCGTAAAGATACGTTCACTTCGCTAGACAACAACTTTGGTTCATTTTCTCCCAGGAGATACAAATCAAACTTGGTATCCACTTTATTCTATCGAGCGAAAGCATTGTCTAGCCCTAATCACCTACAGACTGAAATCGATTTTATCAATGGAATCCTCAGAAAAAATGGATACCCAAAGTGGTTTATTGATAAACATTCTCAGAGAAAATATGAAAAATTTGTGACTTCCGAAAAGAAGCGGTTTTATTTTGACGTACAATATTATGGCAATCAAAGTGAAAGGATCGCAAACGAAATGCGGAAGGAAATTGAGAAGACAATTTTCCATCTGAAAGCAATTCCTGTCTTTCGCACGAGAACTTTATGCTCGGATAAGGTGAAGGATATCGTCCATCTTGCCAACAAACCCATGGTTACTTACCCAATTGTGCTTTCAATTGTGCTTGTGGAGCAAGTTACGTGGGCAAGAGCGAACGTGGCCTTTCACAGCGTCAACCCGAGCATATCCCCAAATAGCTGTACTCGTCTAATGAAAGACCGAAATCTAAGTCAGCTATAACCCGACACCTGTGCAGTTGTGAAAAGAAGATTGGTATTTTACCTACCGATAAGCAAGGATTCTCCGTTCTGAAGTCCGCCCGTACTAAGCTGTATTTGTCGATCCTGGAGAGTGTTTCCATCCGCACTTTGAGACCTGTCCTTTGCTGTCAGAAGAAACGACTATTCATTCTTCGCTTGTGTTAGTCCAGCCTCAGTATTGTGCATTCTTCAATGACTTTTAGTTGTAAATGCCTGTCTACTTTAGAATTTATGAGTATCATCATGTGTCAAGTAAATTTTAGATAGCATTGACTTTCTACGTGCGTAGTTTCTTTTGTCGCAAGCTTTTAGCGTGACTTTGGATATTTGATGTGATTTTAGTTCACTTAGTTTGCTATCAAATTCATTCTTGATGTATCTGCCTTTGAGAACAAGCGTGGCCAGTGGAAGTCTATCGTTTTTGATTATCAAATTGTTATGGAGTAAAATCTATTTCAGAAATTTCTCAAATGAATTGGCGTGTAGCAGCTGCTAAAGTTGTGACAGCTGCTAGGGGTGAGGCAAATCTCAGACAATAGCGCATAATGCGGGTTGTGAAATCTCATTCACACTATGGGAACAAAAGAACAAATACAATCTAAACATAATAGACATATGAGAGAGAGAGGATAAATAAATGAATGAATGAATGAGCATTTCTCTTCATTTTAGTTTCCTTAACAATAATTCATGCGACATTATTTTGAATGGAAAAATACACCAATCGTCGAACCGTGTCGGCACTTTTATCGGCAACCATGTCGGCGCTTTTATCGACAACCATGTCGGCACTTTTATCGACAGCCATGTCGACAAACTTTCTGACACATTTCCTGACACTTTTTTCTGACTCCCAGAACAGTTTTGGTGTAAATTTCCATTAGCGTTCAAGGTCATTCTATTAAAAGCATACGGGAATTATTCTCATTGAAGACAAACAATTGTTTTAAAGAATGCATGTCATTGTGAATACAACATTCCTGTAACAGACAGGATCGAGAGAGAGAAAGAAGTCACGCTGCTCCGTAAAAGTTTAATTGAGTTGTCAGTAGTATATAGTGTGACATCCGGCGCGACGCTTCGCTTGCGCCGGATGTCACACTTTGCGGGTTTTTTCAAAAAATCAAAATTTCAAAAATTTAGGTAGACTTCAAATTTCACGTGGCCGAAGGCCGAAGGGGGGAAAATTTAGGTAGTGACAAATTTTCAAAAAAACAAAATTTCAAAAATTTAGCCGGTCTCAAAATATCACGTAATCTCAAATTTGAGAATTACAATTTTCTCGCTTAAATCATGACCGTTCCAGGACACCGAAAAAATCAGAAAAGTTAAGAATCTCAAATTTGTGATTATGACATTTTTCATTGCTTAAATCATGACCGTTCCAGGACACCGAAAATCATAAAAGTTGAGAATTTCAAATTCATGAATTTTATCCATCTTTCAGGTTTTTAAAATATATCATGTGACTAATAATATTTCTTTAAAAGTGGAAGAAACAAAAGTGGAAGAAACCGCGGGGATGTATCCTTCAATATCATATGAACGTAGTTCTACTACCCCCTCCCTTCTAATTTCTACGGGTCCCTTCTGACTTCTAGGGGTCCCTTAAGAAATTTTTTATTATAAAATGAACAACATAAATGAGTTTTTAAAATTATATGGAACGCAAACAACTACAAATTTTGATTTAAAGAAATTTGCAAATCAGTTAGGAATAAAGAATTTTCATGTTCTAATGAGAGACGAATTACAATTCCTAAAAAATAAGCCAACAATAACTATAAATTTCATAACGAATCTTCACACTTCAGACCAAAAAGGCGTACATTGGTCAGCGGGGCATAGAAATAAAAATGGAGATAATTACTATTTCGACCGCCCGGAGGCTGAGAACTATTGGTTCGACTCTTATGGACTTCCACCTACAAATGAAGTCAAGGAATTACTTGGCAATGGAACTTATAATACATTTCAAATTCAAAAACCGGGAACTACTTATTGTGGTCAATTATGTCTTTATGTTTTATTTAAATTACAAAAAGGGGTGCCATTTCTAGATATTATGTTAGAATTGAATAAGGGAATTAAATAAGGGAATTTCATTCCCGAAACGTTAGTTCCAATAATAATGATAATTAAAAATCAGTTCGTTGTAATTCATTTTGATAAAATCGGCCTCTAATATCTTCATCATCTAAATCTTTGATTTCGTAAGTAATCGGATAAGTTTGATTTATTTTACAAACTTCACATATTTCTTTATTTCAATAGCCAACGAAGCCTTTTTCAAATTTATTCTTATATTTAAATATTCTAACTCTATCTCCAATTTTAAATTTCGGCTTACGTTTCTGTAAATTCGGATTACTCTCATTCAAATTATTATTTTCGTTCGAATAATTATTCTCGAATATTTTCTTTCGGATTAAATCAGGGTCGTCAGAAGCATTCTTCGGAGTTTCTTCAATACCAGAATGAACTTTATTATTGTACTCTTCTACAACTCCTGGTAATATCTTCAACCATTTCTGATTTCTTTGCTCAGTAAATTTCTTGAATAATTTATTTTTTATCGTCCGATTGAATCTTTCTATCACCACAGCTTTTCCAGCGTTTTCAGTTGAATAAACAGTTTCAAATAGTGGATGAACGTTTCGGTTATAAAATTCCGACCCTTTATCAACAAACAATTTCCTTGGCTTTCTATTACTTTCTTTAAAGATTTCTTCAAACGCATATTTAACTGACAGACCACTTTTATTTTTTAAAGGCTTTACCCAAGCGTATCGTGTATATAAATCTATAACGGTCAATGCGTATTTGTAGTCCCTTTCATTCGGCATATGAATAAGATCAGCACTCCAAATATCATCTTTATTAAATACTTTTACTTTCAATAAATATTTAAGCCTTCTGTATTCCTTGTGGATTTCGGACGCGTAGGTTCGAGCGTTGCTCTCAGACAGCTTTGCTGTCGTTTCATTTAAACCCTGACCGAATAATATTTTAGCTTGTAAAGCTTTCTTAACAAACATTCTTTCAATTTTTTCTCTAAATGTAGGATTTTGAATACTATCTAATTCTTGAATCATCTTCTTATCAGCTGCATGTCGAGAACTTAGATCATGATTTCGATAAGCTAAATCATGTCTATAAGCTGCGGCATCTACTCTATTTATTGGTTCTTCACCTGGTTTCGGATTATTATTCTCATCTAGTCTTATATCTAATCGAGTTCCTGGACCAGTATATGAATGACCGGGAAGATGTTTTTCTTTCGAATATTTATTCCAAATAAATCCAGGAAAGTTTTCTAATGTTTTTTGTATGTCACCTCCAATATGCTGACGGTTTGAGTTTTCACTTTTGTTTAATAGATAATTCAATAAATCTAAATTAGCAATTTTTAATTTAATTAAATTTTCGGAAATTGTAGAATTCATTTTAAAAGATAAAATAAATGTTTTACCGGATCGGACCAAAGGTCCTGAGGTTATTACCGAATCATACTAGGACTTAGATATATTCCAGAACCATCTTTAGTTTCCTTAATTTCAATTAAATCATCAACATTGTGGAGAATATTTTTAAGAACTCGTTTTCCTTCATCAACTAATTTTAATTTACTAATAAAATTATCTACTATTCCGTCACCCCTAGCAACTTTCTCTAACTCTCTATTATGACGTTTTTGTTCTTCTAATGCTGGCTTCTCTGATTTATTTTTATTTACTGCTTGGACAATACCAGCTGTCCCACCTGCAACACTTCCTGCTGCTGCTATGCCGCCTATTATTAGTGGAATTAATGGGAGAATCCCGCCATTCTTTTCTTCTTGTAATTGAATATTCTCTATCATTGGTTTACTTATGTAATACTTTTTTTTATTAATCGTAATAGTTTTAGGGGTATTTTTGTCAACAATATTACGTAATTTTAATTCAACAGTTTTATTATTATTACTTTTCGCTTGCGACATTTTTAATAAAAAAATTTTAAATTAGGAATTTTTAATCTATTCTAGTTATGAAAAAATTCTAAGTTAAGAACAAATTTTAAGTTACCAAAAATTTTAATTAACCGATCCTAGCCATCTTTCCATTAAGAATTTCAATAGAATATTTTACATCTTCTAGCAATAAACCATAAGCCATCAATGAAGTTGTGGAATCTTTCTTTTCAATATTAATTGTTACATCACGACCAGTCTTGATAATATCTTTAGATTGTGCACTTAAATCGAAACAGAAAATTGGATATAAATGTCTCCAATCTCCAGGAGTTAATTGTGGTTCAACTCCAAATTCTATACAAAGATTTCTATAAGAATCATATCCTTCCATAAATTGATTATTTGTATCATCGAATCTTAATGGATCAATTGGATATCGGGTTTGATTTAATGAAACTTGTAAACTTCAAATTGTATTGATATGAAAAACATTGTTGTTCTTATCAAAACTTGGAGAATTATTGCTTTGAAAAGTTAGCAATAAATATCTTGGAGTATTCGCAGTTCTAGTAAAATGCCAGTTAAATCTTTGTTCGGAAAAAGTTACAGAACTTGCAGTACGCTTTAGAAAATTTACTGGAATTGGTTTGTTAGTATTTAATCTTTTTGCAATAGCTGTTTCAATCTCTAAACTAGGAGTAATATGCTTAATCCACCATTCAAGTCTATCAATTTTTAAATATGCTTTTTTCCAGTCTTACCAAAAAAGATTAATTCATTATTTGCTGTACGATGAATTATTAATTTAAATTTTAATTGATATGATATTTTATCATAATCTAAATATCCGAATAATGGAGACAATGACCAATTTACTGTTTGCTTACTTTATTTGTTAAACTCACGTCTTTCTTTATATGCACTATTGTTTGTTTTATTTAAATGTTTTGCAATATTTTCTACATCTTTCGCAATTCCTGCTGCATCTGTTCCAGCGCGAGTTAAATCATCAACAATTATACCATCATTAGTATCAGGAAACCAACCTTCGATTTCATACTTTTTATTATTTTCACCAATTGTTACAAATCTAAGCATTGTATCAATTACACCTGGAGAATCACTTATTGTTTCTATATTTTGAGTTGCAACATCTAAACGCATTTGTGTAAATAATCTTGGAAAAAAATTATTCTCTAATGCAATATTATCGGTTTCTGGTAATGGTGTTGTAAAATTGGCATCACTATACAAAGAATATTCACAGTGTAAAAATGAATCAGGTAGATATATATAATTCTGCTGATTATCAACTTCAAAAATTAAATCACCTCCAGTATTTACTCTACTGGAAGATCCGGGATTCATAGCAATTCTTATATAGTCATTCTTTTTTTGATTGTAGCTGACTAACGGAGGATCGTCTAATCTAAATTTATTTTTGATTAGTGAAGACATTTTTATAAAAAATAATTTGACTTTTTGTTTTTCTCACACACAGAAAAAATTCTGCTAAAATAATTTTACTAAAATAATTTTACTGAAAAAATTTTGCTAAGAAAATTTTGCTAAAAAAATTTTACTAAAAACAATTTTACTAAAAAACATAATTTTAGAATTTTGCTAGACCAGCTCCGCTACAGCTTTGCTGGTTAGACCGAAGGTTGCTGCTCACGCCATTTCCTCTTATTTCTTCAATTGAACGAACCGTAGGTTAAATTGAACGTTTTATGGCTACGCCAGATTTCTTCTCATGTTTACTATCAGACGGAGCTCCGCTCCTCAAGGTTTCCCCAACAGCTATGTTAGCAATTTTATTTTTTGTTTCCTCTGAAAGTTTTTTTAAATTTTTTAGTTCTTCGGAATCATTCCTAAGTTTACGAATAGCTTCTAGTTGTTTTAATTCGTTTTGAGACTTGACAGCATTTGATATTGCACTAGCTGTACTACCTATAGCAGCTGCTCCTTTTGCAGCAGATGTAATCAAATCTTTATTATTTTTAATTAAGTTAACGATACTTCCAATACCAGAGAAGATGCCAGCTCATTCCGTGTGAACGGCACCTGCGGTGCCTAGGAACTTTTCTGTTCCGACTGTTTCTCTATTATCATAATGATAAACAGGATTCATACGTGGTTCATGAGCAATTTTTTTATTTGAAGCAAAATGTTTAAGATTGTGTTTATAAATTATAGGCATTTTTTAGGATTAAATTTGACTTTTGGGAAAAAATATTTACGTTAATATTTACGCTAAGATTTGCGTTTGTGAATGGACAACAACTTCGAGATAACTTTATTAATTGACTGTTGCACTTTATCTATTGCGTCAAGCAGCGTGTGATGTACTTTAATTTCTTTTCTATTAACTTGCATTTTCTGCTGATTAATCTTCAATGCCGTTTTAAGTGCATTTAACTTAATTTTAAGAACATCTAATTGTCTTTTAACAGCATCTAACTGTTCTTTATCTTCTTTAGAGTTTTCTAGTAAATTTTTCTTTAATTCATTTTCTAAATTGATTTTGAGAGTTTTCATTTTATCAACTTTTTGATTAAGTGAGTTTACTTCATTTATTATTCTATTCATCTTTTTCATTTGTTGAGTAATTTTAGAACTCAATTCATCAACACTTTTTTGGAATGTAGTTTGTAACTGCTTTAAATTTTTTTTAATTCTTTCAGGTAGTTTTTCTATTTCATCTTCTAATTGTTCTTTTAACATTTTTATCTGATGTTTATTTTTAATGACTGCAGATTTTAAATTTAAAGAAAGTAATATTAAAATTTTTGATTGTACAGAAATCTTTTTAAAAAGTTTTGCTATATCTGCTTCTAGCTCTCTATCCTTTTTATCAAGTTTTAATAATTTTTCGTTTAATGATTTGTCATTAAGTTTAAGCAACTTTAATTCGTTCATCAGTGGAGCCAAAACATCGTTTATATATTTTTCTTTTAAGTCATTGATTTGTGTATCAACATATTGTTTATTTGTTAACTCTGTATTTTGTTGCGGAAGAATAGAAAGATGCAATGGACCAGATAAAACGTCTCCAGTTTTCATGATATAATTTTCTATTTCTATTTCTAATTCACGATTATTCGGGGAAATATGCACCTCCACCAACATTTGGTAACATCATGGAATAGTTGAAGATGCTGTTAGACAACTATGTATCGGGTCTACAAAATTTAAATTAGGATTTACATCTAATCAATTTAAAATTTTATCATCTTTAATAAAAACTAAAACTGATTCAGATTATGGTGGTGTTATTAAATTTTCCAAAAGAGATCAAAGACCAATATTTTTCTCTATTATATTATTATCAGATAAAAAATGTAATTTAGAGTTAGATATTCCAATAAGAGAATGGTATCCTATCAGGGAATGGCAATCCTATCAGGGAATCAAAAAGTGTAATTTATGATGATGATGAAGAATCAATTTATGATGATGATGAAGAAACAATTTATGATGATGAAGAATCAATAGTTAGTGAAAATAAATTTAAATTATCTTTTGATAAAACGTTATATGATAAAACTTAATATTATAGAACATTATATGATAAAACTTAATAGAAAATACCAAAATATACGATAAATATATTTTCATATGTAATAAAATTTTTAGATGTAATGAGTTTTTAGATGTTATAAAATTTTTAGATGTAATAAGTTTTTAGATGTTATAAAATTTTCAGATGTAATAAAAAAATTATTATTCCCACGTGTCATCATCATCACTTAAATTACTCTCACAGACGATTGTTTGAAATATTTCAGCTTGAATATCTTCTCCGTTATAAGGTAACATAATTTCATTTTCATCAGGTGCTTGACGTTTAAGAATATTTATTTGACCAGAAAATTTTTTTTCTTCAGTATTATTATTTTTATCAGGAATACTAATTCCAGTTTCTAAAGATCTTTTCCATGGTTTATTAACTGTAGTCGATAATGTTTTCCCCGAATATAATTTTAGAAAATCTTCTACTTTTACTTTATCTTGTGAATATCCTTTGAATGTTTTCTTTTCACTAAGTCTCCCTTGCTCATCTACAGTAATACAATATTTTATTTTAGGAGCAATAAACATTGCAAAAATAATTCCACCATTTCCATAATCATTTTTTCCTTGACACAATTCCCCACCAACATATCCAGCAGCATCTAATTTATTGAAGAGCTCATTAGAAATGTATATTGAATCAGTATCTGTATAATGAATGTATTTTTCGTTGAAACCATTAATTTCTAAAATAAAGTTATTCATGATTCTTCTAGAGTGAGAAAGAATAAAAGAACCTAAGTGTGATGGCATGAATGACGTCTTCCCATCTTTTACAATATTGGTTTTGAGAAATTCATCATCTTCCATTTCTACTTTCGCTAAATATTGTTCATCATTTAATTTTTCATAATCTTTTACTTCTTGAGTGAAATTTTTTCTCAATGTATTCTCATTCCATAAATGATATTTAGTGGTTATATCTTTTTGTACGGTTTTTCCATATAGTGAATTCATCAATAATTTAATTAACTCATCACCTACAGCATTTCCTTCTGTTTTATATCTTTTTCTCAAATTAAAAAGTTTTTCAATATAATTTCGAAATGGTGAAACTTGATAATTTTTTTCATAAATTATACCATCAGTAATATGTAAGATTTTTCCCCCACATCTAACAATTTCTTGTATGTCTACAGAAGTTAATACATCATAACATATACCATTTCTAAACCTGATTACTTTCACATGAGAATTATTATTTTGATTTTTAACTTTATCTTTTATAGGAACTGGTTGGAAAAACATATCATTCGGATATTGAAACACAACAGAGAATATTCCAGTTTTAGGTCTAAATGTTTGAGTATTAAATTTATATACTATTTCCCGCTCTTCTTCTTGACGAAATTTTCTATCTGATTCAGCTTTAGGGTATTCTGAATTTTCATCATACATAGCTGATGGATATAAAGATGTTGCATCAAAAGCCATTAGAAATTCATTTTTTTGTTCAAGTAGTTGATTTGAAATTTTCTTACAAATTTCAGTTTTATCTCCTAAATCTCGATACTGTTTCATTAAATCTATTAAATTACTTCCAAGGGACAAAGTCCCACCAGCGTAGCGGCCAGGTAAATACTGTTTTAATATTGGTAACAAGATGCTACAAAATGGCGATATGTATTTTCTTATATTTGCTGAAACTCTTCCACCTTTAACAGATTTTCTAATATAATTTCTAGCCCATAAATCTATATGAGAATGAATATTTGTATTGTCATTTTGTACGCTTTTCATCCAACCGTTAAATGTTAAAGCAGAGGATGTCAAATTAGTAGTTATATCTTCACCAACTAAATCTCGCATAACATTATTATATTTGTAGATACAAAAAGCTAAAGAAAGAATATCGTTAACTAAATATGGTCTCCATTCATTTTCTTTTTCTTTATAATTTTCATGTGTTATGTCTCCAATTTCATAATTTAATTTACACACATTCGTAGGAATTTTAAAATTCTCACACCATTTAGAAAGACTTGTTTTTTACATGTTGATAACTACATTTCATTATAATAGTTTGAAGTGCTAATTTACCTGACGGTGAATCTTTTTTCATATTGTTTTTAAATCTAAAAGATTTTTGAATGTATCTACTAACACATTCAGTTGTATAAGGATTTTGTAATGAAGCAGTCAATATTCCTCTTGAAGTTTTAAGAGGCGGTTTAGATAATTTAAAATTAGCTCTTATCGGAAAATAGGAATCAAAACCTGATGAATTGTGAGCCATTAAAGTTACTCTCGAATAATTAAATTTTCCAAGAGTTTTAAAAAATTGATGGATCGGACATACGTCCTCTGGGTTTCCCCCGATCGGACATTCATCATCCTCAGTTCTCGTAAATATTTTCACACAATTTTGAAGCTTATTAAATTCTAATTCAGTTAAATTATTATACTCATTAATCTGTTTTTTAAGTTTTTTAATTTCATCTTCATCTTTTGATCGTTTAATTTTAATCATATCACTTAATAAACGTGTTTCTAATTCTTTCAATCTTTGTTTCGGTAAGCAACATATAAATTCATTAAAATTAATAGCTCCTACAGCATAAGGAATAGGATGAGCTGTTGAACAGTTAGGATCAGGAAAAGTTTCGAGATCCCAAATATATGTTGAACTATAGTCAATTTTTTTCTTTGTTATGATTTTATATGGACGCGTTGTTAGATTTTCATCAGTAACTGTTTTATATATGGGTTTGAAATTATTTTCAATTTCTCTAATAGCTTTTAATTTATGAAATTTATCAATTAAACAATAGTGACCAATTGTTGAACCTGCGTGAAAATAATTGTAATAAACATAATTATGAAACGTTTCAATTCCTCTAGGATTTAAATGACGATTGGCAGGACTATAATATTGAACACATTCTCCAAAATATTTATTGAATTGAGAAAATTTGCAGTTTGACATTACTCCTGTTCTAGATGTGGCTTTCTCTTTATATAAAAAATTATTAAACATTTCTTTCATCATTTCTCCTTGTTCTTCATTAAAACCTCGTAAAACATTATAACATTTAATAAAACAAAAATCTTCAGAAGGAATATAACAATATTCACCGAAATATTCTTTGATTCTATATTTCATATTAATCCCTGCCCCTCTATGCGATCTTTGTACTAACTTCATTCCAAAATCTTCATATTTAATATTACCTGTAAAAATCCATTCGTTAGCATCGGATTTCTCATCCAGATTCGAAAACCATGTTTCAAATGATTTTTTATTATAGAAGGTTACGTAAAAATTTTGAATTCTATTTTCCTGATCTTTAACAACTTTTCCAAGTAAATTAATAATTTTACCATTTGCTAAAAGTTTCCGCATATCATTTACTACATTAATAAAAGATACATTTTCATATTTAATTTCATTTGGATTAAATAAATTACATAAATCATCACCAAGTTCATCCTTAATTCTATCATCAAAAAAAATATCAGTAATAGGAGTTTCTAATATTTCTTTTGTTCCACGTTTCTGTTTTTTAGTATTACGTCTAATACTACGCCTAGTACGTTTCTGTTTTTTAATACGTTTACTACGTTTACTATGTTTAATTTGCGCATCAAACTCAGCAGTTTGTTTCTTGATTAATTCATCAATCCTAGACGTTTGTCCGAGAGACATTTCACGATTCATATTTTTTAAAAGAAAAAATGAATTTTTACATAGAACCTCGGTTCCGTTTTTACATATACACAGGAATATGTAATTGATGTAATGTTTCTAATTCATGTGTTGTTAAATGTTCTTTCTTAACCAACCACCATAAATTATTATACGCCAAAAATACTCGGAAACTTCTTAAACAAAGTGGAAAGTCTTTTGTTTTAACACACGGTTTAATACCATGTTTTGTCTTATAATCTGTAACGAGCGCTACGTATTTATGATGATAATAAAATCTAACTTCTTTCTTCGAATTTACAGGATTTGTAGGATGACGATAATCTTTTAAAACTGGTACATGCTCTATCTTATAAGCATTCAACATATTTTTTTTATTTTTATTAACAAAAAATTTATAAGAAAAAATTATTCGATCACTCCGCGAAAATATTTTCTATCGACTTTCAGTCAGAGAACAATTGTTCGATAACTCTATCATGAATTTTTTTATCAATATTAATTGTGATAAATCCATAATCTTTTGACCAAGCATTGTTACACGATTGTTTAAATTCATCTTTATTTCTTACGCATAAATCTCTTAACAAATCACTTAAGTTTCTTGCATTTATTTCAAATAGTATAAATATATTTGCATTCTTTCTAATAACACTTCCATCTAATGAATACATACTTTGTGTTAAATAAAATACACTACAGTTATTATGTCTACCTCTTGTGAAATAATTTCTCTGAACTGACTGATTTCTATCATTAACACAATCATCAAAAATTACACAATGTTTCATTGTTTTATCTAGTTTACTAGGATCTTGCATATTACCACTATCATCTATTAATTGTATTTTTATATGCTTATTTTTATTAGATTCTACTAACTGATTATTTTTTGCTGCTTCTTCACACCACGAACTTATTTCTTCTTCATCTTCAGATTCTTCATATTCTTTGAATAATGAAGCAATTGCTGTTTTTTAAAGATTATTTTCAAATCCATATTTTAAAAATTGATAGACGGGTTGTTCTGCCGTTGTTGTATAAATTATAAGATTGTTATAATCCAAAAAAATTGGAGTCGTTAAAATTTTAAATAATAGATATGTTTTTCCACAACCTGATCTTCCGCAAATAACTGACAAAACTTTATTAGATAAATTTGGATGATGATTAAATTTGAGTTTCTTTTTATTTAATGGGGGTACTTCACTCATTTTTTAATAAAAAAATCTATTTTTATTTTTAAAGAAGAAGAAGAAAATTAAACTTCTCTAGCTTTGCGTGGGAGTTTATACCTCTCGAACGGGAGTTTATACCTCTCGAACCAAAAGATCTATCATAATCTCTTCACCTCCAAAATTTATTTCTTGTCCTTTCTCATCAGTGATTCTAATGCCAATGTTGTTAATAGTTTTTCTTGTAATAGAAAAATATATTAATGTTTGTGGAATTACATTTAATCTATAACCAATGGGTACAGTAAAAGCTGGAAAACTGAATATTAAATTTGACAATTTGCCATATTTTATATATCCTCCTTCAATAATGTCACAATGTACAACAATTGAATTTATTTCAGTAATTTTTGGAATCTTCTCAACTAAATGATAACCTTGACTATAGGTTTGTTTATTAAATCCTAATAGCTTTGACAATGATCTATCATGATTAAAATCAACTTGATGATTTTCGTCTAAAGTAAGAGAAAATTTATTAACTGCCGGTTCAACTGCAAAATGTAATTGTTTCCTATCTTTAAATGGTATACCTAAATGTCTCTTAATTTCATTTGATATTGATTCAACTTCGTAAGAACGAGGAAGAAAAATTTGTATTTTCCATGTTTTGCCTTTATCGGTAGAATATCTAAATTGATCATTCACATCTTTTATAACATTTTGAATAGTGTTAAATCTGGCGAAACTAGTCAATGCAATTTGATAATTTTTATTTTGTTCTAAATGTAGAATGGGTTCTAAATTACAAGTGTGTGATGAAGTAGTTGTTATAATTTTTAACGTCGTACTAAAGTTTGATGAACCCAAAATCTCTGTTAGATTTTCTAAATGATTATTAATTTTGTCTAAATCTGCTGAACACATTTTTTAGTTAAAATTTTAAATAAACATTTTTTATAAAAAATTAAAAACAACAACATATTTCAGCTACGGGCGAAGCCCTAGAACATTCGGTTCGTTATACTTTTATAATCCTCTTCATTTAGAATCTTCTTTTCTAACAGTCTTTTCAATATAGCATGAATTTCATTGAAACTAGAATTATGTCCTTCTTTTATTGCCGATATTAAAATATTTAATCTATTTAGTAATTCCTGTGGATCATCTGGTAAAAATACAGTTGTTTCAGTTTTCTGTTTTTCAGATAAACGTTTTCCTACTTTAACTCCCGTTGATAATAAATTTTCTAATTCTCTATAACGTTTAAGAGTTTTCCCTGCTTTAACTCTATCTAACATGGCTTTATATTTTATGAGATCTTCTACAGCATAATTATTTAAATCTGCTCCTCTTAAAAGATCAACAAAATTTCTATCTAAATTAAAAGGAGATTTATCTGGTGAAAAAATTAAACCTCGAAAAGGTTGTGGAAATATTTCTTTTTGTCCGAGATAAAATCTTGGTATTGTTTTTCCATCTATAAATGAAATAGAATGTTCAAATTGCATAGATTTTGGTAATTTCATATTAATGTTTGATTCTAGTAATCCATAGTCATCTAATATAGTTTTGTGCTCTGGATCTGTTATATCAATTTGTTTATCATTATTTGTACTTTCTTTTTCAAGAGTTTTAAATGGTTTCATAGTTTTTTCAAAATCAGTTTTTACTTGCTCGGTTTGCTGCATTTTTTCAAACATATCAGATTGAATACCAGCTTTTATCATTCTATGTTGAAGATGATTTTCTTTCATAATATTTCTTTGTTTTATTAACTCTTCTAATTGTTTTATTCTTTTAAAATTATCAGCTTTAATTTTATCCATTTTTAAAATATAATATTTGAATTTTGTGGTAACATTGGAATACAGCAAAAACATTTTACTGAACAAATTATTTTTTTATTGCTTTGTTGTCTGACATCTTTTCGTTTAAAGTTTTCTCGTTTTAAGTTTTGTTTAATAAAGTTTTGCTTAAATTTTCGCTTAAAGTTTTTAGCTCTTCTAAAAAAATTTTATCATTTTCTTCATTAGAAATTTTACCATCACTAGAAATCTTGCCATCACTAGAAATTTTGCCATCCTGTCTATTCTTATCATCAACTTTTTCTGACTGTAATTGAAATGATATTTGATTTACTTCATTAGCTATTTGGTCAAATTTTTCAATCTCATCTAACGTAATAACATTATCATCACATACTCTTTGAAAGTAGTAATGTAGTTTATCATAGACTTCTTTAATATGTAAATGCTTAGTTTTTAATGATTTTCGTTTCTTAGTTATTAAAGAATTATCTAACATTGTAACAAGTGAAGTTGCAAAAACACCCGTACCTGTTAAAGCTGTAGCAACTACTGGAATTACTAAAACACCTGAAGATATAACAATTGTTAAAGCACCTAAACTTATTGTTAAGAATATGCCAATTCCTTGTGTTACATTCTTAACTTTGGTCCATCTCTTTCTTAATTTTTTATAATGTTCTAGTCTAAGTAATAATTGAGATTCCTTATCTTTCATATACCTAACTCTATCTTTGTGTTTTTCTTTGTTCATTTTTTCAATGTCCATTAAAGTAGAACTACGTTCATATGACAACGAAGGATATATTCTTGCGGTTTCTTCCATTTTTGTTTCTTCCATTTTTTAAAGAAATATTTTGAATAAATATTTTGAATACAATCTTCTGAATTTCGATTTAAATAGAAATACGCAGTTGTTTGTTTGCCGTATATTTCTAAGAACTCAGTCATGTTATTAACCTGAGGTAATATATCACCTATATTACTCAGTATAACTGTCGGATTTTCATCATTCATTTTAAATGAAATAAATTCCAATAACTGTAATAATGTCTACTTCTTGTACAGAAAAATAAAAACAACGGCAGTGTATTTTGCATCAAATATAATAATACAACAATCAATCTTATCATAAAATTGTACAATGTCAGTCTTCTACCATGAGACTGGAGAACAAAAGAAAATAGAATTACATTTCAAAATAATCCAAAATGCAATACTACTAAGTTCCATGAATCATTCTTAAATACCAAAGATTATGTTACATACTGAAATATAGATCTATACAATGTCAGTCTTCTACCATGAGACTGGAGAACAAAAGAAAATAGAATTACATTTCAAAATAATCCAAAATGTGTTACTACTTATAAAGAAGTCTTCATAAATATGTATACATCAAATATGTATGTACATTGCACATATCTTAAAAAGTGAAACAACACAGTTAATGTTCATTCATCTTGGGAACCAAACCTCATTTCTTCTATAGTTGTCGGTTGATTCAATTTTTCTATATAAATTTTGATTTCTTTAAAATGTTTTCTAGCAAAACTAATGGGCATTGATGAATTTAAAAATAATACGTGTGGTAGAATTAGATCTGATAAGTTCATCAAGAAATAACAATAACTTACGTTATAGGAAATTCTAAATAGTTCCAAGTTTGCCACAAATCTGTTTTTTTTATTGTCACTCAATTCCAGAATTCTTTTAAATCCATAACCTTGATAAGCAGCACTTCTCAGCAACGACCCATGGTGCACTTTATCACTTGCAATCATTTTTGAAATCATAGTAGCACTATCTTCGATGGTAATGAAATGTTCTTTTGTAACATTGAACTGAGGAATTGTAGTAGTGGTCAGGTACTGTTCTATTTTTACTGTAATATCCTCCACTTGTTTTTGAGAGTCCAATTTGTTCTTCTTTCTCGATTGAATTTCTAACTTCCACTCTTCAAAGTATTTATTCGCAGTTTCCTTGTGCTCTTCTTTAATTAAGTTTAGTAAAATCGGCATGTAAAACGAAAAAGCTTCCGCGGCAGTACGTTTTGGCATTTTGCAATGAAGAAAGAAAACAGTCACTAGTTATGATTAATGGAATTGCAAATGAAGTCTTACTTCCTACATGCTGCAATTATATTCCACGTCTTACAAATGACTAAGTGGGTGTAGCAGCTGTTTGTTCTTTCATACATTGTTTCCTTTCAAATGTTTGAGTTGGAGGTCACAGCTCTTTACACTGAAATGCCTTTTATTCATAAATGCGAGAAGCAGATGTTCTCTACAATTGAGTGATCATCTGAGTGCAAAGCAGTAACAATAACAGGCATTCTGAGAGATTGTGTTACATTCTTAAAGAAATATTATTAGTCACATGATATATTTTAAAAACCTGAAAGATGGATAAAATTCATGAATTTGAAATTCTCAACTTTTATGATTTTCGGTGTCCTGGAACGGTCATGATTTTCAAGGTAAAAATTGTAATTCTCAAATTTGAGATTCTTAACTTTTCTGATTTTCGGTGTCCTGGAACGGTCATGATTTAAGCGAGAAAATTATAATTCTCAAATTTGAGATTACGTGATATTTTGAGACCGGCTAAATTTTTGAAATTTTGTTTTTTTGAAAATTTGTCACTACCTAAATTTTCCCCCCTTCGGCCTTCGGCCACGTGAAATTTGAAGTCTACCTAAATTTTTGAAATTTTGATTTTTTGAAAAAACCCGCAAAAGTGTGACATCCGGCGCAAGCGAAGCGAAGCAAAGCGAAGCAAAGCGAAGCGAAGCGTCGCGCCGGATGTCACACTATATACTACTGTTGTCCAACCAAACAATGTCATGGCATGATATACATATCATATAATACGGATCAACAAAGGCAATGAATAGACATCAGATCACTCAGTCAATTAGCCGCATCACGAGAACAAATGTCAAGTGCGATTGTCAGTTATGTCGATGAGTAAGAAGAAAAAGAGATCTCATCACGAACAATTCCACTTCCTTGTGTTGCGTTTCCTTATCTTTCATATACCTAACTCTATCTTTGTGTTTTTCAATGTTCATCTTTTCGATGTCCATTAAAGTAGAACTACGTTCATTTATTAACGAAGGATATATTCTCGAAGTTCCTTCCACTTTTGAGGTTTCTTCCACTTTTGTTTCATCCATTTTTTTAATAAATATTTTGAATACAATCTTCTGAAATTCTTAGACTACCTAAATTTTTAGTCTACTTAAATTTTCGACCACGTGATATTTTTTGGACTTCCTAAATTTTAGACTGCCTAAATTTTCGACTACGTGCTATTTTTTGGACTACCTAAATTTTCGACTACGTGATATTTTTGAAACCTCTTTTCAGTATATGAAAAAATTCCAACGAGCTTAAAGCTGTTTTTTTGATTTTATCCTTAAAATTATTTTTATTTATAAAACTCTTTTTCAGTGAATGAAATATTTCCTATACTCATTCTCAGTATATGAAAAAATCCCAACGAGCTTAAAATTTTTTCTTTTTTAGATTTTATTTTTTTATTTTTTATTTTTATAAAACTCTTTTTCAGTGTATGAAATATTTCCCTATACTCATTCTGGAGGTATCTTATTTTTTTTAGTTGTCCTGAATTGGTCATATATTCATTTTTTTGCATTCTTGGGGTACCTTATTTTTTTATTATTTTTGGTTGTCCTGGACCGGTCATATATACATTACTCAGGGATGATTGATGAAGGTTTCATTTCCAGCCCCTCGTGAGATTCAAACAGCATTTTTCTATAAGCCTGAGTTCATATACCTAGTCCATGATGAAGGACTACGGGAAATTCGGCAAAGCAAGGCCAATGGGCATTTCAAGACATGTTGTCAAATTAGCATCCATCTAACTCGTGTTCTACCGTCAATATTCATTCGTAATAAGTTGTTGCGCCAAAGCGTAGCAGATTTTCATTTTTTCAGAAAAATATAGACACTTAAATTTGACTGCTTAATGAATGCCAATGTGTCACTGCATCTTTCAACAGCCATGCAAATTGCATGATTGCTAGGTCATATTTGATAGGCCTATTTTCTTCAATGCCATCGTATAGCTGGCTAAGTAAATCGTACACAGAGATGAGCTCAAGTGGGCCTATTTAAGCTTTCTATGATTCGATTCGCAAATCACGACCCACTTCGATCTCAGATTTGATTCGACTCAAAATTTGCCTATTCTCAGGTCCATAACACATAAAGTTCATTTTGTCGTTTAGGTTTTTCAAATGATATCTCATGACAACCAGCAGACATTGATACATGCAATGATGAGCGATTGTGCCTTTGGAAGACCTCTCATTCCAGCGCGACTCATTATTTTATTCATTGCCTCATCAATTAGTAATTCAGTTTCTCATTCTTGAAATTATAAATATGTATCATAGCTATTTGTCACTTTCATGCGATTTGCATCTTTTCACAATATATATTCATTGCATTAAACAACGTATTTTCAGTTTTTTAAAGTTTTTGACTTGCATATATCTGGCTTTACTAAATATTTCTATTTCGCTTTATTTCACTATGACAGCAGACTCAGACAACATTATGCGACCACGAATATATTCATCGTATTTTGTGGCTTGACATCACTCGAGATAACTCGTCATAGAAAAACAGGCAAGCAAATTAATAACTACATTTTTAGTAGCTATTAGCCACCCCTGGTTATGAGCCAATATCTAATTTGCACAACATTTTGCATGCAAAATAAAATGACGTCTGTATACTCATAAAAAACCGTGAGAAGAAATACATTTTCAATGATTTATTTTCACTGACACCAAAATGCATCATGGTATCATGGCAGGGATTTGTTGCAAAACTTGCGTGCTCATTCAGTATTGCAGAATACAGGAATTTTGAAAAACTACGAAAGAATGACCAGTCAGTCTAAAATATTTAGCTTACCTTGTAAAGATGACATCTGCATTTCGATTCCATGGAAAATTAGACATATATGTACTGCAGAAAATTTCAATTGCGATCAACCCACAAAGCTATAGGCTATAGGCCTACTCCCGAAAAATGGCTCTGAATTCTTCATAAGAATTATTTTTAAGCGTATTTTGTTAATTATACTCTTCTAACATACAATATCATCGTCTTGATACAAAATTCATGTCAGAGGACATCTTTCTATGTCAAATGTTAATATACACTGTCATAGATGACAACCGATATAGTCCACGGGCCTTAAAATATAAGCCCCAGTCCAATCGGTGGCCAGGCAGGCAGGCCGAGCCGGGTCACTTCTGACTCTGAAGTGTTATGCGTTTCGTTGTTCTCAACAAATTCATCATGAAAGAATTAAATCAAATTATGATGTATACAGGAGCACCTCCTTCGTCCATTTAACCTTTAACTTAAAGCACATATGTTGGGGCACGACCTACAACTCCTCTGGTCCATTTTCAATATGATCCATTGCATGTATGAAGATGTCGGTAGATATAAGTCATGAAGACTAGGCAGGATCTGCTGGAGGACCTGAAGTGGTCAATAACTGACTCTTTTGGGGTCATGAGAACCTTGTTCTTGACGAGCACATGATCCTTTAACAGGTCAGTAATCAGGCTCGATTTATCGATAGCTAATACTTCAATAGGTGCTACGGAACATGATAGCAAACATTTAGCGAACGACAGTTGAGAACAGTATTGTGAACAACAACCAAATAACTATCACACTTGTAATGATCATAACTAACACTAAACATCTATTCTTCATGGGCATATGTTATTGCAAATTTAAAGGTGAGGAAACCCACACTGTTTTGTAAATTGTAGCAGTCATTGTTGACCCACAACATCAATTGATGGATGCTCTAATGAGCAAACTAATTGGACTTTCAGTTTTAATTTTAAAATTTTCTGTAGCTACTTTTCCAAAATAATGGATTGCTTTGAAGTTTAGCAAGAGGGACTAAATGATCAGAAAAAGAAAAAATTGATAAAATTCGATTGCACTTGAGAAGCACTGCAGAACAATAATGATCAAAGTTCTAGTCCGTTTGATCTGTATCGGAATTAAGATTGTATTCTTTGACACACATCTGAACTTTATCACAAACTGCTGATCGGAGATTGTCAATGAATGAAGTCGATATTGTAACATTTGGATATAAAGTAGCTATCGTGCTTCCATCGCAAACGTCATTCTTTCAACATCGCAAATGGCTGGAATGGATCTCGACTTCCTCTGTAGGCTATTACGCCTTTTACACTGGCGCAGCAATGTCCCAACTGATGCTGCTGATCGACTCAATTGTCGATACTCCAGTCTTCTTCTTTGCCTCTGCATGGCAATCGTGGGTTACAGGTAACATTAATGCTACATGCATGTCTCTGTAAATGACTGAAATATGCATCAACCCGTATGTAGGCCTACCAACCAGATTGTAAATGGGCCTGAATTTTGAAGTCGGGATCAGGACTGTTTTTAGGAAATATTCAGACTCAAGCAATGCCCGAAGACTGGAAATCATTCGTAATCAGCGATATACAGGATATACTGTATTAAGTGTACATCATAAAAACACTCGTGGTTGCTTTTTCTGAATACAAAGTATTTGAATCTACAGAACTTGATGAATTCGTAATTGATTTGTATCATAAGCTGAGAATGGTCTTGCGCATTTTCGTCACTACCATTATGGTGCACATCACTGTGTATTAAAGCAGGTCATTCAAGGAACATATTAGTTACATGAGCCGAACAAAAAGCGCTTGCCGTTTTCATCAGATAAAACTGGATTTTATTACATTGGACATTCGACTATCAATTATGTGCGATGGAGCGCATTTGCATTGTTTTACTAGAAGCTTCCAAAACTTTACTGACTCCCTTTGATCCAGTCCCATCATGGAGCATCACGAGTTAGCAAACAAGTCGAGGGATCGCTTTAGTTGTTACACGTGATTGTGAGTAGGCCAGATGTAAATTTAGTGAGAAGTTAAACAAAGGGTCTTCCGACAATAACATTGCTTCAATGGAAAAAGACTTACGGAAGTCCTTTTTGCTGAGAAAACGAGTAGGTAGTGACGTGGAAATATTGGATAGCAGGAGGGCACATGCTATTACAACATTATATGATCAAAACAATTCGCAAAGACAGGCTCCACAAAGGACTTTCTCTATCCTCAGTAACCAGGTGCTGAAGGAAGAGGGCCTCAGGCATTGGAGACATGAAGATGTAACAGAATTGGAGCCAAATAACCTGAAAATATTCCTGATCAACTTTTTTCGTTTGATGACTGAACTCCACATTCTGGATCCTAATTTGATCTATAATATCAATTTCAGCGATGAGGCAACACTCCGATGTGAGTGTTCGCTGACCTGGCACAACCCCTCATTTGAATGACAAGAAGCATGTGACCAGGGTGTGATCTTGCGATGGGATCAGGTCAAATTTATGACCTATTTTGAAGATTACTTGTATTCGAAAATTTCAATTTTGCCACTTGTTGCGAACATTTTGTGTGATACTTTCATTCTGCGAGCCAATGAGTACAGAACTCCACAAACATGAATCTGTGAAAAATAATTTAATTATCGATTATACTATGGTCTTCAACTAGAGCCTTGAAGTTAGAATTTTAATTAAATGTTTCTTATTACGCACTTTGCTACGTTGAATTATATCTTTTAGTAGTTGTTAAAAGTATAAGCAGTCAATTTTGTGAATTTTCCTTGTCATATGAATTCTTTGGATATCAGCACGCATTTTATAATCACATTTGAAATTATTTAGAACTGTAAAATGCCGCATCATGGATGCATTGGAATAGTTACTCATAAAGGAAAATATTTCACATCCACATTGCATTCAAAACACAAATGAATCTTATCAATCTCTCTTTTGCACTCTTAAGCAAAGTGTTTAAATAACTAAAACTGTTATTAAAGTTATTATGTTATTAAAGTGTTTTAATAACAAAGTGCTCTTAAGTAACTTCTCAGTACTTTCATTCAGTTTGGTAACGCAAAGGGCAATCGTAAAGTTGCATCATAGCCAAAATTCGGCAAAATTTCAAACTTTTAAAAATCGGTCAGAATTATACCTTTTTCCACAGTTGATGCAAAATTTGCATGCTCGATGTCAATGTGCAGATATCTACAGGTACATGTCAAATTTAAATTTAATTAAATACTCATCCTTCACCAGTGAAGTTTCCTCATCATTGGAGGATGAGGGTATTGTGATTATTCAAGACCACTTTGGGGTGATTATTCACCCCACTACATAAAGATGTGACACATTTTAATGATGGTCATGCCGTATTCTCTCGTCCGCGATATTCACCGTTCTTGAATATCACTGAAAATGCCAACTCTTGCCTCAAAAAGAAGTAAAACGTCAACTTCCATCTCTGAACGTCCAAAGATCAAACTACGATATGACACTAGAACAAGACATTACACTATCAGAGATTTCGTCTAGACATTCTGAAAAATACAATTGAAGATAATTTCCATGTCATCAATCAGGCAAAATGTTCTACATGGTTCGCACATTCATTGACATGCCAGGGCTGATGTCATGAATTCGAAGATATTTTGAGTTAAATAATGTATTTCTCTTGCATTTTTGGATATAACTGCTTTTTGAATACAATAAATCTTTTTTGAAATGTTGCCTTCTTGTGTAGGACTTAAAACACTATCTAACGAATAGGTCCATGTATAAAATGCTTTGATTTGCCTAAGGATCCCTTTAAATTCGCAATTCTTTCATTGACAATGACTGTAGACAGAGAAAATAGGGCTATTCTTGATGAAGCCATGATAGCAACTGTCCACTTGAAAGCATGCAAAAATGTAAAAATTATGCTAAAATATATTATGCAGAAATGTGAAAATTTTGGGGTTAGTTTGCAATACATTCGCAAGAAAAACAAAAATTTGTGATCATGCAAAGGTAGTAGCCATTGATGTTATTGGCAAATAATGACACTAGATATCTGCACATTGACATCAAGTATGCAAATTTTGTCATCAACTGTGGAACAATTGATAGATATTTTCAATTCAATGTATTCAAATGTCAAAAGTTGTTTATTTCCAAAAAGACATTGGAAAACAAAATAACAATGTTGTGGATAGAGTGCATTGTAATACAGCGTGTTGTCATACTGATTCTTTGATCTCCTTGATTAACATTGCGTGAATGGAAAATTGACATCAGGTATGCAAAGTTTGACAACAGCCATGGAAAAAGGCATGGTGATTTAAATTTTTGAATTGCTATGATGAGCAAGCAAGATGTGATGAATTCCACCTCTAGAACATTCACACTCGAAATGCACTGTGCCGTGAGTTTCATGTGATTCGGAGCACTTCCTTAGGAAGATAAGCCCCCGGGATTCGATCGATGCGCCTTGGAGCTTTGCATGGAAATGGTTACCGGGGAATCAAATTGCCTTCTCTTCGACATAGTTGACCAGTTTGCGAGTCAGGCGATGCATTTCACAGGCAAGTAAAGAGAGTTTCTGACTCAATATAATTTATTGGTCGAAAATAATCGACCAATAAATTATATCGAGTCAGAAACTCTCTTTACTTGCCTGTGAAATGCCTTCTCTTCACCTAATGCTTTACTGACAAGAAATAAACTTAGGCAGAAAGGGTTAATTAATGTCTTGTGCTTCCTTCATACGCAAGAAGGAAGGTCAATAGATCAAAAACGAGCCAGTCATTGTTTTGATTGCAAGTGTGCGTTGATTGTTTTGATTGTAAATTCTCTTCGAGCAGTCAAATCTAGGAAACCAGCAGACATGTATTATCCTGAAGTTGACAGAATATTTGCGGAATATGTTGTGAGAATGACATTTCGGGGCATGTGCGCATGCTTGTGAGGACAAATTACAAAAATCCTTCTCGTGGTCAAATTGTATTCGTAAACAATCATCCCGATTAATATTTACAGCTACAAATCATGAATAATGCAACAGTGAATATATTTTAATTGTCAAGTATGAATATACCGGACCCAGATACTCTGACCTAAGGTTCGAGATTCTGATATCAGATACAGGAACAATAGCTCTATTATTTTTAGTAAATAATGTTATTATTAGCATTAATAATAATAATAATAATAATAATAATAGTGTTTATTTTTCAAAAGTAATGAAAATTATAATTTACAGAGAATCATACAAAATGTCACATATTGCTAATAGTAAAACTATACAACTGAAATGCAATATCATTTCAAAAGAAATAAAGAGATAAAAAACTCACATTGGCGTGTATTTTTAGACATACAATATCCTTTGACATTTTACTATCTGCAATTCATGATCGCAGAGGTACGAGGAAAGAATGAGCATTTATATTTTTCAGTCCGGGTCAGTTTTAATCGAAAATGATTGGAATGATGCAAGCGTTCAGGTATGTATTTATGAAGGAAGTGCTTTTTGTTAAAAGCCACTTTCTTAAAAAGCTTCAGGCTGATCAATTCACGACGGCATTGAAGACGATTTCTAGCATAGCAAAGTCGATTCTTTTCCACAAGATTTCCATGTATAAGTTTGAAGGCCCGATAATCAATACTTTGTATCTTCTTGCTAAGTCGCTTGGGTAAATGCACAAAAGTCGGACAAGCATATTCTAACATCGATTGAATGATACCGGTATATACCGGGTGGGCCAAAAGTCACGCACCATAGGAAATTCTGTACATGTTTCTATTCATCCCAAATTGAATGCATGTATAGGCTCAGAAATCAGATAAAAACTCCAATAGCAATTAGAATGAAGACACTAGACAGTAGATAATGCATTTTTTGAGGAATACGATAGATAGCTGAGTAACTTTTGTCAAAGATATCTTGGTTGACATCACAACGAAATTCGCGATTAACCTTGTGTTGTCATCAACAAATGATACACGTTCTCACGAATGCCCTGGTGACGTCATCGGATAGCGTGAAAGCAGCTTTCTATGCGAATATTGATTAGTCATGTCATGCTTTTAATGAACATTGTTGATTTCAAAGAATCAGATTAGTACGAACAAATTCAAGTTGTCGTCGAGTAATCACCGTTATCGATATGCTTTCTTTGGAGGAACGAGTGGAGCTAATTTTGCTTTGCGGAAGGGAGGGCTGGTCAATGCGTCAAGTTGCGGACGAATTCAATAAAAGACATCCGGATTCTCGAGTCAGCCATACGACTAATAGCAGACTGCTTAATAAGTTCAAAACAACTGGGACCGTGCATGACGCTCCTCGATCCGGCCGTCCACCAATCCCCGACGAAGAAAAGGAAGTTGTAATAGCCAAAGCACTTCACGGTCCTAAGAAGTCGGTCCGCAGATCATCTGCTGAACTCAATGTTCCTCGAACAACGATGCGACGTATACTGAAAGCTGAAAAGTTTCATCCTTATAAGCTGCAACATCTGCAGCGAATAACCGAAGACGACCCAGATAGAAGAATGGAGATGTGCAGTTGGTTTTTGGATAATCTAAATGAAAACAATGAATTTTCATTTGATGTTCTCTTCTCAGATGAAGCAATTTTCTTCATAAACGGACAAGTAAACCGGCACAATTGTCGGTATTATGCTCAGGAAAATCCCCATTGGATGGAGCCAGATAGATTTCAGGCTGACCGTGTGATGGTCTGGTGCGGGATTTGGCGGTCGTTCATTATTGGACCATTATTTTTTCAGTCCGCACCAAGATCTCCTGATTTAAGCCCCATGGACTTCTTCTTCTGGGGTTATGTGAAGTCGCTAGTTTACTCAGAAACCACGATGCTTGCATGAGAATTAACGGTGACAGTAATCTGCTTGGCAGAGTTCGCAGTGACTTCCATTATCGTGTCAGTACTTGCTTTGAGCTCGGCGGACAGCATTTCGAACATTTATAGGCATATTTTCTTGTTTCAATTCAGTTCAATACAAGAAGTTTATCTTTCTTAAAAGTAATTTTTGATTTTGTTGTCACAAATGGGTATTGACCAATAAGATATACAGAGTTCCCTATGGTACGTAACTTTTGGCCCACCCGGTACAAGTTTTAAATCACTCACACTCACAAAGTGCTTCAATTTACGCAAGACAAAGAATCGGCGGTTCCACTTTTTGACCACATTTGCAATATGATGATCCCATGTTACCCTATTATTCAGGGTGACACCGAGCACAGTCATTTTACTTACAACAGGCAACGGCAATTGACCACAAACATCCAAGCTATTACGTTGACATACTAAAATTTTTGATTTCTCTTTGTTTAGGGAAATGTTATTTTCAGTACACCATTCTTCAGTATTGCTGAGTTCGATTTGAATTTTATCACCAAGGTTGCCGTTGCGTTTGATCGGTAGGATTGAATAAATATCGTCCGCATATTTTACTTGCTTTGTTGTGGGAAGCTTAGGTCCTATATCACTTGTGAAGACTGAAAACAACGTTGGACCAATTACTGAGCCCTGAGGAATGCCTCTTCTCATAACTTTTGGAAGGGAATGCGATCCCTGTACCTTTACTTTAAAATATGTTTCGGAGGTAGGAATATAGCCATTGGATAAATCCTCGTGGGAAGCTTAATTCTTGCAGCTTTAATATCAGCAGCTTGTAATTGATGGAATCGAAAGCTGAGGTCATATCCAGAGAAATTATGGCCGTTCCATTAGTCGTCAAGTCATCATACACTGTAAACTGTCACCTCCTAAAATCGAAGAAATCTGCATCCTAAAGCGCGACACACTAGAATTTTAGGAGGTTGAGTGAAATAGAATGCTGACATACTAAAGAGAACAATAACACTAGTGCGCTAGCCTCCTAAAACGCTTTGCTTTAGGATTTTTTTATTAGTTACGAATAGTGTCTCGCTTCAGTGTGTGATTTAGGAGGTGCTGGTTTAGAGTGTAGTTTTCTAGAGCATTCTCGACTAAGTCAATCAGTGCTGTAGTTGTTGAGTGTTTAGGCCTAAATCCATGTTGATTATCACCCAAGTATGGCTCTATGTTCATCCACATTTTGCGCATCACAAGTCTTTCAAAGATTTTAGAGATCGATGGGAATTGGGAAAGCGCTTACAGGTCGTATTTTTTCAACTGAAGGGGGTGTAGTTTTTGGAACGGGAGTTATAACTGCCATCTTCCAGATCTGAGGGAAGCAGCGCTGCTTGATGGATGCTTCATATATAATTTTCAATGGTAATGCAATAAATTCGGCCATTTCAGAGTATATCCTCGTCGGGATGTTATCAGTACCAGCTGATTTACTCCATGACAGAGATTTCAATTGGACAAGTACTTCCTCTTCACTTATACTAAGAGTCCAATCATCATCAAGCGCTGGAAGTTCATGATTACAGTCGTATAAAGAATCATCGTATTTAAACTGTAACTTATCTGCAATGTCATTCGATAATTGGTCTGAGTCAGTCCCTTGATTTAACCGACGATTCCACATGCCAATATTACTATTACCACATATTTCTTTCACTATTTTCCAAATGCCATGTTTCGAATCTTTCATTTTGTCGGCATATAACTGTTTTGACTTGCAGATCTCAGCTCTAACTTTTGTCTTTAAGTAGTTATACTTATCCCAATCACCAACACGATAAGCTTGTCATCGTTGATCTATCAAAGACTTAGTTAAGGGGGATAACCATTCCTTGTCACGAGAAGTCATATATACAAATCTTTGAGGTACAGCATAGTCAATACTGATAGTTAGGATGTAACGAAAGGTTTTGCACAGTTCATCAACACTGATGTCAGAATTCATGAATACATTCCACTCAATTTCAGATAAGCATTTTCTTGAAGTATTCAGATTGGACACTCTATAATCATTTATCTTTTTTGGTATACAATCAACTGATTTGATTATTGCATTATTCAATAGAGGGTAAATATAGATTGTGAGATGATCCGAATTACCAATAGGAGCACTGAATTTCACATTATCGAATATGTAGATGTCTTTTAGACCTTGTGATATAAACACATGATCAAGAATGTTTTGGCCTCTTGTGGGAAGGGTGACAATGTCTGTGAGATCGAATTCATTGCAAATATCTGTCACATTAAAACGATTGAGATCACCGAGAATAATCAAATCACACTTTGAATTATCATATAAAAGTCTGTCATCAAAATGCACAACGCTCTCACCGATTTCATTGAGTCTGACCTGGGAAATATTTGGTAGAATGTACATGCAAAGGATAATAGTATCACAATTGATCAGTTTTATCACGATGGATTCAATTTCTTCAATCAAAAGTTGCTCTTTCATCAGATGATAAATAACGCTATCATTTATATAAACGGCAACTCCACCACCCTTACGAGTCAAACGATCACATCGGATCAACACATATCCATGTATTTTAATTGTCTTTGAGTCAACTTTGTCGTTCAACCAGGATTCGGTTACACAAATGACATTAGGAAGGGTTGTGAAGACTACTGAAGAAAATTCATCAAACTTTCCCAAAAGGGAGCGGATATTGGTAAGAAAGATACTCGGGTAAGATAAACTGTTCTTTGCTAAAATCAACTTTGAAAATGCTGTACTCTTTCAGATCCAGATATTATGTTATCAAGAAACACAATTTTACCATGTCGAATGATCGCCTTTCTACCATCTCTGTTGATTACCTTTAGTTCTTCACGCAAAATTTTCTCACTTTTTTGCTGCTGCTCAGTTAAGTCAGGGTTTATGTAGACACCCTTATATGCATGATTTCGCGGTAGTTGCTTTGATTTTTGTAGTACTTCATTGCGCGTTTTGATGTCTTGACACTTTATTCTTAGTAAACGATGACGGCGTGGAATTATCTTGCCTAAACGAGTGATATCCTTGATTTCAGAAAAATCTACTTGTAAGAAATTGAGTATGTTTCGTACATTACTCACATCAAAGTTGCGTTTTTCTGCAATATTGCCATCACTAGATTCAACTAGTCCAGAAATAATGAGATATTTCCTTTTCGTGTGTCTCAATTCAAGCTCGCGCATTACGTTGTGTGTGAATTCAGTTCCGGGATGATTCTGAAATGAATTTTGATGTGCAAGATTAGCAGTAACTTTGAACAAATTTTGTTTGTTATTAGCTTGTTCCTTTTTAATCAAGTCCAACTGAGATTCAACCTTGTCAACTCGACGACATAGAAGTTGAATATTGTGCAGTAAATGAAAATATAATATCATCTTTGCCACTTTGTATCAGTTGCTTTACATCCTCTAATGAACAACCAAGTAATTTAGTTGAACAAGTATTTTTTCTTGATGGAGTAGCCATGGACAAGTATAGATGAAAAAACTGGATAAACCTGAATCTAAGCAGAACAAAATTACCAGGACTTGTTAATGATAATCTCAAGAGAAATTCCAACAAAAAGTCAAGCAAAGATCAGTGGGGTTCGAACACAGAGACTTCAAGTAATACCTTAGAGCGTTGCCCTTAGACCATGCCAGAACGAGATAAATGAGACCAAGTGCACAATATGCTTTAAAAAATCAATTAAACGAACCATGTGACGGCATCATTTGATATTGGTCAAGGTCACCAGTCCCAATCACGAAGTGAATAACACAACTCACTCAGATAGCCACAGGGATTGGAAGAATGTCCAATTGCGGGCAAACGTCGAATGGAAATTTTAGTCCAATAGTGAGGTCGAATAGATAGCAACACGACAAAGCGAATTATATAAAATTTGACGGAAAACGATTATTCCAAACCGAAGATCAATGATGAAATCACGAATGACGGGCACAGCATAAATAGACAGACAACCTTCCACGACGCGTGAAGCAATGGTTTGAAGTCTTACGAAGTCTTCAGCAGCTACCATCATTCGGATGATTTCAATCAACTGCTTATTTTAAGAAATAATTTCGATGATTTATCTACTTTAGTGGAAAACATATTTTCTCCGTTTGCTTCAAAGCTGCTCAAACATTAAATACTCTATTTTAGAAAGCTTGCAGTATTAGGAATCAATAAATAGTTCATTAATAATTCAGCAATGTACAAGCATTAATTTCTAAAATGATCATACATAATTTGCAAATATTCTTTCCCACTATTGATGGACGAACAGGAAAATGTAGATGTAGCTGGTTGTTAGTGAATGAGTTTCCCTAGCTTTGAAAATTATCATTATCACATATTTCTTCAAAAATACGTTCTGGCAGTTCATGTAAGATATGCAGTAAAATGTGTATGGTTTCCCATATAATGAAATGCAATGCACACGCATGTAGGTCCACGCTGTCGCATTATGACTTATTCAAGGATGGATTATTTTGAGGTCTAGGGATTTCCAACCTCTGCAGTCAACGGCCCATATACGTCTGTCGCGGGGGCCAGTTTAAGAATCGAATTACTTCGAGGGCTATTTCACTTTTACTTTTTACTTCTTCTGGTGAAAGTAGGCAGAATGCGCTAATTGAAACTACATAGCCTCGATACGATACAGCGAGCTGTCATTTTTAGACATGTAAATTTTGAATCGACTATTAACTTCATGTGACGAGTATTCCTAGATAAAATTAAATTCACAATGACAATGCCTACATATTTCACAAAGAGTATTAACAAGTTATCATTGATGTTATTCGAATCATTATTATTTGTGCTATTAAACTATTAATCATTTTTTGGTGTTTAATCACAAAACATCGAAATCGCTGTGTCAGAAAAGAAACTTAAATTGGTTTCGTAGAAAATATATTCAGCTATAGGCACGCAAGCAATTAATAAAAAAATCAAATATAAAAATAAGCATAAAAGCTCTTGTGACAAATAAGCTTGCATATTTATTCATGGAACCAGGTTGAAATGGCCAGAGGTTCACAACTGGAAGCCGAGGAACAATGTGATACACTGGTCAATCTGAACATAACGGCAGGAATTAAACTTGGACATACTTTCTTGACAATGTCACGAGCAGACAGTGAAGCTCATTACATTCTCTATTGCGAAGAATTTCCACTTGATGCTACCAAGTAAGTAGCCACTGCGTTATTTGTCAAGACACATGGACTAGCCAAATGCATGTATGAACTGAGTAGTACAAGTGTTGTTGACAAATGAAAATTAAGTCACCCTAAACCGAATTTACAAGCATTTGAATTCATGGTAGGTGTACGAGTAAAATTAAATGTAAGTAGGTGTTGCAAGTACATGTAATTTGAATTGTGATCATATTTGAATTACCACTAGATTAAACGCTCAAAATCAACTGTAGAAGTAAATGCTTATCTGCAGAGAAGAGTGGAACAAATTGCTCTAATTGTTCTCTGAAATCACGATTTTGAAAACACCCATCTCCATCCTTAGAAATAAAGCTATCTACAATATTTTTACAAATATAATCATCTGTAAGTCCATTCCATATCTGCGTGTCAGTCTGAATGTTAATAGTGTAAATTCATACATTTCAAGCAAGGAATAATTAGGTAACATGAAATGAAAATCTTTTGTTTCTGGGATGTAGGCCTATTCTATTTTAGGCAATACGTTTTCTCTCCAATTCAATGTTGGCTTCCCAGAGAACACGCAACAACACTACCTTGGCAAGATTATGTCAACAATTACTGTTGGGTGCAGAATACATATTACTCCAGTATCGATAAAGGACCGCAGCCAACTCCCGGAGCAAGGCCCGCTTCTGAATTAAGTAAGCATTTCTGTGACGTAATTATGAATTGATTCTATTAATTCTATAGTTTGCGATGATATGTTTCTGAGACAGTTGCTCTATTAATTAAACAAAGCATACATTACAGAGATATGCATCATATCAGATCATAGGTATACATCATACTACATTTTTGACTGATAGGACAGACGTCGTCATTTTGTTCCGATAAACCCTAGAATATTTTGATGCCCAAATTTTGTGACAACAAAATGGTAATTTTAATAACTAAAGACAGGAAGTCCTAAGCTTTATAACATCTTCTTAATAGTGCTCTAAATCGAGATGCTTTCGAGACTACATCATGCACAGAACTGCGAGTAGATGGCACTACAGCTCAACATCAATCCGAGTATGAAATGGCCATTGATTGATCAATCCATTTCTTGTAGACTGTAAAGGTGCGCTCTAACCACGGACAGCCACATGAAAACATTTTAGATAATGTGCATGGTTCTTTCCATTACTAGGCACATGATGCCTCATTTTCATTTAAGCAAACTTGATTCCGGAGTCTGAGAACTTATGTACATGCAATAAGTGATCAATTCTTTTCTTTGCTGATGGTAATAGAGGAAGATTTATTGTAGTTGCTTTTGACGATCCAAGTTATTACATCTCTTGATCTCCTTAATTATATCTATCTCACAAGCTTGTCTGTTGCAACTCGTCATAGAAGATCAGAAAATGACACTGACCGACTTCTTTCATCGTTCCGAAATTATAAAATTTGCTGCGAATTTATCGATATGAAGTAATGAATTTCATCATCCTATGACTATCCATTCTTTTCATTGAATCAAGTATCTGTCGCATCAGAAAAATTGTTGGTATTATTGCCTACCAAAATGTATTTCTAAAATGTCTCTATCATTTCCCATTTCAGGATATTATCAATGGATTCCTCTTCTATTAGGAGTACAAGCCATCTGCTTCGCTTTCCCGCATTTCCTGTGGACGTGGGCTTTAGATGTGCATCCAACTGGTTTTCGTGACATCGCATCGATAGCATCGAATCTAGTCATTCCTTTTTCGGATGCGGATTTGCACGACCGGTCTCTGAAGTCGTTGATGGCAATGCTAAAACTTTCATATTCAAAGCAAAGCTATTGGCCACCGCTTGCTTTCTTTTACATACTAATCAAACTTATCTACGTCATGAATATCTATGGACAGCTTATCCTTTGCCAGCAAATACTTAAAATGCCAAGTGCAATGTTCGGTTTAGAAATTGCTCGAAACTTGAGTATGGGCAAGGATTGGAAGAGCAGTGGTGTGTTCCCCAGGGTAGTACTATGTGACTACCAATTGTTATCAATTAGCTATCCAAATTGGCGAACAGCACAATGTGTTCTTCCTCAGAATATGTTGTACGAGGTTTTATTTATCGGATTATGGTTTTGGTTCTATTTTGTGGGATTAGTTTCTCTAATCAGTGTACTGCCATGGTTAATCAAAATTTGGTGTGTAAGATTAAGGATATGCTCCCTAGATAACTGGATAGCATCAGCCGTCGCCCTTGATGAAGAGTGGCGTGCAGAGGAAAAGGTCAAGATTAAGAACAAAGAATTGAGCAAGAAACTGGCACAAGATTTGGGAATAGATGGTGTTTTTGTCCTACATTGCCTTCAAAATTGCTCTCCAACTTTAGTAATGGCTCAACTGATTAAGCAACTGATACTAAAAGAACACGAAAACGACACTGTAATACTATAAAATTTTCCAAAATGTGCTAGCTGAACTGAAGGATGCTTGACGTTGCGGAGCAACTGTTGCGCCAAAGTATACATTACACACATTTGATTCTGATGTTGATGTGTTAAATATCGAAATGAATAATCAACTGCGGTGAAATGGAAATAAAAAGCCTACAATTTAACGTAGGACATTCATGGTTGTGATGTAACTTAATCTATACCATTGCTTAATTAGAATTGCTAATGAGGACATGCAAGAACTACAAGTGTCTTCACTTGACGCTTACGGTCTTCTAATCACTTTACAGGCAAACACGATCTCTGGAAAATCCTAGGATTTTTTATATACGAATGCACATGTGCATGTACATATTTAGGAATCATAGTAGCCTACTAGACATGTTTTAAATTAAGAAGATGGGGTGAGTCACTGAATAAGCACGATTTCAAATTTGTTTCCTTGTTTTGTTAAAGATCAATCTTAACCAAACTGATACTCATGATTACAGGGAGAAATAGCATCAATGATTACACTTTATTGTCTACAACTCAACATCATGTTTCATGAACAGTCACACACTTGCGCAGCTATTTGGTACTTTCCACAACCAATCTTAAAGCTTCACTGTCAATTTCGTTGACCATTTATTTGATTTTGTCCTTCAGATCATCCATTGTGCGGGGCATCGTTTGGCCGACTCTTAACTGCTCCCCAAATAATAAAGTCACTCGAAGGACTTAGATCTGAGCTTCTATCGAAGTCCAGATCTACAATGTACATGTGCAGTTTGATCCACGGCTAAAGCAACCACGAGGGAAGGTTTGGTTGAAGAATGATCTCACCTCTCTTTGACGGCAATCGAACGTTTTGCATCTTTTGAAGAAATGTAGATATCTATACTCAAATTAAATGACATTAATATTCCATTTAAATTTTCAAAGACTTAATCGCCATATGAAAACTTAATGACATCTTAATGACACTCTTATACGATAGCAGTCAGAAGATATCACCATCACTTCGAAAAGAATTGCAACCCATCTGAAAGACAAAAAGATTAAATACCTACATGTACTCCGAAAATCTGCGTTTAACGGGCAGCATCTTTTTTTCTACCTGCCCACTGATAGCAGCGGCAGGTGATTATAGACAGTGAGGACGTCCTTAAAAAATCACCCTCTTCTCTCCCTCGCACGTTTGCTGAGTTTGATGTTAATCAAACTTCCTCTATAAGAATTCTTGAAGTTTGTGATTATAACACTTACTAGTTGAGAGTTTTCCAAGACTTGGGTGAAGAGGACATGGCCAGCCGCTTAGTGCTCGCTAAGACTTGGAGCCTCTGAAAAACGATCCCGATCTGCTTAGCTTCCTCTTTCTACCGTCGGCGCAAGTTTGAATCTAGTGAATTGTCAAACTGTCGAAATTACTCGACAATCAACCCACATGGTATCAGCAACAATCTCTGCGTAGTACGAAAGTCTTGGCTTGAGGTAGAGCAGTATGTAATGGTGCTCCCTTCTTTCTTGATGACGACATCAGTAGTGCTAAGCAGTCATGAGTCAGTCAAACGATGCTTCGTACTTTGGATGACCTGAAGGACTGAAGGAAGTGGTCAACGAATTTGACAATGATGCTTTGCGATTGGTTGTGGCAAACTACCACAAGACTGCGTAGGCGTATAAAGCAAGTGTTCATGAGGCACATGTACAATAAACAATTATTGTAGACAATAAACAATGTTCATTAATATTATTCCTTCCTGTATCCACGAGAATCGATGATTTGGTTAAGATTGATCTTTAGTAAAAAGGAGATAGATTTGAAATCCGACTAGTTACGCACATCACCCTGCATATATCGCTTTTGGGCAAATACGAGATAGCCTGCATTACATGTATATTTAATCTTGTATGAAGCATATTAACATAAAATGATGTGTGTTGAACGTTATTTCAATTATTTCTCAATAGAATCATTTATCAATTTTTTTATTAATTATTAAATTATAGGCTCAGTAATTAATTTCTTTAAGTCAAAACCGTTTATTGTACAGCATACCACTACATGCACGGTGTTCAAGTTGATCCTATCGATTACTGTCTAAGAAATAAAATCACCGTTTATACCTGAATACTGTCAAATTCAACTAAATATGGTTGCCGATGCTAACTCCCATTTGATATACAACGCAGAAATTCAAAGTAGCTGTTTGCCTAATTCTCTACTTCTTCCGATTAAACAGTCTCCAGGCTGATTGATCTCTTCCATGAGATCGCGGAAGAATAGATAAGGTCTATAGTTTTGTTTTGCATTCATAACAAATAAGATAAGGTCTCCAAACTCTCCATGAATCGAGATTTTTAGTCTTAAAAGGTTCAAGCTGGTACAGTGTTTTTTCTCTTTTGTCTCTTTTTTGAATTTTTCATTAGATATTCGTCAATCCTCTTCATATAGATACTTCAGCAGTTGTCTAATTTCTGTGCTCAATGCTAATTGCAGAACGATGACAAAACTGACAATAAAATGAATTTCCTCATCCTCCTAAGAGAATCAATATTTCAAAAAACAAACTGTTGAATAGATCGCATCAATTTTAATTTCTATCAGTGAGAGCTAGAAATTTGAATAATTTGCATAGAAATCGAATCAGTGACGATGTGTGTTTTCAACTGCTTTCTTTTAAATATCTGTACTAAAAATCTGCGGGATCACCGTAAACACTCTCACCGTAAATAGCATCAGTATGTATTCGATAGTTTTCTGTAGAGAAATCGAGTTTAATGCCAAACATCTCCTTTGAAAATTAGGAACATAAAAGTGGATATAGTATCTTCTGATATCTTTATCGGTTGTTAGAGTAACAATGATATGATGACAGCTATGTTTTGAGGGCGTCAATGGCAAATTAGAGGGCCGCGTTAGCGGCCCGACAATTTGCCATTGACAGCCCGAAAAATGTAGATGTCATAATCATTGTATGCCATGTTGCGAAATATTTCTATGGTTTCATTTCCAGGCCATGAATTCCGGCCATGATTTCCGGGCCGTTAATGAATTTCTGGGCATTATCAAAGATATCAGTCTTATATACATGGTATACAATGCGACAAAAACAGTAAATTTTCAGAGCCATCATCATGTAGTCAAAAGCAAGCAGACGAAATTAATAAAGACAAAGGGAGACAGCAGTTTATTTGATGCTTCGAAAAGTATCTGAACAAGTGCAGTTTGAAACTAAAAGATCCTTAAATTCAAACGGGACGTAATTGCCGCAGCGTATGATAATCTCTGACTCATGCATTGTCATCATTTTCCTTTCAGAAATTGACCCTAATCATTTCAATTGTCATTTCATTCAGTCTGATTTCATTTTTATCATGATTTATACAAAAGAGCATTCAATGCCAAAATAATTTTTCACCATTAATTTTTTGCAATTTTGTATGTTCCATAACAGCCAGTTTAATTATTCAGCTGTCATTTCGCAAAACATGGAAACCATAAGTGTGCCATGGAAATGCTCGTAGAATATTGAGTTGGAATAATCTATAAGTGATGATACTAAGATCTCATGAGTTTCATCGTTTTTCAAATATGTACCTAAACGGTGTTAATTTTGTGTAAGTCTGATGGCTACAACCTTTAATCTGATATCGACAAGCTTTAATGCTTACTGTAGTGGATTGAAAAGTAATATGTTTTTTAACTTAGTTTCTAATGATTGGAATGTAAGTTATAGCAAAAATTGAAATTTTTGATCAGTATTAGAAAAATTTATAATTACATGCACATGAATCTCTGTAGCTCTTAAAATTCTCATTTCACGACTAAGTTCTTTAATTTTCACCGACAACAAGATGAAAAAAAGTTCCAAAACATTCGAATGCAGGCCTGTAGACAAAACAAATCAATCACACATTTAGAAAATTGTGCAGATGCACATTTTATTATCATCACTTTGACATCCAGAACCAAGAAGGCCTTGGGCGGACCAAACCCGAGCATGTCGGCTCCGAGTCAGACCTGTTTATCTCCCGGACAGTAGTGCACACGTTGTTATTTGATCAATTGATTTGCTTGTGACAGCCTATAAGCATTGTTATTGAGCAATAAGAAGATATTCAGGCAGGTAAAGCAAGCACTGGAAGGAATAAAACGCCAGCAGGATATCGTTCTTAAAAGTATGCAGCCATGATAATTTATGAGCTACTTCTTAGCACGTCTATCTAATCATCCCATGAATGTATTTTTTTAAAATGCTTTAAAGTAAAAGAAAATGTTTGTTTGATTTTCATTGTGTTTTTTGATGTTCAATCATTTTCCGTCGTTTACTTTCAGTTAAACAATCTACTAAAAGTGTTAGCAACTTGAAAACCTATTTTTGTGAAATAAAATAAACTTACTCGTACCGTCGATTACATTTAAGAACAGCCATCTGTAAGGTAATGGCATTCAGTAAAAACCAGTATTTAAATCGAGATGAAATTTTGTCATCCATTGAAATGTAAACATTTGCCAATTATTTAGGCGCAATGTGATGTTAATGCTCATGCGTTGCTGCATGCTTTTATTATACTGCTTATATTTGCTGCAGCTATTCAATTTCATGAAAGTATTTTTAATCTTCACATTCGCCCTTAACTCTTCTATCAATGCGTGGATGAACAGTAAGATCTACTACCACCTTCTCAAGATTAAATTGGCGGAAAATAAATTCAATGTAACGGCAAGTAGATTCAATTTGTCCGAGAGCAAATTAAATCTGGTGGAAAAGAATTTCGATTTTGCAGAAAGTAAATCCAAATTGACGAATACTATTTATGTCACTATTTCATCTTTTCCTCAGCATTTTGATTTTTAAAATCATCTCGGGCCAAAGCGGAATTACTTCACTGACCGACGTATTCTATAAAACGAATTCACTATAAGTAGATAGAGAAATCCTTCCCCTTCCGATTGATTACAACAGTGCAGATTTTGAAAACTTCAATTTTGATAGCGGAGCCTCTTGTAATAGCAAACACTCAATATTAGGGTAAAATCGGGTATCGACGGTAAAAAAGTTTACGGGCACTCACGGCCGTATTTCTTAGTTTTGATATGAACTATGACATCCAAATAGTCTCTTCTTGATAGAATATATTAGTTCACCGATTTCTTTGATGATTCTAGGTGAAAGGTGTGTAAATTGCAACGATGTTCGCACAATATCGACAGTCACAAAAAGAAGCGATAAATACATTATATACATATATATATATATATATATATATATACATATAGGTACGTATAATAAATTGAGCTACCGGTATCGATAATTATGGAACTTTAGTTGACATCACGTGCGAAATAGCCCAAGGCTTTTACGCGTCATTTTAACGAGTAAACTGGTGTATTTTGAACTCTAATTTGTATTCTGCGTGGATTGAAATGCATATTGTTGTGCATACAATTTAGAGAAGAATAATGAGATTCAATTATTTAGGCCATGTTTTAAAGGGATTGTTCTCATGCTTTTGCATGTATTGCATTATTTTAGATCCCGTCACTGGCTGTTTATGATTCGCGTGTTTCGTGTAGAACCCAACTGTAACATATTGCATCTTTCATATTTGTCTCAACATCACGAATTTTGCATCAAAATATTTCCTCGTATGCAATCCAGAATTGATTGACTCCAATATTTTCTGGTCCCGTTTCTGTTCGATGAATATCAGGTCCAGTCCACTTATAAATTTGAATTCTCCGCTCTACAATGACCCAAACCGTTGATTTGAGTACTTCATTTTTTGAGGGCATAAATGCTACGCATCTTCTCCATCTTGTCAAAATTCGTAGCATTTATGCCCAAGAACAGCAATGGCTTGTACGAACGTGCCCTTTGATGAATCCCGCATATGGCTGGACCACATATGTAAAGTTAGCGGCAGAGCTGAAAAAATTCCACTGAAATGTTTTAATTCCAATTCCGGAGCAGAAATTTCAATTCCAAAGCCAATTCCAATTCCAGTCGAAACAGTTCAATTCAATTCCAATTCCAAATCCAATTCTATAATAAGATTCAATTCCGATAATTGCAAGTCGCGTATAGTGTCTTATGTTAATGTATCTTACGTTTGTTCGTTTCAATCTAACCCATGTGCCCTTATCCTATCCTCGTTGTTCCTATGTGCCTTTCCCTCCGTCGTTCCTATGTGCGTTTTCATGTTAATAGCTCATATTTTTTGTGTGCATGTATATATGTAACCGGTCAGCCTACGCCATTTTCGTTTCGTAAACGAGATATTCAATATCTCTCGAAAAAAAGAAAAGAAATTAACGGTCAGCAAATAATCAAACGCTGAGAGAGAATGATGAGATGAGATGCGAATAAATCTATTAATAAATTGTCAGAAGAAAGAAATTCAGTGTGCGAATAGCGTGATTGTTGATGAAAGAAAAACGACGATAAAAATGAAATCATGAAATTTGATTAACGGTCTATGTTAAAAAAGGAGATTAAAAATTCCGTGATAAGAACGAAATGTGGTCGGGTCGAAAGCTAACGAGCAGAGATTAAAGGAAATTCTTTCAATTTTCAAAAGAAAGTGGTTTTATCGTCAAGTCTCAAAAATTTGTATTAATTAGAAACGATGAGAAATTGACACAACAACAACTACCAACAACAACACGTACGACATCTTCAGTAGCTGTTAGAAGAACTCCGGGCTCTCGCGGTGTAACACAACTACAGAAGTAACAACAACTGCCTGCCAGCGAACAACAACACAGCAGCATATACAGCAACACATCAGCGAGCGCGATTGAAGATTGATTGTATGAGTGACACTGATATTTATGATATTATTTTGGTATAAGTGAGTCCGATCGAATTGAAGTGAATTCAACATTAAGAAGTGAACTGTAATTGTAAAGTTTTTCTTTTATCGTTGCGCATCGTGTTTATATAACAATAGTCTCTAAAATTAATATTGTTAATTGTTGTGATTGGAAGTTGAATGATAGTTCATGTAATTGAATAATTAATTATTAGAATAACCTGTTGACACTGTCTATATTGTGATTTGAACTGACAGGGTTGCTACCCTTTATTGCAGCGCTAATTTTCCTCTTTCCAAACCAATTGTTTTTCGTGTGTACAACAATTAAGTTAATCTCCAATTTTAATGCTTGTCCTATCAAGAACTAAATTCAACAATTGCTTTATTTTGATTGATTATCTTACTTGATAAATAACTAAATAACAGATTGAACAAAGATGATTGTCTTTTCATTGTCTACTTAATCGCTGAAATAACATTGTCCTGGGCTGTAGGCCAATCGCAGTCCTTTATTCAACAATAGAATAAAGCTACCTCTGTCGATCTATCTCTCTCTTATCTCTGCGTGCAGTTAACACAACGGCCGAGTACTGTGATTTCAATTTTTGTACAAATAGATTTATCACAGGTCTATCGAAAAAGTGGAATTAAGGTTTATCAAGGTCAATTCCAATTCCAGTAGATTTAAATATCGTCGATTCCAATTCCAATTCCGACGAAAAATGGAATTAATTCCGGATCGGAATTAATTCCAATTCCGACTTTTCCAACTCTGGTTAGCGGAGCTACCCAGCAGAATCGTTTTTTAGTACAGCGCGATTCAATCCGAAACAACTCTGCGTTATCAATTTCAGTCTTCTGATCACCAATCTAGGTTTAGATTCCACAATATTCGCAGTTGCTTTTGAGAAATTCAAACTTTGAGATATAAGTGGCTCCGCAGCGAAGTTAGTCCAAATACACTTCGCACCACTTTACTAATTACTGAAATTGGCAAGATTATCAACAAACATGATTAACTGAAAGAGGAAGAATCTAGCGGAATGGGGGAAAGTGCGGCTAGATCGATTACTGCGTTTCCACGGTCAACCAGGTAGCCGAAAACACATAGAAATAGGCTACACGCACGTGTGTATAGGTGTGAAACTGTCTACCTATCAGGGTTGGAACCGGCCGCAAATTTTGAAGACCGGCCGGCCGTCCTATATTCTAGCCTGTATGAATTTTGGAAGCAATATGTATTCATAATCTTCCTATCTATCGTAAAATTGTTCCAGATCTTGAATAATTTCACTACATAGGATAGTACGAGTATATACTAGCTCCATATAACACATGGAGCTTAGAGATGCATGTAATGAGTAATGGATTTCAATGCAACCTAGGGCCTACTACCCGAGCATTTTACAGTAGATCGTGGATAATTGCTTAATAAGTTAACGGCACGCTATAAATTTTGATTGATGGTGTACAGGTACAGCAACACTGCCGCTCGGTCTTGGGACAATCACTGAAATGAAAAATTGATGACAAGTTTGGAGAGCTCCTTGCTCCAGACTCTTATACATCAGCTCGCGGTCATCGATATAAACTCAAAAGATCTGAATGCAAACTGTAGTGGAGAGAGTTCTCAATTGACTTCGCAAATCAGTAGAATTCCCTCAAGTGAAGAAGTGAATCTCACCTCTATGAATCACTTTAAATCAAGTTTGTACGTCGCAGACAAGACATTCGTAACATCAGCAGCACTCAGTCAGTGATCAAATTGTTCATCTCAGAACTTTTACTATCGCTAGAAGAACTTTTACAATAAAAATGAAATGAAAAAATAAACCTTGTTTATTCCCGGAAGCACATTTATACCCAAGAAGGCACGGAGTCTTTCTTCCATGTGGCTAAGTTGTCATTTATCCCACTCTCATTCTTTTAGTGCTGAGTGTTTGGCAGGAATGCAGAGTGTGCCTATTTTAAAAATCTTAGATTTGACCCGATCAAAGTTTGAACCAAGGTCTCCGCACGCAGAGCGAAAACTCTACCACAAGGCCACAGCGCCGGTGGCATTATATAGGAACTTAGAATTTGTTGACCTCTTGAAGTTTACTTGTGGAGGAGGAATATAGATATACGTGTACATTATTATTGTATCTATGTTGTTATTACATTAATGCCCGTTTGGGTCACCATTTTGATTATCTGTTTTTAATATGCTTGTGTTTGATTGACTTTGAAAATGCAGCTAACATTATCAAAAATTATAAAGGAAGTCTACAGCTAATTAGCTTAGTAAATGTGTCATTACGCGTATTACTGCTCATCGCACAAAACATGATATGAACTGCGAATACGTAATTGCATTGTGCTATGTCGTATTATAATAGGTATCTCTCGGTTATCCGGAGTACCGGTAGGCATACCATTCATGCATGTCATGCATGCTATGTGGAAATTGAATAATGTCTAATGGCACAAGTTGACCAAATAATGTCTGACGATCAAAGCCTTAACCAACCGGTATAGAAACGCCAACCCCTTTCCCATTCCCTACCGGCCGTTTTTTAATAAGCCGTCCACCGATCGGCCGGTTTTGATGACGTCGACCACCCAGCCGGTTCCAATCCGGTACCTATTGTATATGCGCGGTTGGCCTGCCTACAAGGGAGGAAAGAAGGGATTTGTCGTTGGCAGTGATTTATATATTGCCGGCCTATTGTGATTCTAAATGTCCCTGCCAAGCGGAATGGTATCCAACGATGTAAAGAGACACTGCGAGAATGGTAGCGTCTTAATATGTTTCAATTTTCTTGTGGCTGCGCGGCTTGTCAATTCTATTATATGCTCCATAAGAAATCCAACAAATGTATTCAATTGTAGTCTTTGATTGCATTCCTGTCCATAGATCTTATCATTCTCATCTAAATTTTCTCAGACCAAATTTAGGCAAATGACAATTATCTGTCATTAAGATAAAAGTCGATGAGAATTTGTTCAATGACATATTGAGCATTTGTTTCGTCTCGCCAAGTCATGATGCAACAGTCAGATGAGTCATGTAACATGTCAGATGAGGCAACAAACAATGCAGACACCAACACAAAATAAGTATCTTGTAATGGTGAAATCTGACCGCAAGCAATTGACTCCGAATTATTCTGATAAATAGGATCTTATGGACAATCTGTGATAAAATCAAAAGACTAGGCGAAAAAGTATAAAGGGAGTAGCTACTACCAGATTTCAGAAAGTAAGAAAATCCTTTCTCAGTTTAAATGAAGCACTAAGATCTAATTATTACATGCATTAAAATGTCTTTGATAAAGTGCATTGAACGTCTTTGTTGAAAAATGGACCTTCTATTTGTGGCACTTATCAAATAAATGATTGCTAGGAAGTAGCAAAAATATGGGACAATGTGAAAAGTTGTAATACTGGACAGTGCATTGCAGTGCATTCGGCTAATTTCGCACATTAACTTTCAATCCATTGCCGATAAACTACACATTGATCACAATCTTGGCAAATCACACATTGGCAAATGCATTGAAAATCACACTGACAATATATCAAGTCGGATCGCAAACGGAATTTTATGTCACCAAACGCATTTACACACGGCACCCAAACTAAGATGTTGTCCTCTTATCTGATTCACCTGTTGTCGTCAGCATTTACAAAATGGCAAATGATGAAGTCGGTGACTGTCGATCAGTTCCCCATCCCAGACACGCACACAAACAATATTTGCACGGTCATGCAAGTTGGGATGCTGTCCTCTTATCTTATTCATTTGCAGTAGTCAGCAAGGTCCAAAAAAATATTTGATCAATTTTTTAAAAAGTTAATGTTTTGCGAATTATTCCTGTGTTTATATACTAGCAATTTGGTACCTCGATATAAGTATGAAACTTGTTAAATATTAAATGGAATTAACATTTACTAACAAGTATTTTGATGAAGCGGCTATAAAGCTGATGATCAAGGAAATCTCATGAACCGCACTATAACGCAAGTCTTCATGCAGAAGCTAAGATCTTAATTATTGGCTGAAATTTCAAATTTTCAATTCAATTTTCTTCGGCATGATTTTATGACTCAATTAAATTATGTATAATTTTTTGAATCTGAATAGTAATGTGCACCAATTAACACCTTTCAAGTTAACTATATTTTGCTTTTTCAGTGGCAGGTAGTTTGTGATATGATTACGATTAAGAAAATACTCTTATTAATTATTTACAATAAGGCTGAGTATTAAAGTGACAATAACCAATAAATTACCTCCCCATTACATTTAACAAAAATTGCCACTCCAAGGTTGTCATGACACGTACGGAGCATTAGCAAAATACTATTTTTCCTTCTATATTCCTATCATGATCAGTCAATTCCGTGACAATTTCTTCAAAACTGCAGAAATTTGCATATCTTACATTTCGTGCTGTGTCTCAACCAGGGATGCGGAGTTGGAGTCCCGGAGTCCTATCACCGGAGTCCTAACAACGACCTATAACTAGACCCGAGACATAATACAAGCAGATTATTTATCCTCGTGCATGGCTGTCACTGTCTTAATGTCAACTTTCTCCGTCAAACAGAGGTTCAGAGACAGCAGTGCATGCAAAACCTGTAATAGTTGAGGGAATGAACAGTGATAGTGAAGAAAGGATTGTCTTTCACTCGGTGATTTGGTAGAGAAGACAAGCCTTCCTAGCCTCGATCACACCTATACGCATTAAAGGCCACATTAGAGACAAAAATGAAATACTAGCTTGCTTGAGAACATTACCTCTTACCCTCACGTTAATCGTGTATGATGGCTCCTCTAAAGCGCATATCAAAATCGAAAGTGTACTCGTATTTTTTGAAGAAGGATAGGGACTTACTTGCCTGGTAGAGACTGGAGAAAAACCGTGTGAAGCACACATCAACAACATGGGATGAGCCGAGTCGTATGCATTCAACTTAAAGCGACATTTGATAAACTTTCATCGGAAATGATTGATATAATTGATACAGCAGTGATCACTAAAAATAGGTTCAGGTAAGCCTATAATGATCTATAATGTAGGCTACCAACTTTTTAAAAAAAACTAGGCTTTATATACTTGCCACCCGCAGTCGGAGTCGTGCCCAAAGTCGGAGACCGCATCCCTGGTCTGAAATCGAGCTCACTTAATAAAATCGAAACTGCAAACACATTGGGGATTAATTGATACTGAGTTGCTACTCTACCTAAAATAGTTACTGTATGATTGAGCCCACATGTAAAAAGAGTGACAGATGTGGGAGGTCATATCGCGCAGTCAGGTGTAAGTGTCATAGTCAGTTTTGACATCTTACCGAGACAAGTCGGCGACTGATGCGGCCTGTTTGCCGATGCTCGCTGACAGAGAGACAATAGACCATCACGTTCGCCGTCCATCCTTCACTTGGCACCGCCACCCGTGTAGTCGTTAGTCTTGTCTGTGCGAGCGTCCAAGTAAACATCACTTAGCGCCCCTCAGCTGATCAGTAAGCGAGTCAATGATGGCCCTGGGTGGCCTGACAGTCGCGTGTTGCCATCATTTTGAAGACAATGAAACTCAGAATCCCATCTGAACATCTTATCAGAACCGTGCGTAGTCGTGTGTAGGTGTTGGGGTCATTTCGATTGCATCAATTTGGTTGTAGTAATAATTGTTTTCAACAATACTAGAAACAGATCCGTGGAGGAAAAATGGACATGGGCCAACTTTCCAGCCAAGCCTAGCCTATCCCTTATGTCAAAATAGAAAAAGCCACAATGTAGAATGTAAAGTTTATTCCGAGTTTTCGATCGCTATTCAAGCGTCACAATCATGGATGAAGATACAAATGGCAGGACACAATATTTATACGTCAGCGGCAACTCAACAAAGGGAGAGATGATGGGATAATTGATGAATTAATCAATTGATAATTGATATCAATTATCCCATCACCTCTCCCTTTTGTTGAGTTGCCGCTGTCGTATAAATATTGTGTCCTGCCATTTGTATCTTCATCCATGATTATGACGCTTGAATAGCGATCGAAAGCTCGGAATAAACGTTACTTTCTACATTGTGGCTTTTTCTATTTTGATTTGACTCGAGTGGCATCACTCTCGCCTGCATCTACTATCCCTTATGCTTCTGGCCCAAGCCCAGCAAGACCCATACTTATATGCCAATAAATCCTTGCCAATCTAATGCGACTTATACTTCGGGAAGCGCAACAATCCTTTTTCTGCACGTCATTTCACATTTGAGGAACGAAGTTAATATTTTTGATCCAGTCGAAGTAAATTTTCATAGCCATAAGCATCATGCTTTGATCCTATACAATTAAGCGGGCTCTCCTGAAGTCAATCGATATCCCGGGAGAAGGGGCTCGGCCCTTCACGAAATTCACGGTACAACATATTTAGAGTGTTATCTTTCTTGAAACTTACTCTAATTAGCTTACCTGCGTTTTTGAATTGGATTCAAAATTTTAAATCGCTTATTATGTCCGATTTGCGAAAATTAGAAATTTTGCTGGTTAAAGGATGTCTAGGCATGATCGACCGATGAAGAAACACAAAAATCTAAATCCTTAAGCAAATCTGATGCGAGTTTTTAACCATCATACGCAGATCGTGTATTGCGCGTGACCTGGCCCGAGTCTAGAATTTTGAATACATGACGAGGCTCAGCCTAGCCCGGAACACCGAATTTCAAGATAATTTTCCTTGACGACCTCTTATCAATCCTCATGTTCTACATATCATATTTTTATCTATGTTTATGCTATTAAACTGTACCTTTGACACTGCCTTGATGCACAATCGAGCTTCGCAATCATGTCTAGCATGTTGAGTGCTGATATCTTTCGAGAAACATTCATGGCTTGGAAATCAGCCTCCCGCACCCAAAGCATAATTTTCTCCCTAGGAATGATGCCAACAATGGATTGTGAGACGTGCGCATTCTGCACAGAGGAAATCATAACGAAACAATTTCTGCGACAATTTCTGCGAGATTTGATATGCATTTCAAAGCGCTTTGTTGGCGCAATAAGTTATTGAAAACACGGCAATTTCCTTTGTCGGCGTTGATCACATTTACTGTTTGGAAAGCACGCACATATTTGCCTATTTCGAATTATGAACACATTCGAAATTATGAATTATGAACTTTATGAATACTTGCACTTCAATTCATCATGCAACTCATCAAAAATTGCAGTCAGTTGGTGTCTATATATTTGACCCCTCATCAGTCCGGCAAATCTATCCACCGATTCCGCCCACCAGACTACATATGCAGTTTTTGCAGATTTTCGTTGGTTCTTAATTGCCGAGAGGTATCAATGTACATGTATTGATGTCTTTGATATATCAGCTCAAATTCTTTTCATATAATGTTCACTTGGACATTGGTACTTGCCAGTTGCCGCTACCTAGTTTTGTAACGCAGGCCTGCTGGTAGAACGATTGCTCCATTATACGATGTTTGTCTATAATTGCAAAATGAAATGTGAACTTTGATTGAATTGTACGAGGTAAAAATGAGGTTCCTTAATCTGAAGTACTATAAGTTAAAATAAAGTGCACACTGCACTTGAAAAGGAAATTTGATTAACATTAGGCCGTACAATCAAAGACAGCAAATAATGTGGCTAACAAATGAGTAGCGGACTTGTGCTAAGCAATGTTTCAGTTGGTATATCTAGTGATTTCCGCATTGATATTATCTCAGTAGTGATAATATCTATAGCCACACTGCCTAAAGAGGTCAACCAATGCTCATTTAACAGTCTTGTAGTAACTTCAAGGTCGCTGCATTAGTCGCTATATTCAGCATTTGAAAAAAGAGCAATCAGATCACGAATTAAGTTCCTGGTTTTGTTAGCTCCATATTCGGTTATTATGTCCGAGAAGCAACGTCGTTCGCCAATCAGCGCTGAGGATCAATAACATCGCATTACAATTTAACAGCGCATCGTGTATCTCAAGTAGAATATCAGCAAAACCAAAGTAAAGGAATTTCGCTGTCCAACCAAAGCAAAATCACTCAATTATCTTTGTTCATTTTGCGCGGTGGTGATTATCATCGGCGTAATGGCATTGTGGTAGGGTATTCGCTTTGCGTGTGGGAGATATGGGTTCAAATCTAGGTCGGGTCCAAATCTCAGACCTTTAAAATAGGTACACTTTGCATTCTTGCTAAACACGCAGTGTAAAAGAATGAGAGTGGGATAAGTGGAACTCGGCCACATGGAAGAGCGGTGTGTCACCGAATGTGCTTTCGAATATAAACAAGAATTATTTATTTTTTACAATGAACAATTATTTTTTTATCACCACCCTCGCGGACTTAATTAAGGATTCAGATAATGAATACTCATTGACATCCACTCATTATTCCGAGCAGAAGAGCATCCTGAGTGAATCTTGAAATGTACAGTATGTATAATGACAATTGATTATTCAAACATAATTTAGAACTGTATTCCAATCTTCAAATAAAAGGGGTCGTTCACATTCTGATCGTATAAAAACACGGAGACCTTGATTGCTATTCGATTCATGCTATAAAGGATTTTGTAGCATGCGCACGTTTTTCTTATTCATTTTTTATATCTTTATAAAATCAACAAATTATTGAAAACGTCAAATTCACTAAACTAAATCTGCAAATCAATGTGGGCATGATTTAAGCAAGAAAAGCGGTTGGTATCCATGGATTTACAAAAACGTGTGCTCCAGATTCAAAAGCAGCAAGACCCGACGCGCTTTGCATATGTTTTGACCCTATTCATAACGGGGTCATTTGGCCCCTGTTTCATTTTTGTTGTGGACCTCCTAATACTAAATCACTTGACATGCGCTTCTGTGACTTATAGTTTTAGCGTTTTTTCAAACTTTTCACCAAAAATTGTCGGATATTAATCGATATGAAAGTCAAATTTCCAAATGCTCATCCAAGACCTCATGAAAAATGTGTTTTCAAAGGTTTTAAATTTTCTACTTTTTGCAAGCAGTCTGTATGACAACTTCACCGATGCACATCGACTTTCAATAAGAATACAGAACTTCATGAATATGAGTCTTCGAATCATATCATGATTATCTATGATATCACGGACATCGAATGGGAATTTAAATGTTGTGTAATAATCAATAATACATTGTAAATCGCTGGATACGAAAATTACTTACAAACATATACCAAAATTACATGCAAGTTGAAACTAACATCTGATACGAGATTCTGGTATGTCTACAGAGATCTGGTATGTTTTTCATACCACATCTCACTTACTTTAGTATGTGATTGGTATGCAGCGACACGAACTATTCTATCTGTGATTGGCTGTTTTACACTGAAATACGAATTGTTGGTATGTTTTATATACGAGACCCGATGGAAATTCATCCTTATTCGTATGCCTCTGGTATCCATTTGGTATGTGCAGCTTTAAGTCACATAGCAAAAAAATGTATGCATTACATACTACTGTCAAATAACTTTTTTCGGTAATACAAGTGGTGAATATTTTTTGTTTGATAGATTGATATTTGAGTACATTAGATTTATTGTGAATTTTATGCTCCACGAATATGCGTTCGATGCTACTTGTCTGTCAACATTAACAGGACGTTTATTTAACTCTACTTTATGACCCAAGTTGATAAACATTATTTCATTTAAACGATGTCTTCAGTGAAATCATGTTGACTTATATATCTGAAACATGACTAATTTTGCGATCATGAATTATAATGTTTTTTTATTTCGGATTGATAATATGCTTAATTTCAAAATTACATAATGCATAATTGTTGATGGTTGAAATCTTATTGATTATTCATGAAATGCCTTAGACTTACGTGTATTAAAATCGAATTCTGTATTGAAAGAATGACTCTTGAATGTCATCATCTCACTACTTGCAGATCAGTAGTAACATTAGTGTGATCTTTATTGACAAGAGGTCTGAAATCAAGATACTTTGGACATGATTTATGCTGTCTTTTAACATTGTGCTAGTATGGCTTTAGTATATAAAGCATACCACATTTGAAATAACATACGAAAAGCATACAAATATATACCAAGAGAACACAGAAATATACCAAAAAAATATTTTGGTATGCATCCTTCATATGTGATTGGTATTGAGCGATTTACAGTGTACATAAAGTATTGCAGTTTTCCGTTTGTTAATATATACCATAGATCTGTCAGGTCAACGGCATTGTGCATTCAGTAACGACATTTCGCAATGAATAGCTGCAAGTGTCTCTTCATCATCGGCAATATCGCTCATGAGTAGAAATCTGTCAAATCAGCACCGAAATGTGCAAATAAATAACAACATTTTGCAATCGATCACTGAGCCGCCGTCAATATGAGTGTCCCGCGACAAAGATTTGTAATTTCTGAGATTGATAGACAACGCATCGTTGATGCGCATCTTGATGAAAAATGGATCTATGTTGAAGTTACTGGTTCTCTTGGAATCGCTCGCGGGACCGCATGATCAATCATAAGACGATGCCAAATCACGGGCAACGTTATCACACGAATACGAAGAGGACATCGACTTATGGATCACGAAATGCATAAATGTATTGTATTGTTGTCACTGTTGAGGATAATCCGGCTTTTACGTTTGAGCAAATCAATACTCAGCTGCGTCGGAGTCTCGCATTCGACAACATGTTTCCATCAGCACACTACACCGAGCACTGAATGCGCAGTTGAGAACGATGAAGATGTCGCATGTCGCAAAAACGCAATCGGTCCGACGTAAAAGATGCGCAAAGGTAACATGCGGAATGTTTGTCTATACATTCAATCAATATATGAATAATTATAATTATATAAATAACTTGTCTATACATTCAATCAGTTTGGCATTGTAGATCGCAATTATTACGCAAATTATAGCCAATGGGCCTATTTAATCAAATTTCAAATATTGTAAAATTCTGTCAAAATGGGTGATTAGTAATTTCAGACTGCTGCTTTTAGCACAACGTTGAGCAAGTTATAGCAAGCGAATGCCACAATTAGAAAGTTGACAATGTTGGTCATATGTTCTAGGCCTACCGTGAATACCATGTGATTGCTGTACAATGCTGTACACTGTAAGTCGCTCAATACCAATCACATACGAACGATGCATACCAAAAATTTTTGGTATATTTCTGTAGTCTCTTGGTATACATTTGTATGCTTTTCGTATGTTATTTCAAATGTGGCATGCTTTACATACTAAAGCCATGCCAGCACAATTTTAAAGGAAAGCATCAATGATTTCTAATATATGTTGATTCAAGGCCTTTTATCAATAAAGATCACACTAATGTTACTACTGTTTTGTAAGTAGTAAGATAATGACATTTAATAGTCAAACTTACAATACAGAATTCGATTTTAATACATGCAAGTGTAAGGCATTTCATAAATAATCAAGAAGTATTTAACCATCAACAATTATGTATTAGGTAATTTTGGAACTAAGCATATTATCAATCCGAAATAAAAACACATTATAATTCATGAACGCAAAAATTGTTATATTTGAGATATATAATTCAACATGGTTCCTCGAAAGTGATCGTATTGTTGAACTAAATTGATGTCTTGTCAATTTAGCTCATGGAAATGAGTTAATTATGAGTCTTGTGAATGCCATTAGACAAGAAGCGACGGTGACATAAGGCTGTAAGTTCACGATAAATCTAATCTAGTTAAATACCACACATTCACAAAGAAATATTCACGACTGGTATTACTGGAAAAAAGTTACTTGACAGTGTTATGTAATATAACTTATTTTTTGCCATGTGACTTACAGCTCTTCATACGAAACACATACTGTACGAATGAGGACCAATTTGCATCGGGCCTCGTATATAGAACATACCAACAACTCGTATTTCATTGTAAAACAGCCAATCACAGATAGGATAGTTCGTATCGCTACATACCAATCAAATACGAAAGTAAGTGAGGTTTCGTATGAAAAACATACCAGATATCTGTAAACATACGAGAATCTCGTATCAAATGTTAGTTTCAACTTGTATGTGAATTTGGTATATGTTTGTATTTAATTTTCGTAACCAGCGATTTACAGTGCAGAAGTTAAGAAGAGTGGCCGAATCGCCAACAGGATATCAATGCGCTTCAGAGCGAGGCAAGGATATGGTTCAGAGAAATTCAGACAGTCCTTGAGACTGCCTGTTCTGTTCAGATTGTACGCGTCCGATGTTACAGTTCTCAAATTTTAAAAAACACCTCAGTCATGGCCTTGGGAGCTTAGCTCATTCGTTGAGAATCGATAGGGAGGTTCATTTCAAGTTCCGCTACTTTTTCAAACATTGCATTAAAAATATTACATTATACGCGCATTATGTTCAAATTATTATATAAATATATATTATTTCATATTCAAATATTTACTATTTTTACTGGAAAAAATGCAAAGCTAATATTCTAACTTTACATTTTTTCCAATAAAAGTCGCACATTAAAGGAAGTGACTGGTCTATTTTCAATTTATATGAAAAAAGCGGAGCTTGGGAGCTTACCTGCATTCATTTTCATAACTTTCATCATGAGCATCATCAAATTAACAAGCTGAACTGAACTATCATTTTCTTTTAATAATTTTTGTTCCGTCGGCTCTTGGCCTCCACACGAACTTTTTTCAGCTCACTTTGCTTTCATAATATACCCAGAGTCAGAAAAAAGGGCTGAAGCCATAAAAACTCTGACAAATTCAATTCTTATTCAAAAGCAGTACTATTTCCCAAAATGCGCAAGTAGTAAGCAAGTGACAAACACTCGACCGGCGAAACGAAGGCTTCAAAACGAAGCATCGGATGGGAAAACGGATTTCAGATTTGGAATCAGCGTGAAATTCTCTATCTGTATGGTGAGTTTCAAGTCAATCGGAGAGAAAAAATTTTGCTGACGTCCCCCCCCCTCTGGACAGCTCGCTTCGATTTTGGCTTCCAGTGGACGGATTTTGTCGTGCCATAGCTCGTTTGAAAGCTAAGAGTGAGACAAATTCACTGAAAGAATCGGCTTGTTCCTATCTGTCTTCGTTTAGATGTGAGACGCCATTTAAGATTTTGGGACATTGGCGAAAAACGACAGAGTTAGAATTTGGGACGTTCTGGGCTCTAACTTCAAAACGAAGCATCGGATGGGAAAACGGATTTCAGATTTGGAATCAGCGTGAAATTCTCTATCTGTATGGTGAGTTTCAAGTCAATCGGAGAGAAAAAATTTTGCTGACGTCCCCCCCCCCTCTGGACAGCTCGCTTCGATTTTGACTTCCAGTGGACGGATTTTGTCGTGCGATAGCTCGTTTGAAAGCTAAGAGTGAGACAAATTCACTGAAAGAATCGGCTTGTTCATATCTGTCTTCGTTTAGATGTGAGACGCCATTTAAGATTTTGGGACATTGGCGAAAAACGACAGAGTTAGAATTTGGGACGTTTTGGGCTCTAGCTTCAAAACGAAGCATCGGATGGGAAAACAGATTTCAGATTTGGAATCAGCGTGAAATTCTCTATCTGTATGGTGAGTTTCAAGTCAATCGGAGAGTTTTAAAGTCAATCGGAGAGAAAAATTTTCAACATTTTTCGGAAAAACGAGTTAGAATTTTTGCGATGGCTGCCTGCTGTAGAGCCAAAACGAAGCATCGGATGTGAAAACGGAGGCCAGATTCGGATTCAGCGTCAAATTCTACATGGAAATGGTGTATTTCCAGCTCAATCGGAGTACTAGAACCGGAGATAGACGGGTTTTTAGTGTTTGGATGATGGGTATTACGTCATCAGCTGATCGCCACACACTATATAAGCTGGGAACCGACAGAGACTTGTCATTCAGACGAGAGATTGCCAACGGTAAGTCGTCTCTCTGAGCTCCGATGATAGCTTCGGACATTCCAAATCCCGAGTTTCTGTAAGAAACCGACTTAGAAAATTTCATTGCTGATATCAGCTAAGCCGTCAGACTTAGAGGTTCGCCAGGAGATGGCCTTCGTCTCCAGGCCATAAAAGACTCCAAAACTTTAAAGGCTTGTAACTTTGCTTCTACAAGTCCGTTTGACTTGATTCAAAAAAGGTTCGGTCGCTATTGACCTGCCCTAAGTGATAGACTACTTATAAAATTTCATAAGTAGTGCTAAAAAGTTGAAAATTTTAAATTCACTATTTTTGGAGGTTTTCTGGGGTTTTCGACCCTGCTGAAGTCAATGAAAGCATTTTTAATGATGTCTGAGCCAGTCTTCTCATGCTATAAGCGGCTTTTCACTGAAAGCGAGCAAGACACGGAGAGTTTTGCTGTAATATTCCACTGACAGGGTGTTCCTTCGGGACGGCGGACGATGCCGTAGTGATAAGTGTGGCAAGGGAATGTGTCATATTTGAGACCGTAACCGCTGGGACAACTCATGTCTCATGTTGGGCATTTGACACAGCTCTCAACGTAGCACTTTGAACGCCAATCGGTTGAGTCTTAGCTATCTTGTCATGGGTGGCCTCTAAACATCTCCATTGCAAAACGCTGGTGAATCAAGAACTCTACGGCTTGCTATCAAGCTGATCAAAGCAATAACTTGGGATGTTTCCTCAAGGTTTTCAAGTATGCTAAGTTCAAATGTGCTATCAGATTTCAAATTTAACTAAGTCTAAGGCAGCTTTGAGGGGTTAGATCCCAGCTACTGTTCACTACCTTTGACTCGGCGTTGCTGTTACCACTTCGGGGCAGTGACAATGATGTCTTCAGCTGTAAATAGCGGGTATCGGGGAAGATCTCTCACTTCCCTAGTGATCAGTACAAGGCCTTCGGGCTGTCGACGGGATCGAGTGCCACTCACTACACTCAAATCTATCATTCCTCACTAAGTGTAAAAATCATTGTTTTCCGTTTTTCGCTTCAGAAATGCCGAAATACAATAATATGAAGACCAGTTTCAAACTGTGTCAATGCCGGAAGGTATTCCGAGCTGACGCCTTCAAGAAGCACGCTTGCACTAACAAGAAACAGATAGGGGTCGCTCGCTACTATTGCGGAGCCCAAAAAGTCAGTCGCTTAAGTGAGCGGCTGGAGGATTGGCACTCACAACACAGCGAGTGTCAAACAGGCGAAGAAGAACGGAGTTCACTCTTCGCCACTGAGCTCCGTTCTTTGGAGCTACAATCTGCCAACGAGCAAGAACGGACTTCACTCTTCACCACTGAGGCCACTGAGCTACAATCCGCCATTGAAGCGATTGCCGCTGGATCCTCACTTAGTAGCGAGAGCTCGCTGACCAGCAGCGATAGTGAGGAGGAGGAGGAGGGAGAGCTACAGTCGCAACTTATCGAGGACGTCGGCCTCGATCGCGAGACCCCTACGGCCGTAACTGCGAGTGGAATTGCAACACAATGTCGCAATTTTGTCAAGCGCCCGCCGGTGATCGCCGAACGGGATAGACTAAAGAAAGAGGTGGAGAAGTTGAAGGAGGAGGCCTTCTCATACAAGGCAAAGTATGAGGACCTAAAGAACGTGGCCGGAGAGATGAAGAAGGTGAAGGAGAGATTAAGCGAGCGGGATGGCGAGTTGGAGCAGGAGAGGCTCAAGACTCTCGAGGGGAAAGCCAGAGAAGAGGCTTTACTAGCAGAGAGGGAAAGTAGGGAGAAGGAGATACGAAGGTTGAAGGAGGAAGTGGAGAGACTCCGTGTGCAGATGGCTAAGGTGGTCGAGACGAACCACGAGCTGCACCGTTCGGCGCAGCTGGTGGATCGCGATCGAAGGTTGCGTTCCAGTCGTCTGCACATCCCTATTAGAAAGGGGAGAGTAGCAGAAACTCCTCTCTTGTACGAGCGTGGAAGAGGGGAGAAATGCTACTCTCGGGTGAAGAAAGGGGTGGAGTGTCTACACTTCACCTTCGATCATCGTGATCCGATCTCGAATTTCCTTTATGAGGAAGCGTCCGAGAAGATCTGTAAGTAAAAATGACTAAATTAAAATGTAACATGATAACTCACTACTTTTTTCTTTACAGACATCCAAGAGAAACGACCACCCGCCCCGTTGCCGGAGCCGCAGTCGAAACAGCAAGCCTGAGTCCCTACCACACACCCCGAGAACGAACCACCGGCTCTCTTAAGGGCCACCATGGGGAAAGACATGATAGAACCTCCACGCGGTTTGCCCTGGGCAGTCTTCGGACTGGTGAATACTATCATTAAGTTGAATCTGCTATCAGTCAACTTGAACGTTGCAAATGAAGTTCGGTGTAATACTTCCTTTCGACGGGCGTTCCTGTAAAGGGCGGCGGTGAAACCCGTAGCTATGTATACCGCAAGGGACATTCGGCAATGGTCAATCTTGTTAAACCTCTCTGCGTCATGTTTGCAAGTGATTGCCTCTATCTCAACGTAGTATGCATTCGCGCCAGGGCGACATTTAGCCAACTGTCGAAGGTTGCCTAAAACTTTCCATTGCATACGTTATGAGAACCATGAGTTCTACCTGTCTCTATCAATGAGACGAATTGATGAATGGAATGAAATGGGAGGACACTCACGCACCACACGCAACATAACACACTTCTCTCTTCCGTAGTCTAACAAGCTCTTTACACATGGATCGCAGTCGATTGCTATCCCAGAATCATGTAAGCTATCTTAATTTTATTTAACACTATTTCATCTACCATCTTCGCCCATATGAAATGTTATAAGATTTACAAGTTAGACTAAGCGTGCTACTATTTCCAAATGAAAAAGTATACATGGTTAAATCATCCACTGAAGTCCCGTTCAAGTAAGTCAGTATGAAAGCAAAGATAATACGAAATAAAAATTTATTATGGTATGTATTTCAAAAGGTCTTCATCGTCAATATCGTCCCAGAGTCTGGCTTCACATAGATAACAAAAACAGTTCAGTTGCTTTAATCGTTCTTCCACTGCGAGCCTCACTTTGTCAATATACTCCCACTCCTCCATAGTTCGTGGCTGGGAGTTAGGGGTGTACCACTCCCATAATTGGTGGAGGAATTTCGTGCTGGTGATCTCCATCACATCGTCAGTATCGTACTGGAGATACTTCCACCTCACGCCTGTTAAGTCGGGACACTCCTTCTCACATACACTCTCTTCGTTGTCCGCTGGTAATGACAACTTTCTGATATTGTCCAGTCGGTACACCTTCTCTACCTTCCCCTTCGTTGGAGCGTTTGGTGCAACGAGCGCCTTGGATGTTGAGCATGGAGAAGAGAATTTTGTGTTTGGTGTGGTCGGAGGGCTTGTCATGTTGACTGTGAATAATGACTTTGAAATGTTTTCTAATTCTGAAGTATCAACAAGCAACCAATCAGAATGAACAGCCAATGAATGATGAATATGAAAGTATATATGCAAAGTGACATTCGTGTCATTTCACTCTGTCTTTGAGACGTATAAGTGAAGTGTTCTCTAGCGAATTCTATATTTGAGGTGTACAAGTGAACTGCTATCTCGTGAATTCCAAATTTGAGTGAAGTCTCTATCTTGTTGAAGTATCAACCTTAAACTTGATTTCATTGAAATGGTAAGTTGAAAATTTCTTCACTCATCTCCCTCAAACGTGTGGCTAATAGCATTTTCCTCAATTTCAGGCATCAACTTCATCACCAACACCCTCCCTTCTCGAGGAAAGTTTAGAGTTGTTGAGTCAAGGTAGGTTGTAACAATACACTGAGACTTGAACAGAGATGATAGAATGATTTCTCTTTCAGGTGATACCAGTCCCATCTCGAGCGAGTCCATATCAACATTGTCGCGGGAATGCAACGATCGGGAATGTGCTGACTGTGGACACATCTTCACGAGGAAGCGTGATCTCATCCGACACATCAAGCGAGGTGTTTGTAGACCTAAGTCAGCATCAATCTCCGAAGGTAGGGATGATTCTGTTAACGATGTCTCATTTTCTTGCGATTTATGCATTCAGTCTTTTGAGTCACATTTTGAACTATCTTCGCACAGACTTCAACATACACACACGAACGATACCTACACCAACGGTACCTCCTCTATCCGACTCACGGAAGTGTCCATAAATAATTTAGTGAGGAACTACCAGATGGACTCCTCAGAAACCATTGCTAACTTTGAGGAATGGTTTCATCAAAATTCATCATTAATAGAAGCGCTCTTCAACAATTTAGACAATTTTAGGATGAAGGCGCTCATCTATCTCAAAATAAAATATGTAAAAATCGACCACCATACTGGACAAATAATAGAGAGGTTGGAGTTTCACATACCCTCCTCTCCTGCAACCGAAGTTGTAGACTGTGAGTCTTGGATAAATTTTCATATCCAAGGGTTAAAATTAAATATAGATAAATTTAACGAGCGTGATAGTGGACTCGTTTTTGATGGTATTGAGACCGCCATGATTAAAATCAGTTTATTAGGAAATCATATTGGTCGAGGCTCCTTTAAACTTCCGAAAAATTTAAGAAATAAAGCAGCAGTCATTTCTGTAGATTGCGAATCGCAATGTTTTAAGTATGCCGTCCTCTCCATTCTCCACTATAATGATGTACAGAATAGCCGATACCGCAAGAGTAAGTATCAACAGTGGGAGAATGAATTAAACTTCGATGACTGTAATAGTGACGATATGAAAATTAAAGATATAGAAAAATTTGAAAAATTGAACAACATCAAAATAGTTCTCCATGTTTGGGAAAAAGGATTGAAGGGTGTGCGCTACAACTCGCGTTCGAGTTGTTATGAACGTACAGTAAACCTGTTATTAGTAAAACAGGATGATAGTGAGGAATGGCACTACTGCGGCATTCCCAAAATCTCTCGCTTATACCACCACTTAGAAAACTCTAGTAGAGAGTTATATTACTGCGACAGATGTATTCGCCACTTTAGGAGGAAAACTAAATTTGAAACTCATTACGAATGGTGTAAGCGAGGTAAACTACAAATGGAGCGCATGCCCAAAGATAAGGAGTTTTCATATAGAGAGAATGGTGATGAACTAAGTCCTCTTCGTGTCATCTATGCTGACATCGAATGTTATATCGATGATAACATCCATCGACCAGCAGCCATTTCCTGCTATGAAGTATGGCATGATCACTTTAGGAGTAGGCAAAATAAAATACGCGTCTGGCAAGGTGAGGATTGTATTTACCAATTCCTACAATTCCTCGAACAGGCTGTAAAATTTCAACAAAAACATGATGGTGAACTCTATCGCAGATCATTGCATATGACAGCAGATGATCAAGCAAAATTTGATAGTTGCAACATTTGCCCCAAATGTAGGAAAACATTTGACGATGATAAGATTAAGAAAGTGCGCGACCATGATCACATCACTGGTAAATTTAGAAACGCACTCTGTTCAAAATGCAATTTTTCACTTAGGATGAAACGGCGTACATTACCCGTCATTTTCCATAATTTCAAGGGCTACGACAGCCACATGATAATAAAAGGAGGTTTAGGTCAAATGAAAGAGTGGAAGCTTGATGTAATAGCACAAACGAGAGAGAAGTTTATGGCCATGACAGCAAAAGTGCCTGTCGATAAAACTAAAGAAAATAAAACGGTCTATTTTGATATAAAATTTTTAGATTCCTACCAATTTATGACTGCATCACTGGCCTCTCTCGTGCAAAATCTAAAGTCTCTTCCACTAACACAAAATCTTAAGAAACAATATCCAAATCTAACCGATGAAGTCATTACACGGAAAGGAGTCTTTCCATATGCATATTTTGATGCGATTAGTAAACTCGGCGAGACTTCTCTTCCGCCCATAGATAAATTTAAAAATGATTTGACCGGCCCAGAATGTAAGACCGAAGATTATGATCATGCACAAGATGCATGGATAAAATTTGACTGCCATACATTTGGCGAATATATGATTGCCTACCTTAAGTTAGATGTATTTTTGCTGGCTGATGTATTTCAGGAGTTTCGACGAGTGGCATTAGAAGAAGATAAGTTAGATCCCGTCCACTTTGTCAGTCTACCAGCCATGTCATTTAAGTCTGCTTTTAAAATGACTGGTGAGACCATTCATCTCTTACAAGATCCCGAGATGTATAATTTATTTGAGCGAGGAATTCGCGGTGGTCTCACATTTGTAAATAAACATAGGTTAAAATCTGAAACAGTAGGTAATGATCATACCCATCTTAAGTATTATGATCAAAATAATTTGTATGGTAGTTCATTATCCAAACCGCTACCTCACTCTGAGTTTAGCTGGTTAGATGATAGTGAAATTCAACATTTCTCCAACCCTTCTAACATACTAGCAATTCCAGATGAAGGTGATTGGGGATATTATTTTGAGATAGATCTAATCTATCCAAATAATATTAAACATAAAACCGTAGATTTTCCACTCGCAACCGAATCAGGTGAAGTGAGTAAAGATATGTTTTCCGACTTTATGAAACAATTTCATAAAGATTTAGAATCATGCGGTCAACCCGACTATAAGCCTTGCCGCAAACTTTTACTCACCCAGTATGATAAGGAAAACTATCTAGTCCAGTTTAGCATCTTAAAATTTTATTTAGAAATGGGCATGATTTTAAAAAGAGTTCACCGCATTATTAAATTTAGACAGAAAGCCTTCCTCAAACCATATATTGATAGCAACAGCCAGAAACGTGCACTAGCCCAAAATAATTTTGAAAAAGATTTTTATAAATATAAGAACAACAGTCTATTTGGTAAGACGATGGAGGATGTTAGAAAGCGCGTAAACTACAAACTAGTTAATGATGATCAAAAGTATCACAAATTGACCTCATCACCTCTATTCATCGATAGAGACATTATCGATGAGGACCTTATAGGTGTTAAAATGATAAAATCTGAAGTTGAGTTGTGCAAACCCATCTATATTGGTCAAGCTGTACTAGATTACTCCAAGCTTGAAATGTATCAACTCTTCTATAAAATACTAAAACCGTGTCCTCTCGTAAAAGAGGTTCGTTTGTTGGGTGGTGACACAGATAGTTTCTTCCTAGGTATTACCACTCAAAAAGATTTAAATTTTAATGAAGTAGGAAAATCTTTAGAAAGATATTTTGATACATCAAATTATCCTACTGATCATCCACTATACTCCATCAAAAATAAAGCCAAACTTGGTTGTTTTAAGGATGAGACAGCAGGGAAGGAGATAGCTGAAATGATTCTCCTCCGCCCTAAAATGTATTCTATGAAATTAAAGGATAGTGATGATAGCATTAAGCGCGCTAAAGGCATATCAAGATCATTGGTCTCTAACATGAAACATAAAAATTTCAAGGTAGCCTATAGAAATAAAAATATAACGTTTGTCAATATGACAATCTTAAAATCTAAGTCGCATGAGATCAAAACTCATACTTTTAGGAAACGGGCGCTTTCAGCATGGGAGGATAAGAGGTGCTGGTTAGAAGACAACATATCTCTTCCACATGGTCATCCTGATACAAACATACCACCACCCAAAAGAATTAAACCCACACTACCACATTCAGGAGACGTCTTAGCATAATCATCCTTAACTTAGTATTTTGATGTTGATTTCTGTAGATGAACATTGTTGTTTTATGTATCGCATGAGATTGTTTTTCCTTGTGAATATGTGTCCACATCTGTACATTCCCCATGTGATGACTTTTCCACTGAAAGACATTTTTCCTATCCCTGTATATTTCCACCCTTCACGAAGTAAAAAGACTTTTTGTATATAGCAATGTTTATTGAAGTGCGCTCATGTATATATTTTCAGTGGATGTTGTATAAAGTCTATTGCTTCACATTCATGTACATATTTCAATAAATGTTGTATAAAGACTTCACTTTGTTTTCCGAAACACTAACGTCATGAGGGATTTAGTATCTTTCACGTGGATGCACTCTTGTAAACCATTGGTAATTTTGATAGCAATAGAGGGTATAGTTTGTTTGACGACGGGATGATAGAAAATAGATTCAAACATCTTCTCGACTATTCCATATGAAGCGTCTTTATCATGAATGAAATCACGTAAAATGTATTCTTTTTTCTCACCAACAGAAATAGGTAGAATCAAATCACTTTGAATGTAAAGGTGCTGTTCATGTTTATCAAGTGTCATTGGTGTTTCTATACCAATCGTATGCGCAGCAGCAAACACAGTTTGTAGCATTGAAAAACCAAAGAGTTTTTTCAAATTTTTACTCAATTGACATTGAATGTCATCACCCAGTCTCAGAACAACGCGTTGATTTTCAATTGAAAACGAAATGTGGTGTGTCTTTACATCATATTTACTTTTCATCACATGCTTCAACTTCTGTTGTATATAAGGATTTACTACATGAATGAAGCTTTCAACTGTATGATATAGACGCGGCATTATATTGATAGCAACTTTAGATTCTTCATAAGACTGGTAAATTTTCTTGATGCGATCGCCATAGATGTCCACCCACCATTCATCATTAACTGAATCAGCTTTAGTGTGATATTCATGAGAAGCATACACCACACCGCTTCCAATAATAGGTGTATAATGTCTTACAAAATGACGCAAGGTTGGAGAGAAATAAACTGTAAGTTTGTCATTATATTTCTGAATAACCAACTTATTTTTGTTCGCCATAATTTTCTCTCCATACTTCTTACCCACAGTCTCATTCCATCGTTTTACTAACTCAATAAGTGATAAAGGTTGAACACCACGCTTTTTCAAAATGATGCGTTCTTCACATTCTACAACATCTTCATCAAATATTTTAAATCTATAATGAAATTTGTTGATTCGATTTGAATAAACTTTTTTAAGATTTGCAGTAGCAATTGATGTTAGATGTAGTCCATGACCAAAACCAAGATGTGGATAGAATTCATTATCCAACCTCAGCGTAAGACCTTTAGTAAAAGAATGAAAGCGGAGGAACTGTCTCCCACTCCAATGATAGATAGTAAACTCATAAACTTTCTGATCCTTATTCTTCATGACGGAAGTATTACCACTGTTGAATGCCTTAATAATTTTCTCATTCCCAAATGGACCATAATAATCTGATTTTATCTGAATCCATTCATAGTTCCACTTTCCATCTGATGTTAAATTGTATGGGAACTGGAATGCATTATTCATCGTTATTCCATCATGGGTGCGAGGAGTCAATATCATTTCTTCCAAATCATTCACATTCTGAATATTGCTATCATAGCAAATACTAGAAACGCCAACCTCCCATTCACCTTCTAAATGTAGTGGGCGATTTAATTCTACTCGATAGTCTGATGGTTTATTTTTGGGAAATTTATTTATAGAAGCATTACTAGGCAAGTAGATTAGAAACGAGTCCTTATTTTCACTTTCCATATTATTCACATTGGAAAAATATATTAGCATACGTTTGCATTAACTCTTCATTCGGAAATGGAGTGTAATACTTGTCACAGCATCTTTATGAAAAGGAATCAACGCACCAGCATCGTCATAAATGGCAATATCAATTTGTGGGATGTAGTTTGATTTCAGCTTTGTATAATGCACTTTCTTGAAAGTATGCTCAGATAAAATACTGCAGCTTTTTGGCTGGTATGGTATCATTGCTAGCAATGGAGCTTCAACATCTCCCACACGTACATCTTCACCAATATTGGAATATATCTGAAAATAGTTAATACGACGCGATAGCGACATGTCTGCGCTAGCTTTGGTTACAGTACCACTTTTAAAGATATTTTGATCAAAACCCAAAATGTCCATTAGAGTTTTATCCATAATTAGTTCAATACCTTTTCCACTTATAGTGAGAGACAAAATACCTTCTTTTTCAGAAAATGAAATATGTTGGTCATTAATCACTTCATTTAAATAATCTACAACCAATTTAACCGAAGTAATAACGCGAGGCATCAACACTCTTGTTTCATGTAAGATACCACCTAAAGGCTCTACACACTTTCTGTATAAAGATACGGTCCATTCTGTATCAAATTGATTTGGCCTTTCACATGGTAAATGTTGCATATCAGATTTTCCATGAACAGCTGCAGAACGATGTCGTAAGAACTGATGAAAATCTTTTGAACAAACTAATACTAGATCATCATCATTTAATTTACTTATTGCAATATGATTAGATGATTTGATATAAGTCAATATTGCCACTTGTTTACCATCAACTCGAAGGAGATAATTAAATTTCTTCAATAATGTTTCAGGAGTCATATTTGTCTTTCTTGGCTTAATCACAATCTTCTTCACCAACGTCTTCTCATTTCTTGGAATAAGATCTACATAATAAGCTTCCTCTCGATATATTAACTGTTTATGACCACTTATGTGGTAATTAACGTTAAAATTATCATAGCTTGTTAAGGCGCTAGCGAGGTAACCTAAATCATTTCTTAAACTTGGACTTAAACCAACAATCCAATCTTTCTCAACTACATGATGTACATAAGTATGGTCATCATTGTGCGGAGTAAATTGGACAATATGTTTACACGCTTTATTCAAGAAATCATATATAAACTTTTTACATGATAAGAAATCTTTCTTTGGCCACTGTGGAATGTATACTCGGCACCCCTTTTCACATTGATAAGCAGCTGTACGTCTCATATTAATAGTCATCACCTCATGATCAAAAGTACAGACACAGTTGCTATAAACAAGTTGAGTGACACCCACTTCCCAATTTCCATTTAGCTGTTGTACATGATCAATGGGAGTAGAAAAGAGTGCGGCTCGATTACTAGCAAATCTCTTTGTAGCCACATTGCTAAGCAAAATATGATAAAACGACATTTTTATATTGCTGATCTGCGACTTTGCATAACATCATGAAGACTTTGATTTTGGACTCTCTACAATATATCAGAGTTGATCGTGATGGAAACGTACACTTCAAAATTCTCATGGTCATACATCAAGAGGAATTACATTAACATGGCGACAATTTGTCAACCTCAATGATATCATGAGGGATTTGGAATATTTTGAAACATTAAGATTCATCTCCTTGGGTGATCAAGTTTGGCTTCAACATTACAGAAATGAAATTCAAATCTACCATTCTCATTCCGCAAACTGTTTCTCATTTCGCAAATACAATTGGGAGAAGTATAGAAGATACATACATCGCTCCATCATGACATTTATTCGTCGTGAGTTCATCGCCCTACTATGCAAATCTTAATCAGACATGACTATCACGCACCATGAGTTGGAAATTAGATTCCCTACAACGTATTGAAACGGATCATGATCGAAACGTCTATTTCAAAGATTCAACTGGAAATGTGAGAAGAGAGTTTGCTTTATCTTATCGTCATTTTCAATCTCCACATCATATCATGAAGGATTTGAAATACTTCTATATGAAAAGACATTCACGTATTGGAAATCGCGTCTGGCTGCGCGTCAACAATCGGCGAATTCAACTCCATCATTCCCAACTTCATACTAACTTCACATTTCATCAAGGTAGTTGGGAAAAGTATAAAAGGAAGGTACATCGCTCAATTTACTCATTCTTTCATCATGAAGCGCCATCGCTACACCATCGTCAACATTCTCCGTCCCTTCAGACTCTACACCAAAATCGATCTCACAACATTACACCAACAGCTTCCAAACAGCAAGTATTACCCGGGCCGTCCTCAAATGTTAGTGGTGAAGATGAACAATTCACGGAATCTTCAACTCTTCCCAAATGGGACTGTACAGATTCTCGGCGCCCTTTCTCATTCATCGGCGCAGTCAATGCGCTTAGAGCTACAAAGACTACTACGTCGGATATGGAAGAGGGAGAGGTGTGTGATGTCGAATCTGACTGTGGACAATATGGTGATCTCTACTCAATTGAGTGACAGTCTATCATTTTTGAAGATTCGTACTAGCAGTTACAATTTGTGTTATGAACCCGAACTTTTTCCTGCAGCTCTCATTAGTTGTTGGTTACCTGTGCATGTGGCAATCTTTCATAATAGTAAAGTGATCATTACTGGACTAAAATCTCATGTACAAGCAAATGTGATCCTAGACTATCTCATTGAGTATGTACGTACCCAGCGGATTGTAAAATAAAAAACAATTTTTCCAACATGATGTTTTTATTTCAAATCATGATAGAACTTACAAATCATTTTTTCATTAGAGGATGGATTACATGAAAAGTTTTGAATAATAGATGCAAATCGAGATACATGTAAACGTTTTAAGATGAAGTACAGTACAAAAGTACCACACGTTGATGAAAGTGGATGTTGTAGTATGCGTTCATTTCGCTGATATTGACGCGTATGTTTTCTCAACCACTGCTGTGTTGGTATATTTGGAGGTTGAGCAAGAGAGTCAAATAGTTCACCACGTCGGTCTTCTCCAATAACGATCGCTTTCCAATGCTCACCGCCTAAATTCTGCGAATGAGTGTTTAGCACAATAAAGATGGGATAGTGATTTACTGCAGGTGGTAAGGTATCGAGTGAATAGACATTACCGAAAGATTTCAACGTCGCTTCGTCTGCATTACGCTGCACTTTAGTCTTAATATCGTCAGCAGTCAACCAACTCATTAACGATTATACTGAAGAATCACGTCACGATACTTTGTAATTTCAATATTTGAATCGAAGACTGCATAAATTAATACATTGATCGTCTCAGGTAGTGTTCTTTTGAACGTCAAATCCAAACGAATATTATGAGGTACGTTCGCTTGACGATAGGGTGCACTAATATCGCTGTCAGCAGTCAAATCAAATGCATAAATAGTATATCCACTCTTAAACTCTTTCATAGTCAGTCCGTTGGTGTCATCCGTATTGTAAAAGCCAAAGACATCCATAAAATCAACATAACTGCGCATAAATTGATCCGAAGCAAAATCTGGTTTGTAGGGTGGACCAGGATGACTCACACCATTTACACGTAAAGCAATTTCACTTAACTGATTGTGTTTAAAATTGAAAGGATTCTTCTTTATATTACCATTAAATGCATCATTTTCAACCATTGCCACCATGAGGAGCTTCGGTGCTTCCGATGGAAAGAGGCCATCTTTCATGAAACTCCTTTGATCTTTCGGAATTGTAAAGGTGAGAAGCTTTGTATGCTGAACGGGGTAAATGGCATTTTGGCGGTTAAGGCCTTCAGCATGCCCTCTAATGACACTTGGATTCGGTACTACTCGACGAATGTAAAGTGCAATATCTTCCACATGAATTCTAAAATTGTCAACTTTAGCAAATGCATTCAGCGCAAATTCAGGCTTATTCAATGTCAGCTTGAGTCGCATGCTGGTATTACAGAGTAAAAACTTTGACTGTCTAAAGAAGTCTAAATTTAGCGGACCATATAGCTGACATACTCTACTATCTTTAATCATAGCAGATCGCTTTACAAAGCCACTGTTTGTTTCAACATCAAATTTTCCTGTTTCATCTCTGTACCATCCCATGGCTTCCATATGACTTTTTTGTGCTGCTGGATGAAACTGTGATACATGATTGAAATATGATTTATAGGGATAATCGCTTTGGCCACCTTCCACGTGCTGCTCTCCAATCGTTAGAGAAACATCGCGAAGTAATGTAGTCAATGGTAAATTGTTCAGTCCAACTTTATGTGCATCGTCAATAGCAGTTCCATCTGCTTGCTGAATTCTAAACCTCAAATCAAGCATCGCATAACTCAAATCTATGTAGTCATCACTACCACCAGGAATAACAAATTCAATGGGGCCAGCATTCTCAGCTGTTCGAGGATGATAATCTACAATACTTGAACTAAGAATATCTGTCTGTATGGCTTGTTGATCAAACAAACAAAAACCGGAAGTTTTACACTCCATGATTAGAAGTTATAGCAGCGTCGTCGTTTAGCGCCTGATGAATGATTAGAGCCTCTACGACGTTTGCGTGAATGCCTTTTGACTGAAGATCGCACCTTACCAGCTCCGCGATGTTTCCTCCTTCCTTTATTCATTCGTTTAGGTGATTTCTTTCCTTGAGTAACACCAGAAAAGGTCTGCTTCAATGTTTTTAAACCGCGTTCCTTCCCACGATTCAACAAACTGCTCTTAAAACTTCTACCTCTGGAAAGATCACTAGCAACATCACCAGCAAAGCCAACGGCATTACTTAAAACATTTCGTTTTAAAGATCTACCGACATTGGATATGAGAGGTGCTACAACAGATTTCAGTGCACCAAGTATGCTACCTCCACGTTGGCGGCGAGCGCCGATGTAAATTTGTCCTCCACCACTTACATAGGAGGGTCGTGAATAAAATGAGGCAGTTGGATTCATTGCTCAAACCCTAAACATTGTTAGTTACAACTTTGCATGAATCACTGTCGATCACTTAGATGAAAGATGTCGGCACGACACATCCAAGAGTTCATACTTGAAGGATAACCAGTCCATTTAACAAGACACCATTCTTCACCTTGCCGTTTTTTACATCGAATGATTTTCTCTACCAAATATGTTTCACTTTCAGTGACTACCTCAATCTCATTGCGGTAAAAGCTACCCTCAATTTCTTCATTATCGTAATCTTTCAACTTGTAGGTGGTCGGAGAGTCTTTTTGATTAATCCTTGATACTGTAAATACCTCCTCTGTCCAATTCGGAAGGTACCCTTTAGCAAAAACACTTTTCACTTTTGAGATACGAACTTTATCGCCAATTTTCACATCACTTTTCACATGAGTGCGTTTACGTTGGAATGATTCGCGCACTTTATCTACATTGTCAGCATTTACATCTACTGGTCTGAGTCCAATAGAACGATGGATAGAGTGATTGTAGGCATGGAGTGTATCTTGTAGAACCTTTGTCCAATTTTGTGTCAAGTTGGCAGTAAAATGTCGCCACAAGCGATTTTTTAATGTGCGATTAAAACGTTCAACGAGTGCAGCTTTATAAGCACTCTTTACACTAAACAACTCAATGTCATGCCTCTCAAATAATCTTCTCACATGCTGATTTTCAAACTCTTTTCCTTGATCACTCTGAATTCTTTTTGGAATCCGACCTTCTCGAAAAATTGTTTGGAATGCTTTTGCTACTCCTTTCCCTTCTTTAGTTTTTAAAGGTTGAGCCCACGCATAACGCGAGAAAATATCAATGACGGTTAAAATAAAATTATTACCCGAGTTATGTTTTGAAATGGAGGCGACATCGCACAAATCTGCTTGCCACTGTTCATCGATGTCATGAACAATATAATGGCGGGTGCGGTACTTCTTTTTCGCTTGTTTGTGGAGTGTATAGGTAGCCTGACCCTTTAACCATCGTTTCACTTGTGATTGTGGAAGACCACTCGCTTTTGATAATTTCTTGATAGATGCAAATCCTGCCGGATGTTTTACATCATAATAGATTGACTTCAAACGTTCAGTCGATGACGACTGACTCTTTTTCCTCCTTCTCATCTTTTTGTTTTCTTGCCTTTCTACATTTACAACAACTACAGCATTTAGCTTTAGCGGTTTTGCGATCGTGTTCACATTGCTTAGGGGTTTCATTATGAGAGCTGGCGCAGCAAGTGCAAGTGACAACGACATTCACCTCTGGCGGCTCATTACATGGCAAGCAACACATCTGCTTCATATTAATAGTCTGAGAACATGTATTTCCTGGGAGGAGCTCTTTTACGTTTTCCTTTTACCAGTTTTAGTAGCGATGTAGATCTACGTCGAGTTCTTCCTCTTGTTTGCTTAGTGAGTGTGGGAGGGGATGTAGCAGGTGACGACTTAAACCAATTTGTTGGCATTTTCATCGTCTGAAGCATTGGAGTAGTAGCCACTGTTGAATCAAGTTCTTTCAATGTCTCATTATTCAAAGCAAATTTTGGCACATTATGCTTTTTCAATAGTTTAAGAAAGTATGAACAACCAGGTGGAACATAGCCCTGACGGCGCTTTCTACGTGTCGCATACTGAATCAAGTCTTCATAACGTGAAGCATCAATCACTTTATTTTCATCTGTAATGATTTCTCCTCTATCATTTACATTGAGATGGGGCTCAATACTATTGAAAAGAGATATGGCATGTGCGCGAGATGCTAAAGGTGTAGCAGTCGATACAGAGTCACGCATCTTATTCTTCAAGTTTTTCAATTGCTCAACAGTTTCCGATTGTAATAATACAGCACGATGTGGATCTTTGATGTGAACATTTTGCTGATAATCTATTTCTTTCCTATACATTTGATTTGCAAGAGGTTGCTTTACTTGCTGCATGACAGTCAATTGTACATATTCATCCTGAGGAATAACAATCATGCGAGAATAAGAACTCATAGTTTGTAGATAATCATGGGAGTTTTCAAAATATCACTTCGAAATCTAAATTCTTCCGGACACTCTTGCGTAAAGTCAATGAATAAGTAACCGTATGGTTTTTCAGTAGCTGCTTGAAAAATTTCAATTAAGGCTTTTGATCCTCTGGGTGCAACTTGTCGCGCTAAAATTTCAAATTGACTTTTATCTCGCGGATTCTTGAAAATAGCATAATAGTGTGTATTCAGGTTTCGTGTACGAGCTTCTTTTCCATCAGGAAACAAATTTTGTGTAATATAGATGATAAAACACCTTTTATGATGTGCTGCACGAGTGAACATATCTGTAACATCTTTTGAATTCTTACTTTCTTTTAATAAATCATCCAATACAACAACATCATTAGACTGAAGTTTATCCACTGGAATAATTCCTTCATGTCGAATAAAGTTGCGACTTTGCAATTCCTGAAACAGCGACGGTTGATAAATACCATAACACCAAATCACTCGATTGATAGGTTCCTTAAACAAGTCCCTTCTTTTATCCAATAAATTCAGCGTGAAAACAGTTTTACCTGCATGAGCTGGACCTGATACAGTCAGAACTTTATCACATTGAAGTCTGAAATCCATTTTATTACTTTGAGACTCAACATTTGCATAATTAACGCTTAGAGCCAAAGATATTTCCCAATAGGTTGCCCACGGCAGGAGCTATCATTGGAAGTATTGCTGAAAGGAAACCGCCCTTTTGTGTTAGAGTTTTCCTCTTTCTTTGAAGGGCGACTTTAGGATTGGAGATGAAACGCAATTTCGTAGCATATCGCTTAAGTAACTTTCGTTGTTTTGGCGCTAATTTCTTCGTCCTCAACTTCCTCACATGAGAAATAATTTCACAAATGAATTTATCGTTAGCATGTCGTACAGCATTGTATCGCTGATTTGCTTTCATTCGTCGGAGAGCTTGAATGGCTGAAGAAAACTTTTGACTTTTACGTTTCGTCATTTTACGTTTCGCCATTTTCCGTGTTAGTCTTTGCTAAAACCTATCTTTACCACATTTGCATAGGTACTAACTATTGCGACATAAGTGACACTCGAAATGAGCAATATCACAGTGGTTACATTGGCAAAGTTGAATGCAATTACGTATGAAACAGCGTTGACAAAAAGCATGCTTACATCTCTTGAAGATGCGCTTTTCATTTCCATCCTTTCGCTTACATACATCACAACACATAGTTTCACCGTTACTGATGTCTATAGCAAGTCTTTTTGAAGATATGAATTTGCTAGCCTTTTCTAAATAATAGACGCATGTACAGAAGGAATATACTTCGAGAGTGAGCAGACATAGCTCGAAAACCAGTTGTGCTACAATCAAGTACCACTGCATTTTCAATTTTTCTTTATGGAAAGTTGAATGTGAATATCTGAAATCGCTTCAATCACTAGACTGCTACCATGATGGTTAAATGCGTTAAGACGTTCAGCAATTTTTATCATATGTCTTTTAAAAAATTCTTGGGGGTGATCTACCACTTCCATTGAATAAGAAGCAAAATGGAAAGAGCGACTTTCCACCTCTTCCTTTCCAAAATGACTAAACTTAATTTTCGCAACTAATCGCGCCATGATAATGCTATAAGAGAATGTATTCATTAACTCTAGAAATAGAGTGCTAGCATCATCGACCACTGCTTCGATGTCGGTCTCATCTTTATGAAATTTTATCACATAATCTTGAACAGCTCCTTTTAAACTTTGCCTATGAAAACGTAATGTTCCGCAGTCGTTTGAGAAAGACATGATCGCCCTTTATCTAAACCATCCATTGCATGAAAACAACAACTCTTCTCATAGTAACATTTATTGAATAACGGTAACAAGCATGCATTATAAATCAATGGTTTGAAAGAGATAAAATAGATACAGCTGGTAACTATCATACAGCGAGCAATGATAACCATACAGGACTTTGGCAGTGTTGAGGTAAGGAGGAAAGAAGCATTGGTTATGAACGTAGCTACTACAACGAACAGACAAAATAGGAACACACAAATCCTTAAAACGTTTCGTGACTTCATGATAATGTTGATTCACTCTACTATCCCAAGGCGGGAGCAAAATATCATCAATGATTAGATTGGGAAATACTTTCCTCTCCTTACCAGGATTATTACAAAAGATGCGTATAACATTGAAAGCAGCTAACCATCGTTTAAAGTCAATAAGAAGAGCACTCTCACAAGAAAAGCCATAGTCTTGCAAATATTTCAGATTAAGTCCATGAATGTGTTTTCTCGCCCATTGATCAACATTGGGATCGCAGTTGGCATGTTGATGATAGACACTAACAATCTGATATGTCCAATTGTTCATAGCAATGGCACTGAGCTCCTGTACAGGTTCACCCTCACAATCCATAAAAATGATGATAGAAGCCTAAAACGGAAATTTACACATCTAAGGAAACGTTCTATAACATATTACAAAATGAAGAATTACATTGATGCTTTTCACGACAAAATACACAAATGATATGATGGCAACGAAGAAGTAAAATGTATCTAATAAGACCACGTCTACGACACTCAAAGCACATAAGCGAATTGTCATAGGGTAGAGTTAGGAAAGGACTAGTAATTCTCCTTCTTTGATTTGCGTTTTGATGTAGCATTCTTCTCCGACTTGCGCTTCGTACCACTGCTGTTAAGGATTTGATCAATTATGTCATCCACGTTGGGTGGTTTTGGAATATATAGGATGGATTCCATATGCATGGAGAGAGAGGCTATTCTATTATCCTTGTGTCGACCATAATATAGCCCATTCACTTTGAAAAGGATATCCCAAGTACCTTCTCCGAGCTCATCACATCTGATGGCTATTGATTGATCTCCCTCCTTCTTATAGTAAGTACACCAATGAGATACCGGTAGGCAAATTTGATTACCATCCCAAATCTTTCTATAGGGAGTATCCTTGTCATCTCTAGCCTTCCACTCTTGAGCAAGAGGAGTAGGAATGTCCATATTTAATGTCACATACTCCTCAATAATATCAAGTTGGTGGCGAATGTACGGACTCACGGGGATCAGTATGTAGTCCCCATACTGATTGCGCATTATCTTGACATCCGTGGAAGGGAGCATTCCCGTTTGGAGTACTACGCTATGATCGTCATAACGCAAGACTTGTTTAAATTTACGCTGTAGCGGTGTAGGATTATGTACCTTGGTTGTTTCTTCCACTGGCCTCAGTTGTAGATGATCTGACCGTAGCGAACCTTGTAACGTTTGACCGCCATTTTGTCCTACTAGTGCAGCAGATGGAGTAGATGCCTGAAAATGAAAAAAGATTGTATTAAGTTTACGTTCAAGGGAGGAGAGGGGGAAAAGTAGCGACTTACCATTTTAGTTGGATAATAGAACAGGGAACTAGAGAGAGAGAAAATGTGCGTCCGTCACTCGTATGATTCAACGATGGAATGATTCTCACTGTGGAAGGCTCGCTATTTATATAGAAATGCTTGATTCTCATTGGATGATGATCCTCATTGGACAATAACATCAAGCTGATTCCAAATCTGGCCTCCGTTTACCAATCCCAGCCTTCATTCGCCTGCTGGAGCTGTTTCTTGGGAAATTCTAACTCTATCGTTTTTCGTCAATCTCCCAAAATCTTAAATGGCGTCTCACGTCTAAACGAAGACAGATATGAACAAGCCGATTCTTTCAGTGAATTTGTCTCACTCTTAGCTTTCAAACGAGCTATCGCACGACAAAATCCGTCCACTGGAAGTCAAAATCGAAGCGAGCTGTCCAGAGGGGGGGGGACGTCAGCAAAATTTTTTCTCTCCGATTGACTTGAAACTCACCATACAGATAGAGAATTTCACGCTGATTCCAAATCTGAAATCCGTTTTCCCATCCGATGCTTCGTTTTGAAGTTAGAGCCCAGAACGTCACAAATTCTAACTCTGTCGTTTTTCGCCAATGTCCCAAAATCTTAAATGGCGTCTCACATCTAAACGAAGACAGATAGGAACAAGCCGATTCTTTCAGTGAATTTGTCTCACTCTTAGCTTTCAAACGAGCTATGGCACGACAAAATCCGTCCACTGGAAGCCAAAATCGAAGCGAGCTGTCCAGAGGGGGGGGGGCGTCAGCAAAATTTTTTCTCTCCGATTGACTTGAAACTCACCATACAGATAGAGAATTTCACGCTGATTCCAAATCTGAAATCCGTTTTCCCATCCGATGCTTCGTTTTGAAGCTAGAGCCCAAAACGTCCCAAATTCTAACTCTGTCGTTTTTCGCCAATGTCCCAAAACCTTAAATGGCGTCTCACATCTAAACGAAGACAGATAGGAACAAGCCGATTCTTTCAGTGAATTTGTCTCACTCTTAGCTTTCAAACGAGCTATGGCACGACAAAATCCGTCCACTGGAAGCCAAAATCGAAGCGAGCTGTCCAGAGGGGGGGGGCGTCAGCAAAATTTTTTCTCTCCGATTGACTTGAAACTCACCATACAGATAGAGAATTTCACGCTGATTCCAAATCTGAAATCGTTTTCCCATCCGATGCTTCGTTTTGAAGCTAGAGCCCAAAACGTCCCAAATTCTAACTCTGTCGTTTTTCGCCAATGTCCCAAAATCTTAAATGGCGTCTCACATCTAAACGAAGACAGATAGGAACAAGCCGATTCTTTCAGTGAATTTGTCTCACTCTTAGCTTTCAAACGAGCTATGGCACGACAAAATCCGTCCACTGGAAGCCAAAATCGAAGCGAGCTGTCCAGAGGGGGGGGGGGCGTCAGCAAAATTTTTTCTCTCCGATTGACTTGAAACTCACCATACAGATAGAGAATTTCACGCTGATTCCAAATCTGAAATCGTTTTCCCATCCGATGCTTCGTTTTGAAGCTAGAGCCCAAAACGTCCCAAATTCTAACTCTGTCGTTTTTCGCCAATGTCCCAAAATCTTAAATGGCGTCTCACATCTAAACGAAGACAGATAGGAACAAGCCGATTCTTTCAGTGAATTTGTCTCACTCTTAGCTTTCAAACGAGCTATGGCACGACAACATCCGTCCACTGGAAGCCAAAATCGAAGCGAGCTGTCCAGAGGGGGGGGGGACGTCAGCAAAATTTTTTCTCTCCGATTGACTTGAAACTCACCATACCGATGCAGAATTTCACGCTGAATCCGAATCTGGCCTCCGTTTTCTCATCCGATGGTTCGTTTTGGCGCTACATACCAAAACGTCCCAAATTCTAACTCTGTCGTTTTTTCGAAAAATGTTGAAAATTTTTTCTCGCCGATTGACTTGAAACTCACCATACCGATGCAGAATTTCACGCTGAATCCGAATCTGGCCTCCGTTTTCTCATCCGACCACTCCTTCCACTCGAAACAGCCCATTTTACAACCCAACATTCAGCACGAAAAACATCACACACTATAGCCTCAAGACTAATCCTGGCGGTCGCCCAAGTCCACCACGACACTCTGTCGTTCCAGAGGGGGGGGGGGTCAGACTCGAAGCACCACGGCGGCCGACCACGACACTCTGCCGTTCCAGAGGGGGAGGAGGAGGAGGAGGGGTAAGGGGGCGCGCCGGTCGAGTGTTTGTCACTTGCTTACTACTTGCGCACTTCTATACAATGCTTTTCAGTCAAGCAAAGCAATACTCATGAAATCAAAGGGTTTTGTGTTATAAATCTATTCTCTATGTTCTTTCTGTAGATATTCGAGGTTCTTTCTTCTCATATACCCATATTCTATAACATTTTGTCTGTGTGAGTTCTGTTAATGGATCTGTAAGCAAGGTTGGACCTTAGGTTTTGGGTCGACATTGGGTAATCGATACAAAATTTGGGTTTTCTATTAATCCTGCATACATGCAAATCAAAGCATGAAAATTAATATTTTGATTTGAATCTTAGGAAGAATACATGATAAGAGGATGAAGTTCTGACTTTGTTGTCAAAATTCCACTCATTCCGCGATTTTATGAAGTAAAAAATACGTGTGGTTAGTAGCTCATTTTGGGCTTGACAAAACCGCGCATTGAAGGTTTGTGCATATTGTTTGCTGCAAGCTTACATCTATTTTGTTGCATTTGTGCATACTGAATTTTTATGTGTTTAATATATTCTATACCTTCACAGTTATCTTCGGACCCCTAAAATGTCTGCGGCAGTCGAGATTTATCCAAAAATGAATTCATTCCAATTTCATATCCTATTGTTTTAACCATTTACTCACTTCGCAGTCACTAAGTCTTTTTATTTCTGATTGATAGAATGAAAGCAATTACTTTGTCATGACCGATTTGTCAATAATCATTAAATGAAAAATCTTCAATTAGTCAGTACAGACCTATCAATAGGCTAAATTGAAGGAAAGCTTTATAACGTAATACATGTATACTTAGTCTACTAATTGCAGGTATAAAAATAAAATCAACCGCTTCTCACTAATACCAAGAATTATGGTCTATAGAAGAATCTCTAAGTCCGCAAAAAATGCAAAAAATGTATTTTGATGCTTGATTCTGTTCATTTATTGAAACTTGGGCTTGAGTTTTGGGTTTTGACCAAATTTATTTTGCCCAACCTTCCTGTGAGCTACTCTAAACTCTCCTATCCTACAGATAATGTATGTCTCATTGTTATCGGTATTTACTGAAGAGAAGATATTCCGTGACCTCAAAGAATGTTCAATTGTCACCGCTCTTCGTGGGAGAGTTCGTGTTTGCGAAGGTTCACCTGTTGTTGACTTAATTTCACGGTCGGCACACTTCGAGTCAGTTTCCGCCACCCTGTCAGCAGTGAAATACGCCGACTCGTGCCTTCTCGATTGTCTCAGATATGGTAGACTCCACAGTTAAACTGATAGATATTTGATGAGCAGGTCTTTCATCTGATATTTTGATGCAAATTCCACAGCAGCTCCGCCACTTGCATACCGTTTGTAGTGTCCTAAAGCAAGGACTACAAGCGCTGAAATAATAGGAATTCACACACTTTTGAATTTTAACTGTTGCGTCATAACTTTGATATCAATAAATAAGATTTTTTTTGCGCCGGGACGTAGAAAGGGGGAAGAGCGGAGGAAGCGGCGTCCCCCCCCCGTTGCTCAAGTAGTAAAGCAAAACAGCTTATAAAATTATCTTCTACTGCATGAAATGAACGCACGAATGAAGAGAAATATCAAAACTAAAATTCAATCTTGTGAATTCACTATGATAATCAAGGTATTTATGGGTTATCCCCCACGTTTTCAAATTTGTCTGCAATCCATAGAAATGAATCAATCGTCAGAAAAATTCAACTACACGTAAGTGAGAATATTTTCTGCCCACATACCAAAATTTGCGCAAATCGGACAAGTGCTTTATGAAAGGGGCGATAACTTAAAGTGCAGCAATGTCTGCAGCTTGATTTGACTTCTTCTAACCTCATCGTCTGAGCAGAAAGCACTTGAGGTCAACAAAGTCATTTTCCGACAACTCCTGAAGGGATGATGACCAAGCCACGTCCCTTACGCTAGCATGCTTAACTTAAAAATGGTGTGGCAAGGTAGTGGTCGTGGGAAGATTTCAAATAGCAGTGGATGAGACGAAGCGGGAGAGAGAACAATGCACTCAAGAGTAACAATAATGCGTCGAGTTGATCGCCAAAAACAGAAGCGTGTTTATAATTGTCATCGTTGTTGAAAACAGGTTGGATCGCTTCTTGAGGACTTTAATGGCTCAATAAAAACAAAAGTTAGCTATGTACAATAAAATCCGCCAGTACTTCGTGCCACTGACACTTCTATGGGCGCTCTGATTTAGTGATTCCGACACAGACTGTTAAACACCGCCAGCAATGGAGCTAAGTTCACAAAGTTCACTGATGAGTTACGATCCACAAATTACGAAGGACAGAGATATCTACAGAGAGAGCAGCAAAAGGACAAGCAGCAGCCTAAAAGTGCAAGAATATTTGACTAAGAAGATATTTAACAACCTCGGTTGGCTAATATAATAGCCAACGCACAAACAATAGCAACCAGAAATAGAAGAAAAGTTAGTTAGACTCGGATAGCTAATAGCACAACGCACAAAATGAGTGTGCTGCACTTAGAAATTAGGCAATTCATGTTTTCTGTTTATGGAGGGTTTGAGTAATTTAATGAAACGAGCTTCGCTAAGACGACAATCAACGGCATTGCTGCTGATATCGATAATATCTAAATCAAAGTGAGAAAGGTCGATATCATTGTAGTTATGTATTTTGCTACCATGCTCATATAGAGCGTTCTTTTTATTTTTGTTCTTAATGTCGCGTTTATGTTCATGATACCGTTTATTGAAAGGGCGATTGGTCTGCCCAATATAACATTCATTGCAGAAGTTACAGGTAAGTTTGTAAACCACAAAGCGGTCCGAACAAGAGTAGTTTCTAGGTAATATGCCACATAGATTACAATTAGTATGTTTGCTTCTATTTTGTTTTTTGTTAATGACGCTTTCTAGCTTAGGACCTGGTTTGCTAACTAATCTAATGGGTAGGTCGCACTGTTTTATAAGTTTGTTAAGTTTACGATTACAGCTATCACTGATATAATTTATTTTACAGCTAACTGTTTTGCGGTTATCACTTTTCTTTTTGTGGTTCGGGTTATACTTAATGTTACGGATCTCGAGGTCTGAAAATCCATTATTCTTGAAACGTTGGTTAAGTTTAGACATAGCACTATCTTTCTTATTACTGTCTGAGCAACGCTGGGTGACGGAATGTCTGCTATTTCTTATATAACTACTTTTAATGTGATTAGGTACCCAGCTTTGTTTGTTAAGAGAATTTCCGGAATGAAGTTCTTTAGTGTACCATTGGTATTCAATTACATTATTCTCAATGGCGATACTAATATCTAGGAAGTTGAGAAAACTATTATCATTAGGTATTTCTACTGTAAACTTGATGTCGTTGGAGACAGAGTTGAAGGTATTAGTTATTTTGGTAATGCAATTACTATGTTTTACAAAAGGGCCTATAATAATGTCATCAATGTACCTGCCGTAGTATTGCGGAATAATGTTGTGATCCTTTTCAAGTTTATTTAAAGCTATCTTTTCAATATGATACATGTATATGATCGCGAAAGGAGGCGAGAAACGTGCTCCCATAGGGCAACCTTTTATTTGGCGATATGTAACGTTATTGTACTGTATGTAATAATTGTAGCACAAAAAGTTCCAGGTCCTAAGCTAGAAAGCGTCATTAACAAAAAACAAAATAGAAACAAACATACTAATTGTAATCTATGTGGCATATTACCTAGAAACTACTCTTGTTCGGACCGCTTTGTGGTTTACAAACTTACCTGTAACTTCTGCAATGAATGTTATATTGGGCAGACCAATCGCCCTTTCAATAAACGGTATCATGAACATAAACGCGACATTAAGAACAAAAATAAAAAGAACGCTCTATATGAGCATGGTAGCAAAATACATAACTACAATGATATCGACCTTTCTCACTTTGATTTAGATATTATCGATATCAGCAGCAATGCCGTTGATTGTCGTCTTAGCGAAGCTCGTTTCATTAAATTACTCAAACCCTCCATAAACAGAAAACATGAATTGCCTAATTTCTAAGTGCAGCACACTCATTTTGTGCGTTGTGCTATTAGCTATCCGAGTCTAACTAACTTTTCTTCTATTTCTGGTTGCTATTGTTTGTGCGTTGGCTATTATATTAGCCAACCGAGGTTGTTAAATATCTTCTTAGTCAAATATTCTTGCACTTTTAGGCTGCTGCTTGTCCTTTTGCTGCTCTCTCTGTAGATATCTCTGTCCTTCGTAATTTGTGGATCGTAACTCATCAGTGAACTTTGTGAACTTAGCTCCATTGCTGGCGGTGTTTAACAGTCTGTGTCGGAATCACTAAATCAGAGCGCCCATAGAAGTGTCAGTGGCACGAAGTACTGGCGGATTTTATTGTACATAGCTAACTTTTGTTTTTATTGAGCCATTAAAGTCCTCAAGAAGCGATCCAACCTGTTTTCAACAACGATGACAATTAATAATGCGTCGAACAGCGGAAGTCAGATCAAGCTGTTGACATCACTACAATTCACGTTATCGTCTCTAATGCAAAAAGTACTTGTACGAACTGCATAAAATTTTGTAGGTGAGTAGAAAAATATACTTAAGGACGTCCACTTGAAGTTTGGTGACGATTGATTCATTTTTGCAGATTTGAGACAAATTTAAAAACCTGGGGGGAAGAACCCATAAGAGTCGAAATCAATTATGATTAAGTTGTAAAACTGTATACAGTATAATTATAATTGCTACAAAATTGACTGCCGTAGATAGATTAACTTGGGTAATCGCCACGTGCTTCGTGTTTGTTATTGTAACTTTCGCCACTGAACTTTCGATGACATTAATCTTTTCGACATTAATCTCCCACAACTTAGTACGCACGGCCCATGAATAGCGACGCATATGTACAAGGATTGAAAGAAATTCTAGGATGGTTCAAAAGCATTTCGGCTTTAGCATTTTTCAATGAGGGTGGGAGGGGCAAACCCCTGCTGTCTGACATTTGCACCTAAGCCTATATTTTCCATAAGTCAACCGCGCCACTTTTGAAAATCCTGCCTACGTCTCTGTGTGTAAGTTAGACACTAGTATAAACCCATTCTTGCATTTTCCCTGAAAGTTTTAAATGTAAAGCATTTGTTATTCATTCTGTGTTATTTGATAGATTTTCTGGATTATAGTCTGCGTTTTTTTATCGCAGATTTAAGAGAAAAGCGCAGACTTGAAATATTCACCGCAGGTTCGCACAGTTTCTGCGTCGCAACTGCGGTAAACTTAAACGCAAGATCTTGCGGATATCATTTCAGTGGACGCTTGCGTTGAGATATCATTTCTTGGCAGGAGTCATCCGAAGAAATCGTCAACGACATAGTACCCTTGATTTCGATAATTCACTTTTGCACTTTTCACAATTTCGCTCAAAAGTCGCTATATCATTTTTTCTTGTCGCATCTTATTTGTTCAGCAATCTGAGACCACGAGTTGTCAGCTCGCTGAATGTCAAAATGTTTTGTTCATGATGTGGTCCACAGATCAGGATAACTTCGTACCATGTTAATGAATCTCTCATCATCAATAAAACCTTCGATCATAACGGGATGTTCGCAGCTGTTAGTTCCTTCCATCACCTCACAATCGGCGTGAGTTTACAAAAAAGATAGGCTACAACAACAACGATTCATGTGCGTTTCCCTAACCCCAGTCGATGATTTTACATGCGACGTCGACATTGCCAAACAGCCAATCTCCATCCTGCGTCTTGTGGAAAAGCAGACAGCACCTCTACTAGCCTGCGTTTTCATCGTACGTCAAAATTCAGGCATCCTCAGATATCATTGATGTCTGCATTTCACCGCAGTTTCTTGCGCTTCAGACCTGTGTTTTTCTACCGCATGATAGTGCGGTGAAAAACGCAGGAACTATAATTCAGCCTTTCAGCACTCGCTTCTTATACCAGCACCAAGTGGCCTTTACAATAGTTCATACACAGCTGACAATAAAAAGCGAACGTCCTAAATTTCGTCGAAATTTAATTGATTCACATTCCTCCTAATCGTGTCGCACGTCAACGCGCAACATATCATTCGAGAGCCTTCTTTGCTTTCAAATAAGCTAATGCAAACTTGCATCCATTATCATATTCGCTGGACAAGGATGAAAATGTGAAAGTCATCCAATTTAAAAAGCGCAACTTTTCTGTTAGAAAACTTCAGTATGGCAATGAATCAGGCAAGAGGAGAACGAGCATTTCCTGAGCTTTCTTGTTAAACTTAGCTTTCAGGCGCACTCGGCATTCTTGCTAAATACTCAGCACTAAAAGAATGAGAGTGGGATAAATGACAACTCGGCCACATGGAAGAAAGGCTCCTCCGTGCCTAATGTACTTCCGAGTATGAACAAGGTTAATTCATTTCTTTATTTTTCTTTTAGATGTATTGATTATTGTTAATTGTATCATTCATTATTGATGCATACGGCACGACGGGAAGGCATGAAAATCGATGGAACTTTGACATTTTTTATATGGTCCGCTTTTTATAATCAGCTCCTAATTTTTCAATGTTTCTTCTACTTTCCCTGTCATAACTACACGTGCCGTTGTAAAGATGCAATTGCCTACTGTACATGATTACATTTGAACCAGATAGTTTAACGAGAGAAATTTCAAAATCCTGAGTTTAGATATCCATGTAATCTAGGTATGTTGTAGGCTTATAAAAATAGTTATAGCATTTCAAAACATAAAATGAGGTATGACAATAAACATCAGCTAGAAGTAACGAAAGCAACCCCTCCTGACAATCGCGAGGGATCTCAGAATGCAGCAGGATTGGAGGAGAACCGAAATAACTGAATCAGGATTGGCAACTTACACGTTCTAGTTATATGTAATGTTGTGAGGTCAATCGACCTATGGTCATATCAAGTGTCATGTGAAAATAACTGGATCATGAGCCCTACATGTTTTCATTGACAATCATCTGCTCAGCAAATGTTTGTTATCAAAGATGTAGTGAACAAATCACTTGAAAACCTCGAATCTTGAATTATCATGTTGAAATCGTGTGCAAAATTCAATCCTGGCATCATGGGTATCCCTAAAGATGTCTGTACCGAAGAATTATGGTCCCTTCCCTTGCTAATGTATCCCTTTTCACCACAGAAGGTGCTCCATATATCCTATAGTACATACCAGGGAACACTAGTACACCATAGTACACTACCACTCATGTTACCTAAGTCAAGATACTAAATCGCTATGTACAACTATTAATTGCATATCATAACTCATGTATATACGCACATCCCCATCTTTATACACTATATAAATAATTAAAGCAATGAAGAATATGACAAGAAAATTTATTACAGTTTGCAGCATTTCTCTACAGTTTCTTGTTTTTTTACATACTTTTGCAATATTTACAAAAATTCGTGTTAAAACATTCATCCAACAAATAAGAAAATATTGCAAGAACTATTTACAGAAAATGAAGGAATATTTACAACATCATATTTACATGATTTGACAACCATTGTGTACATCAAAAATCACTCTGAAGTTTCCTGCATTTTTTTGTAATACTTGCCGACTCATCTTTTTTGTTCACTCGTTTTAGTTCATTCTTTGACAAACAATTGTACATTCGTGTGAGAATATGGTCGCTTGAAAAAAGAGCGGTTGATCACATGATTGTCAGTTGAAACAGCAACAACATGAAAAAGTGAATCAATTTGACGAATGACACTCATAAACTCATTGTACAAAATATCGGAATTAAGTCGAAACACAGGAATTAAACACACTACATCCTTATATTTTGAACAAGACGACTGAATCATAAATGTTAAAACGGTCTTGGCGGATATGCCATCCGATGTATAACCTACAAATTGTCCATTACTGAGTTCTACACGCTGAGCAGTATAGACTTTGTCGATCATCAATGTAGCAATTTTTTCTCTGTCATCCAAAAAACTTGATCTCCTTTGCAGATACTCGAGATCAATCGAACAGGTTTCAACTGCAGATCCTCTAGACAATGAACGCAGCGTAGTTATAGAGGGCAGAATGAAAATATCTCTTAATTTATTATACAAAGATGCACTTGTAATCTCCCACAAAAAAGAAAGTGCCAACGTCTTACATGAATATTTTCTGGCATTCTTTGGTACTTGACAAAGTCGTAGCTGCTCAATAACAAAATTTACTAGGTGGTACATTTCAAATTCGGGGTCATCTGATTGACTTTCACAATCTAAAAATGTTTCAAGAAAAGAAGCAGCGAGTTCTAGGTACTGAGAGCTACTGTTGTTATCTAAATGTTTTTCTGACAAATTCTTCGTATAGGCTTTTTTATAGGTATTTATATATTTTATATATAGGTATTTATATATTTATAGGTATTTGTATAGGTATTTACTTTTTCTCAACGTTACAAAGTTGTGAAATAGTTTTTACTTTATCTCCACTGAAGATATGGCGAAAGTTGGAATTCGCTAACTTTGATGACAGCACGAATACTCGCACGCTCATGCTTTCGTCGACGATCACCGTAGCTTTGTGAACAGGAGCAATAAGTTCGATGTTAGAAACACTGACGTACATAAAAATCAAACACGACTGATGATCTACCTTCACAATATTGGTGGGGAGAGGGTGACTTGAAGAATCACTTAGTTTCGAACGCAGAGCATCGAGAGAATCAAACGAATCTTCCTCAATAGATTCTCTGATCAAATTCTCAATTCTATTGTTCTCAAAGGACCGTCGGGAATCAGCAGTCGAATTTGAAGATCGGGGAACAGTTGGAGATTTGGTGAAATATTTAGGACACTCTGGGAACACTGAAGGAATTGCCGTTGATTTCAATCGTTTCTTCTGAAGAATTTGCGATAATCTACTCTCCCGTCTACTTTCACGTGAGTCGGTCGACGTTGTTTCGAAGTCGTGGTCGTTGAAGTGTTGAAGAATCACACACTGTGATTCTCATTAGGAGTAAAATCCTTTCGTGGGATAGCAGACATCCATCTTGAATGTAGAGCAGGGTCTATTGGAAACTGAAACATTGAGCATTTCTCAATGACCTAATTTTCCTGGGCTTATAGCCACTGCGACAATTAGGAACGCAGCACAAAAACACCATCGGTTGAACGTTGTCTTTAAAATATATGTTACACGGTAATGCACGTTATGGCGAACGAAGTTGAGAATCGGACAGTCTGATAGTCAGCAAGACGAAGCAATGTCCCAGCTAACACATTTACACATAGGTAATGAAAGGTGTGAGTCACGTTATCGCATGCATTGGAACTTGGAAGGGACAGCTTCTCGCTCTATCTTTGTCATGTAAGCAGTCACTGCAGCGCGAGATGTTAACCCTCTCCCTGTCAAGGCAGATTTCGCAACATCGTGCGTTGTTCTTCCCGATACACTATCTATAATTCCCTGGTACATACCAACCATAATTTGTAGATCACGCTTGCCGTGGGACGAGATCTCTTCGTCCCATTCCCATCCCACTCCCGCAGTATATTTCTAAATATGCGATTATTTCACATAATAATTCCCATAGGCCAAATATCCTTGATAAGCCTAGCCGACTGAAACCCTCAGCACCTAGGTTAGGGGACATCCTACACCACTGCAAGTCTAACGTGTGCATACATGATTGGCCTAAATCAAATCTTGAAACCTCCATGGAACCTACAACTTTTAAATACCATGTATATTGCTAAATAATTAAATCAAAGGACTCTACAAATACCAATAGGTCTACAATTCATGATATCAGACTACTATAGATGCAGTTCACTTGCATTTCCAATATCAAAGCTGCCTTCCTTATTCGAAGTCATTATATGACCCTTCATGGGTACCTGTTCTCAACTAGTCAGACCTAAAATAGTTAAAAGGACTGTCGATGGATAAAGCCAGCCTAATATAGACTTAATAGGCCTACTACACGTGCGTCCATGCATGAAATATTCGCACTGACCGATGCGAGTGGATGCCTGCTTGCTGCAATTATAGCATTCTAACAAGGATCGTCAACAGTATATACAGGTAAATTGGTGCATGTGTAATTCTAGTGTGTATTCCAGCATGGAAACTTGTCAATGCAGTAGGCTCAAGTGCATTTATCCATGTTTGAAAATAGACCACATGCACATGTGCGAGGATCAAAAACAGAAATTTCAAATCAGATTTCTAATTCACACCTCATATATCTTTGACATCGCTGAACTCTGTGCTAAGTACATTACATTATACCAATTATTTTATAGCCATTTTATACTTGTATGCATGTATTGATAACTCATGCCTTTTGCGTTATCAATCCATTACTATGTCCTATGTGTTTACCCAAGGAGGTCTAGATATCTACAATTATAGATATCGCATAGAAATTAACAATACCATAGAAAGTCCTAGAATGGAAATTGCATGAAAATTATGGCACACGCCGCGGGAACTTAGTTTGGGCAAAGTGCAAATTGTACGAGCTAGTTTCCATTTTTTCTGGTTGGTATTCATATTTATCAAGCCAATTTGTGATCTGGATTGTTGCCCCTTGTCCAAAGATCATGTGTACAAAAGCAATAGTGAATTTACAAAATGCTGCGCTGACAGGATGACAAAGAAGGAAATCCTTTTAAACGTTCTGTACGTTCATCATTTTGAAATATCGCTCCGATAATCTATTAATAGTATAATCAGACTCTTATGCAACTTTGCAATATCGATTTACAGAACATGCATAACTCCAGCTTGAAATCAGAGGCCATGAAATCTTAGAGTATTCATTTTACTTTAAAGGGTTTCCCTTGTTCTTAAAATTTGAATAATTTTCAAAATCTCTACATGCATTAGAATATCAGGTTTCAAAATATCACATGTGTCATTCAATGATTAATTGAAAAGTTCCAGCGACATTTCATTTATTTGAGAAAGATTGTCGGTAAAGAAACTTTCATGTTTTTTTTATTCCAGAAAAGCGCCAGGTTTCTTAGCCGCTTGAAGAAGAAATTATCCAATAATTAGACTTTCTATCGGTGAATTCTTCAGATGTTCTTACAAACAGCACACCGACCACTTTCAATTATGACTTTGTGAACCAATTTTTAATTCTCATTCCAATATTGAAAAATTGGAAAATTGTTGTCAATGACTGCTACAAATAGACACACTATATTAATCCATGGAATAGTAGGCTATTTCACATGAAACAGTGCCGCCATCTCACTTGCAATTCTCTTCATGAAAATCCTGTAATTAGGTGTCAACCACCTCCACAACCAACTTGGCAAATAGTTTCACTATGATACAATGTTTTAGATCGAATCTGATCTACAAACCATAGATTTTTCCATGTGCCATCATTGTACATAGGCAAGATATCAAACTTCCATTCTAGTGTACTGTTATTAGTGATGAAAATTTTCCGTAATCAAAATTTTTCGTGGAAAATTATGGAAAAAATTGGAAAATTTTGGAAAATTTTGAAAGTTTTGATTTTTTGATAGGCTTATAATTTGAGCGCTTCCACTGCCGAGGCAGCAACGTACCAATAAATTGGGTCTAAAACTTTTAATTTCATCATTATTTCAATTAAAGCGATCGTAGCAATGCGAGTTCCGTACGCGGATTTTTGAACATTCCTTTGCCACCAGTGGCTTGTGCCATTTTGTTAGCATTTTTAATTATCACACAGACTACGTTTGGAATAACGTGAATCTTGCTTTACAATAGGGGTATATTTTCATGCAATGTGAAAGATCTGGAGCAAAAATAATGTACTTCATTTTGGAGTTTGCTTATTAGCTTGAAAGTTAAGCTTTTTGCATGTGTTGATGAACAAGTGAAGTATAAGTCCACGCAGCATTCATGAGCGACCATATTGGAAGACATAAAGACTGTAAACTCGTGAGATATTTGGTCACTAAAGATATCTGTGATGAGTAAAAGAATATCTATGATAGCCTCTAACTTCTGGCCTATTGTCCGACATCTTCGCTGAGGATACACATCTTCCATTTCTAGTTCAGATGGTTCAGATAGTTCCAATTCGATTTCAGATCTGCCCAAATGAATTTCAGATATGATCCACATGAATCTCCAGTTGAATTTAAGATCTTTTCAAAGTTGAACTGTTGACAGATATCTGAAATTCAGCTAGAGAAATCTGAAATCCATCTAATGTCTGAAATTCATTTGAAAAGATCTGAAATAGACATGGAAAAGGTACACTTGGTTACAAAAGTTAACATACAGGGAGAGAAGTTTTCGGTCTTTGAACATTACATACTATTTTCAAACGACTATAATAAGTCTCCAAAACAAAGGGAAAAACGTCAATCATCAAAAAAGAAATTTCAAAATTTTTTTTCAAAATTTTCCGGAAAATTTTCATCACTAACTGTTATCCACTTCTATGAGATATCGAGACCTTGGTTTACCTGTCTAGTCAGGTCATCACTAAGATGCTATTGGTTCTATGTAACCCAATACTACCTGTTTACTGAACCTGTTAATTTTCCTTCCTTTTATAACTGAAGATCACCTATAACTGAAGATAGTTACCGGATGTTAACAGAAATTAATTGTAATAGATGACGTAAATAAAATCAATCAAAATCAAGATCTTTCAATATTGGCTCTTTCCAATTCAACTCAACACATGCAAGAAGGAATAATAAACTCTGTTAGAGGTTCTCGCAGTTTCATGGGAATTCCCATAACTGAAATTTGCTCCCGCGGTATACCTGGTGTAGATACAATGGAATTACTTAGAACTGGAATTACCACAACACTATTATTTACAGGGTGAGTTTTTAGTAACGCAATGTTTGCACTAAAATCACACAAACTCACTAAAATGCAACACTTTTTTTTATTTCCCTAGTATAGCGAGTGAGGAAGGGTATGATACTAACCTACGCCTTCATTTGATTCAAATGCAAATCGGGGCAAGCATGGTTTGTCGCTTGTTCATTTGACACCGATGTTGATTTATAGCATACAATCATAATATGGTGAATGAAATAACAAGTTCATACGCTAAATGTCCAATTTTAGCATTCTTTAGGATTCATTAAAAACCATTTCCTTTAATTTGGTCGAGGAATAATCACTGTCTTCCTTTATTATTACATGACTCGACCCATTCCAAAGGAAAATTAGATCAGATGCTGTAAACTACTGCTGTATGTATTATGATGATAAATACGATGTATGTTATTAATATACCACTCAATGGTTCTAATATGACATGTATTGTGTGCGCCTATTATTTTTAGCGAAGAAGAAATCTCTTTCCCTGGAACCTCAAAATTCCTCAATCATTTTAATTTTTTGTAATCATCTATAAATTTCTTTTCATTGACTTATCCTGGCAGCATTCTCATGCACTCTCACTTCAAGTGATTGCACATCACCTGTGCTGACTGCTCGCTTGTGCACGCACATATGTGGTGAAGACAATGGATCAGTCATTCGCGTGCGTGGTCATCAAAGCGAGCCGATACGCCCCGCGGACTAAGCATCGAGGAGGGCCACCGGCGCGCAGTCAACTCGACGCACGCGCGAGAGGGGCGTTGAAAGAGGCGGGGCGACCTCTCGTGATGAGAGCGAGGCAGCGGACACTTAGGACCGTTGTATTGTCCAATCACAGAAGTTCTGTGGACACACACGCCGCAACATGAAATAAAACGAGAATCTCAAGACTATAAGCGGTATAATATCTGCCCTGAATACTCGCGAATTGCCCATCATGAATCCAACCGAAAAGCGAAGTACAACACATCCCAACTATCTTCATAAAAAGGTGAGAAAACTTAGAAAATTGCGTAGAGGAAAAGGGAAATGTACTTTAGTCTGTCAGATGTAATCAGTTCAATGTCAAGTCAAGTTCCTCACCTTGTTCAAGGGCTAGATTTGTAAGTACATGTGATATATTCTAATTAAGATGTTACAGTTTGCATTCAGGTCAACATAAAGTTCCCAGTGGATAGTACATTTGAATCTGAAAAGTCACTATATGGAGTCAAGAGAACATCCACGAGTTGGTCCAGCATCTTGCAAAGCTCCAAATTACGAGTAAATCACTTAGAGTGTGACAAGTTGCGTTATCACATCAATTACAAATCACTAAGCACGCTGACATGCATCTCAATTTAGATACAATGCAAAGGAGTACCTTGAAGAATCAATTTCAGTGACCTACTTAAGAGGGAGGGCCACCGAAATTTTAACTATCAGTCTATATCAGATCAGGATTGTCAATGAATCTTGGAGGACAATATATAGTTTGTATGGCCCAACAGCAGTGTTTTATCCACTCCTAGTGGTTCAGGGGGGTCTGAATCCTTGTGTATCTCGACATCAGGCAATGAGAAATTCCAACTCCTTATGTAAAATATAAATGGCCCTCTACACATGACATTTCACTGTTCATGAATACTGTAAAACATGCCTATTATACATGTATATTTTAGGACTGTAATTTCGAGATGGTGAAATGTTTCAAATTGTAACTTTTAGCTAATCACTGGTTCCAGATTAAATGATTATTTAATGATTGAAAGTTTTTTACTTGATCGCCACTATATTTCACATCAATTATTCATCATTATCATTACATTACATCAATAATTACTTTCACATGTACGTATATATGTACACTGCCCCAGAATTCCTTAGTACTTTTACATAATGTAGAAAATAGCCATTGTACTATAAAAATTCATTTTCCAAAAAACAGGAAGAAGGATGAGAATTATGAGTGTTATTGTTTACTGTCTGGAATTTGCAGTCGTCTGGCCTTGCTAGAATGCCAGAGTTTCACAATTGACGTGAAATCATCAATCTTGGATCCCTCAATGCTGACCAGCATTGCATCGCGGACGTGATGCGGCAGCAATCTTTGCCTTAAGCGAGTTGTAACTCGATTCATAGTGGAAAAACTCCTTTCCACGGACGCTGTTCCTAAAGGCGCACATATAACCTTGATTGCCGCACATATAACCGGTCTGCAGTCAGCGGAGCGTCACTTCATTCAGCGATTTACGATCTTAAAAATTTAAAGCTATACATCCTTTATCAAGTGTATGATTTTCGTTGTTTTCCTTCATAGGAGGGGAATTTTGACATCTAGGGGGAAACTTCCCCCCAAAACAGGGCTGGATAAAACACTGCCCAACAGTATGACAGCATATCCGCATTGCATTCATCCTTCAACAAAAAATTATAATTTTACCATAGAAAATAGCCTCAAATTATGACTAACAAGTTTCATTATTCTCTCTGAAGCCTATCCAGATATATTTATATCTGTAATTTCCATCTCCATTTGAAAACGAAGCCGGATAGGTGCAAGTTTTGCAATGGAGCTGTTTGTCACCATTGACTCACAATTGAAATTTGATACTTAGATATAGATTTATTAAGATGTCTTAAGATATTCCGCATTCCCCCACAAATTCCTGTAGAGATAGTCCATATACATTTAGTTAGAGGCCTATCAGTCATCATCAGTTATTTATGTGACCACTTGATAGAATACAAAAGGATTTCTTTTTCGAGGACATGAACTAACATTTGAAAAATAATGCACACAATGATTAAAAAATTAATTCTATTATAGCACATAGCATGATAATTGCACTGTATACAGCCTCAACCGATTCCCCAAACCGATTTCCAAGCTAATAATGCATGCACGTAATCACAAAATGCACTTTTTGTTAGAATTAAACACATAATTTAGTATTGCTTGGTTTTTGCAGTCGCATTGTAAATGTGCTCTCCTTTACATGTCCGATATTTTGTGTGTGAATTAGAACTTCCAAAAACTGTCTATCGATCTCTAAAATTAATTATTTAACTTATCTAACTTGGAACTAATTCATAGTAATATAACTCGATATTCTCATATAAAGTTTATCACAAAAAAGGCTACCTTAAATGTAATCCGATGCTTGCGGCCTACAAGTTGTGGCCCATCCATTCAGGTAAACATGCGGTAAACATAGAGTTCTCATTGACCTCGATTGATCACCCAACCGTTAAATGAAAGAAGGAAACATGTTAGTTGCTCAGTACACGTAGCGAACACAGAGATAATAGCAACATTTTGATATATAAAGATAATCATTGAAATAATAAAAGATTGAGTAAAGATTTAATATATGGGTCTGAATAAAAATAATTCGATTTCTTTCTGCATGGAAATCCTTCTGCAATATTTTTTCAACATTCAAAGTTTAGAAAATAACTAAGTATGTGTCACATCCTTTTCAGAACTCAAAACCACTTATGGAGAAGAAGAGAAGAGCTCGGATAAATGCCAGCCTCATTGAGTTGAAGTCTTTATTGATCGATGCCATTAAAGAAGAAGGGAAGAATTCTAAACTCGAAAAAGCCGACATTTTGGAGATTGCTGTGCGATATCTAAAGAAAGGCCAACGCGATCAATTTTTAGGTAAATTGATAAGTGTCATCAAATCATAATGTTATCAGAGATTTCCCTAAAAATTGACTTTTTTATACACACATGTAGCTAGACGTTTTTTGCGTAATGTCTGAAAGTGTTCCCACTGTTGTAGACTAAATTTTAATTCGTGTACATAAAGCAACGATCTTTGATTGCTTGCATTTCGTTGATTAACTATTTGATTATTTCAAAATAATATTGGAAGTCCGTAATTCTTTATACAAGCAGATTTTCACCTTGTGACATACTTGTATAATGATATAGCAAGTGATAATGTATACCGAACTAAAGCTCATACGGTTTTATTTCAAGTGCTTTTAGTTTTTAGAAAATTATTTGAAAAATTATTTGATAAATCATAATCAGACGAAGAGGTTCATTTCACTAATGAAAAAATAGTGTAGTATATATAGTATGTGTGGTATTGGTGCAGTATGGATGGTGTATAGCATCCTTTTCATTCGTTTCACACTTTTTTACAACCACATAATTCTTAACTTGAAAAGCAAAATTAAATTTGGTTGCTGTTAGATGTCGTTTACAATGTATGAATCCTTCCGCAAATTCTTTGCTCCTATTAATTGTCGGAATCAAGTATTTAATGTACAAGATTGCAGATTCTATATGGAGATAGGAAATTTGCACTTGACAGTAATTTATGGTCCAGGTCATCAATCAGTGCTAATTTTTTAGAGCTCTATTTCAGACGTCATTACTTTCATTCACTGCAGGCTATTTAGCTATCAATACAAAAGCGCTATTCATCACATCCTACAAATTAACGAAAACATGATAATTGCTATTTTTTTAATTTCTGCTTCTATTGAGATGATCACGAAATAAGTGTGCTTTTTTATAAATGATTCATCGTTAGCAAAACCAAGTTACTTGTATTTCTTTTGTTTTTAAGTTTCTTTTCTTGCGTTTGTTAATGTTGTTCAATTGATAAGCCTTCGTCCAACTACCGCGTTTCATAGTTTCAACGATATATCTATTTCTCCTTTCTCATTTTAGCCACAGCTGCTGTTGAGCCACGAGCCATCGACACATTCAGAGCCGGATATGCAGAGTGTGCATCTGAAGTAACACGCTATCTAGCATCCACTGAGGGCCTAGAGCCAGATCTCCGCGCTCGCCTTCTCAATCATCTCGTCACATGCGTCAGTGCAGTTCAAAGGGGAGACGCTCCGCTCATCCGAGAGGCTTTATTCACGGCTATGACGTGTCACAGAAGTGTTGCATCTCTGCCCACCCCTCCTGCCAAGTCTCCGCTGCCACCTGACTCTGGAGCATCTTCGGTCGAGAGTTTTGGACTACCTGATCCTCGAGTGCTTGACCTTACTACCAGAGGTGATGTGGGAGCTTTGTGGAGGCCTTGGTGATGCATTCATGTTGTTTCAACAAATCAGTATTATTTTTTAGCTCGAGAGTTTTCTAAATAGATTTCAATATTATAAGAAGTACGCTTTTATTCAAGGGGCATTGGAAGCTTCAAAATAAGGTGATCAGGTCCTTCGACATACGTCATTCAAATAGAACATTTTCTTTCCTAAAATTGTAACAGTTTTCGACAGTCAATCGTTGAGATATAAAATTGATGCTTTTGAAATCATAAGTTGCAGTTTAAAGACAACCGGAGCATGACCGGTAGGAACTTCGAGAATCAGTTTTTGAGGTCAACTGTGAGGCCTTTTGGTTGCTTATGTTCTGACGGGTGTCGAAGGGATGAGGTTTGTATCATATTTGATTTATCGACTGGAACTGCTGTTGACGTACTATCGAAAAGTCTGTTGAGTATGTAACCATGGCCTCTAGTTGGTCATGATGCGACCCATGCAACAAATTCGAGCTTCCGTTTCAAAACAACGCTGTAAATCCGAAAAACGGATTTTACAGATATGATCGTGCATAAATTCACGAACATGAAGCGCCTGGTATATAAATGAAAGCCATTAAAAAACCCCTCTGTCAATGAGAAAGAAACTCAATTGTCGTGGAGGAGCAGAGGGACAAACATGGTTGTGTTGGAAATATTGCTGAAACCTAAAGAAAAGTCTTAATCCATATAATTGTCTGAATAGAATTTTCAAAAATTTAGTTTCATTGTCAGTTGAAAATTGGGATCGGTCCCGAGCTCTGACTAGCAGCAATTTCTCCCTATTAGGAATCATCAACAAGTCTGGTTCACATCCATCGTCATTAACACAACTGCCTATCATAGTGCATGTATACCTGGATTATTTGCAAGATAAGCTATTATCTGGTATGTTTTCTTGAGCTTTATTAAATGTATAACTTGCATTACATTAAGATGGTTGCTTGTCGGTAATTGATAAATTCTGATTTTGAAGCACGATGTGAGTAGAAAACTGAGCTACATTATCAGTCGAAAAAAAGAAAACTGACCCCTTAAAACTGATAGGACTACCTGCCGATAATTGACTGTCGGCAGTAGACATATTACGTTCTATAGCCTAACTTTTGATATTGTATTTCAATAAGTATTCGAAGCCATTCGTGCGGAAGATGCATTTTGTGAAGTATTTTTTGAGAGTTTAGTTATGAGACTGAATTAAGATTTTTGTTAATGAGACTATTAGTTAATAAATACTAAGGGAAAATCCGGCATCCACAGCTGGTTGGTTTTCCGAATGCTCAAATCATGTTATGCTCGTACTACTTTTAATTTGCAATTGATGCTCAGGTTTCTCTGTGTAAAAGCTAAATACTGTAACTCTTCGTAAGGGCTAAAATTGTGAGAATTTATGACGACACCAGATTAGTCGTCGAAAGGACTTTCAAATTTTTTTCGTGATTTCTAGTAAGTTTTATGTATTTGTACTGTCTGGGCTACTGAGTGCTACACATCATTTGAAATTTACATTATACAGACCCGTTCTCCATATGAGCTCATTATTGAAGGATGATTGTGAAGGAAACCGGAGCATGAATATTCCTGCCAGTAATAGTTAAGCTCAAATTTCTTTGCACTTTAAAGTTAACTTAATGATATATCTTAAAAGATGAATGTCAAGAATAACATTCTTTTCTCCCAATCATATAACACATTAGCGCTATCATTGATGCATCAATTTGAACTGTTTCTGATCTAATTTATGCCTTCTGTCTCAAACTAAAACTTATTTTAAGACTATATTTATGACTAAGCGTCATCGATAAATTGTAAATTCTTGACATTTTTAATTGTATTATTTACAATCTTATTGTTATTGACATTGCACTTTAAACGTATTTAATTTTGTTGGTGAAACATTTGAAAATTGAATTTTGTAGACCTATGTGTTCCATATAGCTTAAATAATATGAATGAAGCAATTCCAAGAGAAGAATGGCATACTAGAGGAATCGAGTTTATATGAGGAGCCCAATTCCAAAGCCCCTTACATCCACTTTCGTTGTTTTTGAGAAAATCACAAAAAACGTTTATGCTACTTTTGCTTGGTGATTCTCAAGAGTTTTTGCTTTTTGCATGTGCGCTGCTACCCACTGATTAAACATATAATGCTATCATGGATCTGTTAAATCGAATTTGTTTTTTTACATTCGTTTATTATAAATCAAAAATGTGGATGTAAGGGGTTTTGAGACAAAACTGTACAAAACTCTTTCCTGATTGACAGAATGCACTGCTTTATTAACGAAATGAACAACAAATCCAACAAAATTGGACACCAAGAGTTTTTCACAATACAAAATGTCAGATTTGGAGCCGTTTACCACTGATCTTCATTGTTGACAAGTAGCGCGTCATCACTGTCTCTTTCAACATCGTCGAATCTCGTTTCTTCGCAAATGGGCCCGTAAAAATTCATGACTTGACTGCCTCCGTTTTGCCCCATTGTTGACATGAATAGATTGATGATCCCCAAGATCTGAACCGTCAGAATCTCAAAGTTGAATGCAATCGGATGAGTGATCCAGATTCTAGAAGCAAAAAGCGTTCAAAATCTTATCATTTTTCCTATTCCATAAGTGCAATAATCAGCTTCCCTTTGATTTTTTTCTCTTCGAACAAAAAGTTCCACGCCTGCTAAATTTTCTGGATTAGTTAATTGATCGGTGACATGAATAGATTAATGATCTCCAAGATCTGAACCGTCAGAATCTCAAAGCTGAATGCAATCGGATGAGTGATCCAGATTATAGAAGCAAAAGCATTCAAATTTGAAGCATATTTTCTATTCCAACAACGTATTCGTATCCCCTCTTGTCGCTCTGGAGGTCGTAATTTCAGACTTCACTTATTTAAGGAAGTCCGCCATCCTGTGTGCTCCTATATCAATGGGTTGAATACGCTGCGATCTGTAACGCGTGCATTTCTGGAATGATAGAATTTTGAATAACAATGCAATGGATTGAGACAATCAGCTGTTAGGTGACGTGCTGAAATGTCGCGATTTCATTGGCCGGTGTGGACACAAGGTGTTTTGCAGATGAAGAACGATGGCTTGTAAGGGGTTTTGGAAACAAAGTCGATCTTGGTTGGTAAATTTAAACGTCATAGAAGAGGTTTTGGATTAAAATCAATAGATGAGTTGGTAGCTGATGTGAAACACTATCCGAATTAGAAAAATATCGATTTTGACTAAAATGGTCTGTAAGAGGTTTTGGAACTAAGCTCTTCATATATGAAATGACTCAATTGAAGTGAACAAATTGTCTGCGTCGATGCATGTAAAACAAACACAACAATAACCACAATGTTTGAAAGCAAAAACAATGCAAGATGAGCATAAAATCTTTGATGAGATGTTAATGAACTTTTGTAGAGGAGGGTGTAGGCTATCCACATATAGTCTTTGCAAATCGAGAATTTGGATCATTGAATGCAGGTTGGACCAAGACGGTAGTACATATGTGAGCATATTATGCCTGTGTTACGGCTACATTACAAACTTGAATCTGTAAAAGTAGGCCAATCTGATAAGAATGTGTCAATGATATCTACAAGCTTCATCAACAAATTTATCTGTATAATACTTTAGCTGTCATGTAGACCTAATGCTGCTTATCATTAATTTGAAATAGTATAGTAGAATCTTTTTAAAACAGTTCTTTTAAGACTCAATCATCCCAGTAATTTAATTGAAAATGCTTCTGCTCGTGCATCATCAGATGTTGCAACCAGTAATGCTAAATCAAATAATTTAGTTAATAACATACCATTTATTTGCACTTTATAATAAGAATAATCCTATTGTTTATCAGAAGGTCACTCCACCAGCTATCAATAGCATTAAGTTAATTAATCCTTTTCAAAATATTAAACTAGTTAAGGGCTTCAAACAGCCTCCATCGTTACTCAGATTATTGAGTAACAATAGCCATAAGACGATTACAGGGACCTACAATTGTGATGAGCCAAAATGTAAATGATGCCAAACATTGCTGACAGGGAAATTGGAAATAATAATAAAAGTTTCAACATTAACTCCAACTTAACCTGCACTTCTAAAATTGTTATCTACTTGTTATATTGGACAAACGGGAGATACGTTCCTTAAAAGACAATTCATAGACAACAAATGGATAATGCCAATTTCATGACTCTGGAATGAGTAGGCATATTGCAATGTGTGCAAAAAGATTTCCTCTCAAAATTTGAGGCTGCCCCATTCTTTCAGCTTGGGCCTATCTCGACCCGTACCTGCATAGAAAGAGAGCGAAAAGAATTCTAGCACAAGTGTGGCCTCTCTGAAGAGTAACGAAGACAGTGAAAACTGGTTTCGCCTCCTTTTCTATATTTAGGTACCGCACTTCGATCAACAATTGCAGATTATGCCAATGAGACAAGCAAACAGCGCATGCATATTTAAAATTTCATTGCAAAAATTGGAGAAGACGATGTCTATCGGCGGGAAAGTCCAGATTAGTAAAGTCGTGCGCTTACTGCCTCACACGCACAGCCACACAGCTCTCTCTCTCTCTCTCTCTGAAATTCAATGCTCCGTCCGAACACACTTAGCGTGTGTGTTTGATTGTTCGAAGAAAGCAGCTGTGATTCGAGCACGCGCAGGTTCACTCTAAGCGTGTCTGCTAATGAGACGGATAGCTGTGAACAGCTATCATGGGAAGCTATCAAATTTAAATGAAATCTAATGAATGATGACACTTTTCATTTTTATAACCGCTGGTAAATTATTTTTGAGTATGCGCCGAAGGCCTCGCAGGCAGGGAGAAGACGCCACTGCCAACACCAATGGCAAAAACCTATCATTTCTCAGGTATGCAATTAGCATGCGCCTACTAAGTGAAATTTGAGCGATATTCATTAAATTTTTACTAGGTGAACTAAGCCTGCTGATAATTTCTGATATTGGATGAAACAGTATCTATTCAGGTCTATTCTTATTTTTCAACTGAGGATGCAACTCTGTTTTTGATTATTCTATTTTCATTAGAGCATCTCATTTAATGAGGAAAAACACAAAAAGTGTCCTTTCTCAGAGAGTTTCATTCTGCTGTTCATTTGATTCACATTGTGATTCTCCTTTCATGCTGTTTGACAAGTAGATGGACCGAGAAGAACTCGACAGACGCACAGATTCTGTAGCAGCCATAGGGTGCATATCACTCTGTGGAAGTCTCATTTTCGGCCTCACTCCGCTGTAGAAACTTGTAATGGCAGCTGGACAAACTTAGTCGCAAATTATGCGAAAGCCACCGTTTGTTAGAAACCAGTGAACGGGTCCTACAAATGGAGTCCCTTCTTCTCAATAGTTTTGTATTATGTCATCCACCATCAGGATTGCAGCTGTTGCTCGCCGTAGGTCGCAAATATTAGCAGATTTGAGGGCACAAAAAACAAGACAATATGTACCAAACAGCAGATTGACGCATTATGAACTTGCTTCCTGTAACAGGAGCGTAGCAAACAATTTGCCTGGTAGTGATGGCAGTGACACACAAACATTTTTCCTTATTTTGTTAGCTCCATCCCCATCGTCCTTGATTATCGGCACATTTATCAAAGTACTTCATTCGTACATGTAGTTTGAAAGCTTCAGAAGCTGAATGGATCTAATTTTGCTAAAAATGCAAAGACAAGTATTTCATCTGACATAAGTCAGCATGTGAAGTAAAAGGAATCGACGTTGCCTAATTATGCGTTTTGAACTACACGATCAGATATAACTTTGACATGTTTGACTTGCAAAGGTTGTCATTGATACAGACCAAAGGTCGCTCTGCTGTTCATTCATTAAAATGTCAGGAGACGCTACTTATCATCGTATGGAATAAATTCTCACGATAACTCCGTTAATTATAAGGAGTGATTTGAGTGAGTTAGTAGTAGTCCGACTTCCAAGTAGGCCTACTTAAATTGAATAATCGTAGGCCTACTTTTCTTCCAGTTTTGCGGATGATAAGTAAACGTAATTAGCAAGTGAATAAATGTTCATTATCGGATGGGGGCATTAACGAATTTCAGTATTCTATACTTTCAGCATCGTAACTTAGCCTTATTATATTCGCAACTCCGTAATCGACCAAGCGGTGACAGAGGTCATTCGTGCTTCAATGCTTTCCAAAGCAGAGCAAAATTCTGGACTCTCTTGATAAGTGTTTTGCTGGTCGAATAGCAAAACAATTTTAGGTTGAAAGTGACAGGACTGCCGAAGTCCAGCGCCATCTATCGGTCGATATATACGACAGAGCATATAAAATGGAAAGTGGCCACATGCAATGCTGCAAGAATACAATGACAAGTATAATGTATATTTAGAATGGATGTAATGCAGGTACACGGTCAAAGAAATTGAATGAATTTTTCAATGTGCCTCTCAGTCTATAGACGTATAATCGTCATGCCATCTAGGTCTACGTCTGGCCCCATTGCAGGTACGTCCAGATTCTTGGATATCACTAATTTCATCGATTAAATCGAATCATTTGCCTTCTTCCAACCGCGTTCGTCATTGCTGATGGAACCGATCAAAGATAGCACTTGCTACGCCATCATTTAATACGACAGATATGGTTTAACAAAATTCAGTGACAATCTTTGAGCCACGCCAAACTGTATTACAGAGACCTGAGTGATTGCGCAGATGGACCTTGTCACTAGCGTTGAACGGATTTCTTTTTAATCTTGCAATATGTCTGATGTCGACTTTTGACCACGTATTCTGTTGCTAATGCCCAGTTTTCTTGCTTTGGCACTAAAAAGGAGTTCAAAGTTATTCCAGTATCGCCATGAGCATTGGCTTCTGCGACTGCTCTACCAGAACTTGCTACTTCTCTCGATGGACCCGCTCTATATATGCGTATATATATCCCTGGCCGGAACCACATGCCTAAGTTAATTGATGCCGAATTTGCCACTCATCAAATAAATCAATCAATGTGTTCAAAATCTGCAAATAGTGCAAAGATCAGCTATAAATGCTTGATCACTTTCGAAATAGTCTAATTTGAGAGTCTGTGTTATAGAGCGAATCTCGAGCAAGTATTATAGGCTTATCAATAATGGGAAGAAATGGCACTTTTCCCAAGTGAGTTATGTTGACCGCCAAACGTTCCTATATACTCAGGAGTTCCAGCTGTCATGCATGGTCTCATCTAAATCTACATGAAAGATCTATCTTCGAGCAGAACACAATGCATTTTATTTTCTTCGGCTACTTCTTTAGAAAGCAACTTAACCGGCATCTCATTGCAGTTTGCGATGCAAATTGACTAAAATTGCCCTGCAAAAAACTGCGATGCAATTCCAATCTCCAGATCACGCCATCCCGGAAAATGATATTTTAACAGCATAATAAGCCTTCTGATCATTCCTGAAATAAATTTGGTGCTGAGGAAGTGTCAAGTCTTATTGACCATTTCAAGCCGCTATGACCCAAGCGTGGCACGAAAATCATTGATGAGTGAATGACTTTCAAGGAGCATTGCGCTGAAACAGCTAAGGTCGAGGTTACGGACAGTGAGTGGCCCTCTCTGGCTTCTCAAATTCAACTGTGAGAATAGAGTGCAACTCTGGTGGAGATCCTGTTACTGCTTCCGGTTAGCAACATGAGCTCGGATTCAGCCATTTTGGAGGTCAAGACTGAACGAAAGCACTCTAAACAGCCTGAAAGAATCAATGTTAATGGACCACCATCTAGCGCGTCATCATCTACCACCATCATTCGAGAGCTTGCATTCTCAGCTTTAAAATGAGCCATGATAGACTTGTGTCCGTTATTGCACTTGCTGAGCAGTGCTCAAAATATGAAAATCGCTCAATTAAAAAAAATTGCAATACTTCAATAAGAAAACATATGAGTATGATAATGATTCAGACACGAGGAGAACGAGCATTTTCTGAGCTCTCTCCGCTCTACTTGTATCCGGGTTATAAGACGGCTTGTCTTCGAGCAGAAAAATCATAAAATACGAAACTTGCACCGAAACCCCAGGTGCCATTCGTAACAGCATGTCTTTGTTCTCTCATAGCGAATGCCGATTGTTTGCCTTCATTGTTTGTGCACTTTTGCGGAAATGAGAAAAACTGTTGAAGTTTGAAAAAAACTATTGATCTTATATGAATATAACTTACATGTTCGTGCTCCGCACATCGCAAGGAATCAGAAGATGCCAAACATGAACACTTTGATGAAAAAGTGAGAATACAACATTTTCAACCAAAAAGGTCATGATTTTGAGATAGCTTCACGATATGACTATTTTTTCCTACTTCACCGATTTTGATGACCAATAGATCAAAGCAAAGCTCAGAAAATACTCGTTCCTCCTGTGCTGATTTATTATGATTTATTATCACACTCATATGTTTTCTTATTGAAGAATTGCAATTTATGAATTGAGCGATTTTCATGTTTTGAGTAAATGCAATGACTGATACAAGTCTATCATGGGCCATGCAAGCTCTTGAATGATGCATGGCACGTTGCTGTGCGATACGATTGGAAAGCATGAGAATCGATTGAACTTCAGCGGAATTTATGTGGTCCGTTTTTATGATCAGCTCTGTAGCATATCTAGGAGGAAGTCATAAGTAAAGTTCTGAAAAAAATAAAAAATGATAAAGATTAAAGCTGCATGAATTTGTCAATTATCTCATAGCGCATCAGGTTATCTACCTGAATTTGTCCACGCTTTCAACAAAGGAAATTATACTGAGCACAGGCGGTATTTGCTAATTTGGTTTAACTCCTGAATCTTATTAAGCAAAGATAATATCAACATCTGACATCGACCAGAATTTGCAAAAGATAATTATATGGTTAATTTTTTGTATTTCACCATCCTACTCTACAACAAATCAACTAAACCAGCAAACCAGCAGAGTAACATAATGCAAGCAATCATTTAATCAATAATTAACTCTACTAATTGATTGCTTAGGCGATTGCATTTAAGCAACATTTCTTGAGCACTTGTAATCGGTATTTTCAATGGTCAAGAGTAAAAAAATGGTCAATTTTTCTGACGCGAGCCTGGATTTTGTAGTCAACGTGCTTTAGAGTTTCAGTCCATTTTGCTCTTATGAGTGAAGTTTGGACACTTGTTGCTCCAAATGAGAGACATCAATGTTTTATGTATTCACATTCCTATTCATCAACTCTCTTTTGAAAAATTCGAATAGATTCTGCACAAAGACATATTATTATCCTTCCATGCGGTCACTTTTCGGTTGACCTGCTTCCACATCACTCTGGATGTCTTTCTGTGACAGCAATTTGTCAAATCTGTAGCAGATAATGAATGGTGGGAAATAAGATCACATCCTTTACTCTCTTCAATTGTTGCGCAATCCTTGGTGGAATGACATTAATCTCCCTAGAGCTTCAATCTATCAATTTAGCAATATCGTCTGATTCTCACCGTTACAGAATCCAGTTATACCATTATTTATTGGCTATTTATTAGCATTATCTATTAGTTGCAGCTATACCATCCTCAAACATGACTGCTCAAAATGGAATCAAAATCGAATCAATATCAAAGTCAAGTAAATCATGTAAATCTTTAGCGAGTTGTGCTGGGTCCCTTTACAGTTTGCCGCCGACTGCATGACTTATTAGCCAATCTCGTAGTCATGATATAAATGTCCGGATAATGCAATGCCAAAGTAGTACTGAAACTACAAGAAAATAAAGTCTAAACATAAAGTTGTTGAAGATCTGTAGTATGCAGTTTCGACTGCAATAAGATAGTTCTGCTATACTTTACAATTATGTTGTACGATCGTTCTGATTGAGAGCTTCCGAAGAAGTGAGGATCATCTTCATATCAGTTTTAATTATGATGTCATAAACATTCAAAGTATAATAATGCGGTTCCTACTATGTAGACTCATATAATTACGATTTGTCTCGATGAACAAGCCTCTCCATGAAAATTAACATGAAACGATTCAACAAATTGCTCTCATATCTTCTCCGTCGCATTGCAAGAGTGGCATATTTAGGACGCGTGCTGTGTGGTTTTTAAATATGAAAACGTCACAAAAATCAAAAAATGAATTAATTATTCATCGCATCGTTTATCCGATCCGCCGCCTGGAGTCATTTGGGAGAAAATTATTTTCTCATTTCACTGGACTCGTGTTGTGTGCCAGGTTTGAGCAAGGGGTCCATTGTATCACAGTTTATGAGTGTGCGAGTATTCGATTCTTTCTCTTTCATAAAAGTTTGACTGCATAGAGGTATCAGGTATGAGAAATGAGTGGATATTGATGAGAATCATTACATTCGGTTGAATGAAGCATTGTACGTGAAGGAGTGGAGCTTCCGTGGATTTCCCTGCACTCATAGTTTTAGAGGATCGCCGAGTATGTTGGCAGAGATGTCCATGGGACTAGTTTTTATTCCCGGGCCCATTCCATCCCACGGGAATCATTATCATCGACCCATGGGGATCCTACGGGCGCACGGAATTTCATCAATCATTTTCAACAGCTTAGTGTGTCATGCAATAAATACATATCATGAATCTTCATATTCTAAGTTAAAATTGTGAAGATAATAATTTATCATACGAATAATGGGTATGCATTATTGAAATTAAACTGCTGAAAACGCTGTTGAAGGAATATGATAACTATTTTTAAAGACATTCAACCCAAAAATCAAAGATCATGTGTGGACAGTTTAACTGCAGCGATCGTCACTAAATGAGTTAAGCTTGAGACGGCCAAATCAGGATTTTATTGGAGCACATGATGCTCGCTAACCCTCGCCTGGAGTGCTTTGACAAGCGTGCTTATTTCCGAAATTAAAAGTCCAAATTCAAAACATAAACTGTCAAATTAAAGCTCTCATCATTAAGAGTCAGAAAATCATCTTTGTTTTTGAAATTCTTTTTGAGATCTTTGTGCACATATGGCCTTTTACCGATTCACCAACGATATATTGACAGGCCCAGATGCATGTAGAAATCATCTTGCAAGAATGTTCTATGAAATAGTAAATTTGAAAGGAAACGCGAATATTAGCATGAAATATGATGAAGAGGATGTGTAGGAAGCAAAACGTTAAGATAAGAAATGCCGATAGATATTAGTAAGCTTACATTTTGAAATCCAGTACAATTACAAAAATTTCACAATTTTAAATGTTGAATTTTCAATTCAAAACGTCGAAGTCTAAATATAATTTGCAAGAAAGTTATCATTATCCGTTCAAATTGACACGATAACACTTTCTTTTATATGTTAGAATAGTTTCAAGATTTATGTGGACACCTGAAGACATTCAAAGTGAAAATAGTGCAAAATTCGACAAATCTGTTGAACATTAAATTTTTTAAAGGCTCATCGTGACGGAAGTATTCTGCCGATTTTATTCAAAATTTGTGTGAAGCTGTGAAATACGAAGAAAATAAGCTGTCTTAAATTTGGAGTCCGCATCTTTCTTCGTTCAGGACCTAGATAAACTTTTCGGAAGGGCGGGGTTCGCCCCTCTCCTACTGGGGCGAAGTAGTGCTAATAGTCCCGTCCGCTGGGTTCCTCTTCATGCTTCCAAGTCACTTGAAATGTCTCATGCCTCGTGACATTGTAATTTTCACGCTAAAATCGGTGAGTGTGCGACTGTACACATGTCTACATTTGCAATGTCGTCTACAACTGGAAGTCCCATGTTAATGAAAGGATTGTTTGAGCCACAGTAGGCTGTCAAACAAATAATTTTTCTAAATTTCACCAAATTTTCTGCTTTTGCATGTGGTTTACAAGTATCTCTTAGTTGAATTTCATGAGATAGATAGATAGAAGCATGATGTATTTGACCTACGAAGGCAATATTTGCGTGTGTAGCAATTAATGAACGCAACTCCGTGTGTGAACATTATGCATAGTAGACTGACGCTACTTATAGGAGGAGTGAAAGTACTGTTATCATCTCAAATCACATTCAAGACTTTGTTACACACATAGAATAAGTATATAGTAGGTAGAGTGTCGACCGAAAAAGGTATCTGTATTCAGTGAAAATTTTTATATGAAAAGATTCAGTTTTTTGCGGAGATTACGTTCCTGCGGTCCAAAAAATTATTTGAGCAGTTTTTAAAAAACTAAATTTTTGCCAATTATACGATACTACCGACATGAAGCCACTTAGAGGCAGTATGAAGCAAGTTGGATATCACAAGGAATGAATATTTGCTAGCAAGGATCTTAATTAATCGGAAATTAAGCTAATTATCAAGGGAATTTCATGAATCGCATTATAATGGAAGTCTTCATGAAAAGTCGAAATCTTATTGTGCATTCTTGGCTGAAATTTTCATCGTATGATTTTATGACTCACCAAATTTATGTTTCATTTCTTGAATATAAATAGTGATGTGGACCCATTTACATCTTTTAAAGTTAATTGAAATCATTGTCTTTGATTATGTTATTTTGCTCTTCCAGTGGCAGGTTCCTTGTGATATGATCACGCTTAAGAAATTACTCTTGAGGTTTAGCATGAAAGTATTAGCATCCTATCGAATTGCTAATTTAACAAACATTACCTCTCCAAGGCTGTCATGAAATGGAAGATCTGTAAAATACTATTATTCCTTCTATACTGCTGTCATGATCAGATATTCCGTGAAAATTTCTTCAAAACTGCAAAAATTTGCATATATCATGTTTGGTAACAATTTCAACAGTGTTCACCTCGAGTTCATTTGATAAAATCGAAACTTTGCACACATTAGGGATTTAATAAATGCTGAGTTGTTACTCTGCCTAATACACTTACTCCATCGTTACACATATAGAGGATTTTAAAGACATTTATGATTACTTTTACTCAATTTCCTTATATTTCTTGCACTTATGAACGCTGAATAGTACAGAGAATGCATGAAATTTAGTCCCCTATTCGCACAGCTATTGTGGAATTCAAACTACCCAACGTTTTGCATTTTAACCCTCCGAGACCTGAGGGGGAGGGTCCCGTGGACACCGGAGCCATAATTACCTATTTCACTTTTTCTACTGAGGATATTTCAACCGCTCATGCTCATGTAAAATCATCATTTTGACAAAGATTCATTGTGACATTTCATTTCAATTAAATCAGTAGATGGCAGATAGACCAAAGAGAGATCCACTGGACCCTTCTCCCCTCAGGTCTCAGAAGGTGTAGAAATTGCTTAGGGCTTATTTCCAATAGGATGGACAAATTCAAAATAATGGACAAATGTTGATATCTGAAGTTGAGAGGAATTAGAAGAATTGCATGAGGTATCGACAGTCGGCACCTATGGCGCGCATGTGTATGTTGGTGTATCATGCATGTTGTGCATCTTGAAAAGTTCCTACCTGCGCTACTGGACTCTATCATTCCTCTTCATCTTGATCGCCTTACTTCCAGGACCGTGAGAGAGGGCTACACTTGATTCTGCATTCCCACGACACTCGCTAGTCGCGTGCAGGCGATAGGGGGTCACAAGAGAGAACTTGGCCTGAGAATGTCGCGGACGTTGTTGCCCCCTCTCTCGATCACCGACCGCGGAAGGCGGGCGAGCGTAGGCCCCTCCTTCCTGTACCTCCTCTCCATTCGGTTCTTGTTCGTCTAACTATTAGTGACCAGTAAATGGCTGAGAGCAGAGCTGCGTGTGGCAGTGACGTCAGCTGATAGTAAGCCGTGTGGGAAGGCCGCGTGCCGTGTTGTAAGCCGCTTAATCACGCCAACGATAAAACAAAGCGTGTCTGTTCACACGCCGAAGAGTGGAATAGATGGACAACAAATCGCCGTGAGAGTTGCAAGAAAAAGAACAAAAGAATATGAGAGCAAATGTCATTGGAAGGACAGGGCGAGTTCAATCATGTTAAAGGACTCAGCAGGCGTTCGTTTCATAGAATGCTCATGCAACAATAAGTTAAACAACAATGCAATACAGAAAAGCAATAAGAGGACTGTCATTGGGTTTGCAAAATACACATCAGTGTGAATATTGCCATCACGTGTCCAAGCAGCATTACAACAGACAGGCAAGCCAGTCCCGAGAACAACGGATCATAAAAATAACTCCTTGAGCTACTTGCCTTGATTCTGACATTACAGTGCAGAAATCTCGGGTTTGAAATTTCAGCAAAGTGATTTGGATTATCTTTATTTGTCAGATTCAGGACTGGTGCGAATATAAAATTCAAGGGTTCGACTATTCTATGAATTCCTCGCGAATCTCAAAATCATGTTTACATTCTTCTTCGAAGCACACTGATGACAATATTATTGATTTTCTTGAAACATTGCTTGGCATTTTATATTAAGACGTTAAGGAACAGATGTCTCTGTAGTGCATCACACTTAAGCTATAGCTGTGTGTCCTCATGAATATAAAGTAAATCATAATAAAATGAGACAGTAACATATATTTAATTGATCGAGGTAATTTGAAGCATAGGTTAATTACAAATACATTGATTACGGCATATGCCTTACACACTATTCATGGTAGCTATTTTTAATGATATTACATGCACACAACACGCTAATGATAAATCTACTCTATGGATAAATCTATCTAGAGGATCCACTAACTTGACATGTACGTTAATGCCAACTGTTGGCCAACATTAACAGAGAAATCTAACTGAAAAGTATGCATGCTCTAAAATTACAAATGAAATAATCATCACTACTACTTCCTAAATAATCAAATGGTCAACTGTGGTAAAGGCCTTGTTAACGTTGAGAAACAAAATCTCGCAGACACTTGTATGTACGAATGACACAAAGTATTTGACATATAAATAGAAACATGACCAGCCTTTGAAAATGCTGGTTCATTCGGACAACTCAAATGAAAAATTTAACGGCATCCAATAGATATGACTTTTGCATTGATGATCAAGGTGGGATTAACGCATGTGATGAACCGAAAGTCTAGCATAATAAAAAACATAATTATTTGGACTCATTTATTAAATGATGATTAAATGCTTACAATCATTTAATCATTATTTCATAAATGAATCAAAATGATCATGTATTATTACTAATAAATGATGGATTCGTGCGATTCGATCGGGTTCGTTCAGGTGGATATGAATTTTCGCGTCCAGCACTTGATATCCTACTCAGAATACTACATTGTCGAAGTTGAGAGTGAATTCATGTAACTTGCAATGTGTCTCGAAAGCGTTTCAGAATTTATGACTAATTTTACCAAATATCAACGGATTTTTGTCGCTTATGTTTACAATGCTAAATTACAATGACCATTTATTTGAAACGTTGGTGGAAACTACCAAAGACTATCAAAGAAGTTGATTATCAGATCCAGCAACACTCATTATCGAAGAAATATCAGGAAAATATCCTCATGGTGGAACAAATATTTAGTTAGGAAAATATTCTTAGGCATTAAGAGGTACTTGCAAAAGCTGAGTAACAACAAAGTAAAAATCATTTCAACACTTACAATTCAACGGAATCGAACCGTCGCTCTTGAAGTTACAGGTAACTTCTCAAGACGGCCACCTATAAGCCATGAAACATTTGAGTGATACCATTGTCTTTAACAGATTATTTAATGTACTGATGTCCTGACAATGAATTGTTCATGCTCTCACATCGCCAAGTTCATTCAAAGCTCAATTTAAGAATAGCAATCCTGTGTCAGCCCCTTTATATTCAAGGAGTCCCAAATGGTAAAAATGCTGCAAAATGTGAATCCTAAAACCAGCTGTGGATCTGACACTATTCCGTCTATGGTGTGGTCTAAATTTTCAACTATTCTTGGTTTACCTTTATCTATTATTTACAACAAATGTCTTGTAGCTGCGGACCTGCCTTCATTATGGAAGACTGCAGATGTCATTGTGCTTCCGAAATCTAGACCTCCAAAAATTAACAACGTGCGCCCGATATCACTTCTACCTGTACCAGAGAGAATTTTTGAGAAAGTTTTAGTCAAAAATATTGGCCAACAACTGATTCAGCGTTTTGATCCAACAGAATTCGGCTTCCGTCCACGTAGCTCTACTACTTGCGCGTTGATACATGTGGAAAATTTTGTGACCGAGGCTCTACAAGAAAGTGACGTAGTTGCTTGTCATGCTGTGTCTATAGACTTAATGAAAGGCTTCGACAAAATATCCCACAATCTTTTGCTGTCTAGAATGTTTATTGATGGAATCGACAATTATATCCAAGTATTTTTTCGCAACTACCTAACAGCACGAAGACAACGATTGAGATGGAAGGATATGCATGGAGAGTACATGGATATTTCGAGTGGAATGCCGCAGGGATCATCTTTTGGTCCTCTCTTATTCAATTATTTCATTTCTGATCTCAGAGTACAGGAAGGATCGAAAGATGTGCAAATTGTCAAATATGCTGACGATATTTTACTGCTCGGGAAGGTTCGCAGAAACTGTGCACAGTGTCCTCTTTTACCTGAATTCATGAACATCATTGAATGGACACAGGAGAACAAACTTGCCATCAGTAACGAGAAGTGTCATCAGATGATTTTCTACAATGGAAATGAGAGAGATTTCGGAAATCTTTGGATACCAGGTATACCAATACAGTCCCACATTAAATTTCTCGGTATTGAGTTAGATCATTCTTTGAATTGGAAGGAACATATCAAAGTCATTGCAAAAAAGACTTCCTCAAGACTGTCAGCCATACGGAGGCTGAAGCCTTTCCTGAACAAAGCCGATCTGATTTTGGTTTACAGATGTACTATCCGAAGCATAATAGAGTACGCTTCTCCAGTTTTTATTTCTCTCGGGGTAACGCAATCTACAATATTGGAGAAAGTTCAGAGTCGAGCTCACAAGATAATCTGTGGGCCTCTCTGCGACTGCTGTGATTTCATACCTTTGAGCTACCGAAGACTAATGGCAGGCACCAAGTTGATGAAAACCTTAATAGATGACGAACATCATATCCTCCATTTCATGGCTCCAGAACGAAATATTCACTCAAAGACTTTTCGGCTACCCGTAATCAGATCAGTGATGAGAGGCAAGTCATTTGTCCCGACCACAATAAAAGCTATAAATCCTGGACTTCTTTGATTATTAATATTTTGTTATTGACTTACATGTGTTCAGTGATTATTTTGTGTAACTTTTTGTGACAAGCCTCACGATTTCCATTATTGAGGCTATTGATTTAAAAATATTATATTAAAAATATTATTATTATTATACGAGTACAGGTGCAGCTGTTCTCATGACATTATTGACAGCTTTAGTATTGAACACTATTAAAACCGCTTTTTTTCTTTTTCATGCAAAAAGCGCCTTCTTTCATGCATGAAACCTTTAATTGTAAGACGTTTCAGAAGTCTTGGTCAATGAACCAATTGAACCAAGTCAGTCTTTACAAACATCAAAGAGCAAATACAAAATTTAAATGCAAATGATATAAATGTGCAGATCTTTATCACTGTAATCATTTACCTATGAGAAAGGAGGAAATAAAATATAAATTCAAGTAAGAAATCTTGGCAACCTATTATATGACACTGCAAAAGTATATGTACAAGGGATCTGCTCGTACAATATTGCCATATAAATTACCCCTTTCATGTTTTGAAGCGCTTTCACATACATGTAAAAACGGAAAAAGTGAGAAGCAAAAGATGTGACCAAAAATCTAATACAAATGGTAAAACTGCTTTTCAGCCTTACGAGGTGGATGCTATTCGCTATTCTCTCCTGTCCGAGGGATGCTAGGGTATGATAGAAACCATATTTCATTAATTTACCATTTTACCATTTCACTTATTAGTTCGTTATTTATTGATCATGCGATAGTTTCGGAATTTCCTTTCTGTTTTCATTATAAAAAAGTGCATTCACATTCTCAATCAATTGTTAGCAATAAATGAAATGAAATAAGCGATAGTTTAACTTACATGTGGTTGGTAGGACTCGAAGCTACGATCCCTGCTTGTTTTTCGAAGATCACACCTAAATGTGTGCACTCATTAAAAAATGCTCTTGTACGTGTGCTTTTACACGCGACAGAGAAAGAAGATATCTACCGGCATAGGGATCTACATTTCGTCCGATATTCGAAATTGAATATTGGATAAATCTTTGAGATACTCAGAATGATTTGTAAGTATGGTAAACCGAATTGATGAGGGTATGTCCGTATTTCTTAGTACCCTTTACCGAAGAAATTCAACCAATATGCTAATTGCACATATAAATTTACTCCGCGCATGGCTGTATTCAAAATAAGGACCTTGTCGAGGAATATGAAGGAGCACTGCTGATGCTTGCTGACACAGGTTGAAATGGCGGTTATTCAGACCTGTTCCCATTTCCGACTAGAGATGCAATTCATCTATTTACCATTTACCTGATATACCGGTAGTGATTAATTCATCGCATTAATATAACGGCTCTGATATCAGCATTATATATATATATATATATATATATATATATATCAACTCTTACAAAGTCTCCATTTTTATCACTCCTACTGCTACATGATGCAGTCTCACACTCAGAGGTCATTCAAAAATTATTTGTAATTAAATTTGGCAAAGCAATCAATTAACTATTGCTACAGCATGAAGCAATCAGTTACGAGTTACAATTAGTTTTTATCACCATATGAATAGACATAATGCTGTTGGATTCAAACTTATTAGGCCACACAGTTTACAAGTAACATTGCAGCATATTATCAGATTGTAGATAACTTGGCAGTGAATAAATTTATCATGTAATTTTCTGTTAGATCTATCTACATTCTTATTTGAATGCAGTAATAATCAATTATTGAAACAAATGAAAAAAATATATTCATCTGTGCCTGAATAACCAATCATCAAGTAGAACTTTATGAGTTACTATGAAAGTGTTTTGTTTTGTAAGGCTAAGCAAGTGATGAACCAGGCATACAAGTGCTCTAGAATTCTGGTAGCTATCAGTTTGTGATAATACATGCATATTATATTCGAAAAGTTATTGGAGGTCCGGTGTTTCCTCTATGATGGCTTAGTAAGTTAGACAGTCAATCAATTTACTACACTGTCACTACAGTTATTTAATTGCAATTTTATAATTATCGCAAACTATTCATTGTGACCGATTACAGTCAAACATCGATAGAGGGCGCTAGTTGGGGTCAAGAAATTGACCGCGGTGAATCTGATTGCGCCTTTATGCAGATTTGATTGTACATTTTTACCCTTAGGCCTGGAGTGAGAGATTGATTAAGCAGACTTTTTATGTTTCGTGCTGAAATGAAGTCAAATAAATAAAACTACTCACATCAATAGTGCAGCACACTCTTGTTTATTAGACTCAATTTTTGGATTGAAATTTAAAAAGCAGAATTCTACAGATGACCTAATTTATTTTCTTTGATGGCATTTGATTGCTCCATGTCACTGCCACTGGTGTATGGGTGTGCATATGACTCATCCCATGTTATCCATCGGCCGATCAATGATGACTTATGCTTTAAATGAAAATAAAGTCTTAATACTTCTTGCTTGCGCACTGAGATATATCCTATGACTTGCAGTTTGTGTACTTCACTGCATTTGACAATGCCAGGAATTGTTTATGAAGACTAGGTTTGATCATTTAAACCTGTTGGTTTGATCACAAAATCCGGCCCATAACCATCCAAAAACTTAAAGTGGATTTGGGGATTTGGTTTTGATTTTTGATCACATTAACCGACTTATTACATAAAGCAGTGGCAACATTGAGCGGCGGCCTCTGTAGAAGTCCCAAAAAATTTGGAATTCAAGACCCCATCGCGCCCAACTGACTATCACTCTTCATCGATGCGTCATATACTTACTTGTGATTTCAATGCAATCAATTTTGGATAACTCTTGCACTCACTTGCACACATCTCACACACTTTGTAATTCATATAATTGACTGCATCACACTCATATCAGTGGTCACTGTCTTCTTACAAAGCCTCCATTTCCATCACTCCCACTTCTGCTATCTAACTGCACAAGGCGCACACTTGCATTCAGATTCGAGGCAATGCCTAATCTCTGATCTCTGATCTCCTGATCTTGTGGTACTTCTTGACAGTCACAGACATCAAACGCCGGTTGTGTGCGCTGATTTGACTGGCATTCGTGTATTGACATCATGGACGATGTAGTCATCGCCCTGCCCGCCTCAATGACAGACAAAAGGCGGCGTCGCGCATCATCATAGACATCAGATCATCGACCACCGGTGCTGAAGAACGGACCAGGTGCACTAGTGGGGCGCCGTCGCGTGTGGCCGCACGATTACGCGACCTGTGAAGTGGCCCTACCGCGCTTCTGCTCTCACGGTCTGTCGCTGGTCCGCTCGTGGGAGACTGACACCGCCCCGGGGCTATGTCCAGTGACGTGATGTGGACGCGTGAGGGACACGGAACATGTCATCTTCGAACTTTGAAATGAATGGAGAAAAACTAATGAAGGCCAGAAGAGTCAAAATATAGATAAAGTGTCTTCGAACTGACAATTCAAATTCAAGCGTGAGATCATTTGGTTTGCAGACCTCGATAAGAGCTGGATGTCTACCAGCGATCTCCGACCCACTTTTGCAACCATAATTTAATTTTCTTTTAGACTATAAGGAAAACATAATTTGCGTCTTTCTTAAAATTGTGACAGCGATATAAGATTTACATATGTAAACTAATAGATTTTGATATTGATAACATGCAGTCAGCCTTCATCAGCGTCTTTTGTTAGTGTTTAGGTGGTTTTGAAAGATCCCAGCATGAGTATTGTATGGAGTTGTTGATCACGTATTCGCAGCAAAAGCAGACTGAGACAAGTGCGTCAAGGATCCAACTAAACATTCATGGCTTGCGAGAGAGGATCATGCCTAAGCAGTAGTATGACATAAATATGCGACCTAAAACTTACGAGCACCATGTTTGACTCACACAGAGTTTTGATATACATGGCATGTTTTAAAGCATGTTATTTGTCTTCTCGGAGATTTTCAAACAGTAACATTCGATATAAGATTTAGACAGCTTATGCAAACTAACAAGGGCTTGCTTTAATAAATAGAATAATAAACTATTGAATCGCACCCTCAACTGAAAAATGGTAACAGACCTGATAGCTACCATCTCCTCCAATATCAGGGATCATCACCAGGCCTAGTTTACATCTCTCAACATCGATGCAACTCCCTATTGAAAGTTGAAGTAATTCCCGGGAAAATATAAGATTTGCAATTAGCAAGATAGTGAAATTGCAAATCTCTACTTTAATAAAGTTTTCCATGTGTCTTTCTTGTGATATGATGGATCTGATAGTCATCAACTGCGCACTTATCAAAGAAATATACTACTTCCAAAATTGTTTGGAAAATGAAACTGTGTGCCGGAAACTATTCCTTTGTGTGTATCTGGCTGATATTTTAGGTTACGCTTACGGATTTCTGCAAGAAAGTATTGCAGACAAACATTTAGACCATCATTAGTGAAATCTGTAGAATCTTTCAATCCACTTGGAGCATTGTCTATCCGAACTCTCCATCTATATTCCTAACTTCTTGAGGCTTGCGATTTTACCAGGCACCATTACTATTATTGTTACTATTTCTCAAACATTTTCCATATCCAATTAGTTTATGTTTAATCGTGTTATGATGAATTAGTGAACTTTTCAGCTCTTTAAGTTCTTCTGCAGTGAGGTGTGTATGTGCTAAATGCTTCTTGATTTGTAGTTATCATGCAGTCAATTTTGTGTTATTACATCATTATATTATTTTGAATTTTTATGAGTTACATGTATAACTAAAATTGTAAGAATCAAATTACAATTAGAAATGAGTTACTAAGTTATTCTCATCAGCTTTGGCTTATTTTTTACTTTCTTTGAAAAGTACAGCTTTCTGACAAAATTAAATGCTCATTTAATTTAAATTACGAATGTTACTGATTATTTTTAACGTTGTTATTAATAGAGCTCATAAATTCATTTTACAACACGACACGGTCTCAACACATTTCAAATCAAATGCAAAATATGCCAACATCTTCGAAAAGGTCTTGGTCATGAAAAATTGGCTCATCTTTTCCTCACTTGATTGTATTTTTTCTGTTTAGGCAAATAAGTTTCTTGCAAGACTTCAAGATTTCAACTATGAAAATCCCTTATCATTTTTTCCTTGTTCAAGTATAACTTCTAAGAGGTAAAACATCAAAGATGAAAGGAAGGAAGAGAATACCTTTTTATCTTTTAACCTTTAAACTTGAAGATTCCGCCATCGGCCTTCACAACAATCTTTTTAACAGAACTGATGAGATGGATGTCTGACTGTTGCGTCATCATTAAACTGTGGGATTGTGGACCAATTTTCCGCTGAAGGACCTCTCAGACTCACGTGCTGAAAGAATATCCCACTGAGAGGTGAGCGACAAAGTCACCATGTCACAATTCAGGTATGAGCTTGAAAATCCCATTCTTTTTTTGATGGATTCTTACTTAAAGTAGCCTCTTCTATTTTCTGACAAAATTACTATATAACTCCACCATACCGCAGGCGTGCTAGGGCACAAGTCAATCAACTTTTGGATAATCCCACGATGACAACAATTATTTCGTCTTTAGATCATCAAACAACTTCTTTGTTATCTCAACTTTATGTCTGCTAATTTTCTATCCCATCAGACAAACTAACATTATGGCATCAATTGAACTATCGTCAGACCTGAGTCCTCATTCGCGATGTACAACCCCTAAAAAATCAACTTCAAGAAGACTTGCTCAATTTTGTTTCATGCATTTCAATCACTGTGGTGACTACATCTTCAAGCCAAGGTTTTCGGATCCCTTTTTAGGCCAATTGCTTGCATCTTGTCAGTAGCATATTTTTTCAGAAATTGACCTTTAACGACAAATGTTAATGAATGTTTATGGCAGGGCTGGAACCGGCCGATCGCCGACCAGTTTTGGCAACGGTGACTGACGACATTAATTTTATAACCGATTGTCTAAAGAAATGAGGCATACAATTTGGAAAAGTGTGCAGATATACGATTAATATGACGCAAATGTTGCGAAAAGTTTCTTGAAAATTCCCATTCAAATCTTCATTCAAGGCTGTTGACAGAGCCGCTGGCTGTTAAATGCAAACAATTACTAATAGTTGTAAAAATAAATAGTTGTACTAAATCATAAGTAATCATGATGACTTATATTTGGTAAATATCGATAATATTTAAATACCTTGTTTGACTTACTACGCCGACGATATCTTCCTGATGAGTAAAGATAAAAGCAGTTTAATAAGACAAATAGAAGCCATTCATAATTGCTGCAAAAATAGTTAACCACGATAAAATGAAAATTATTTTCCAAAATATTAAATACAAAAATCATAATTTAGAAGTCAATTGAAACAATGAAAAGAAACACATAGAAGTAATAAAAGAATGGAATTCCAAGTTTCTGGATTGCAAGCAATATAGAGAAGCATTTAGCTTTCTTCAAGAAATCTGATAACAATGCGGCCAACTTAGCTGCAAGAAAACAAAAAGACATAGGATGTGCCAATGGAACAAAAGTGGAAAATGCATGTAAAATGTTAACGTTGTTGCTATTATAATAACTGATCTGAACTAGATGAAATACAACTTTAATTCCATAAACATTTTTATCATCTATCGATCGCGATTACAAAATATTGTTTGATAGTTGAATTTGGGATATTTCCTTTTGAATATCATTTTTATAAAGCTGCAATCAACCTTTTGATCAAAGTTAATGTTTGAGAAAATAATAGCATTATGGAAAGCTTAATTAAATTTATTGCCACATTTGTGGACTGATCAAGAAAATTTAGAATTTGAGGAAGTGAAATGCAGAATATTGTGAAAGCTAGATTGATAGAGCATTTTAGAGTAATTTGGATAAGCGACACAAAAAAGTAATACCGCACAGGATTGAATTACTTGGAATTAGTTTAATTCGACTGCACTCGGACAAAATATTCAACCCTAAACCTGAATCAAAAGACCGCAACAGCTTTACTAAAATTAGGATGTGGAAATCATGACCTGATGATCAGAACAGGCAGCCAGTGGCGGATCCAGGATTCGACCACAGGGGGGGCCCAGCGGCTGATCCTGAATTTAAGTTCTGGGGGCTTTTACTTACAGTCATGGGTTTCGAAAATACTGTCATTCAACAAAGCAATGAAAAATAAAATATTGAAATGATATCAACCTGTACGTTTTAAGACATGTAAAACCGAAAGCAGAAATAGTTATAATTAATACTTGGTTTAGTCAATTTGTATAAAATATAATTCTCTCATATATGTAGGCCAACAGACTTAATGTTAGTAGCCTATGCAAAACGTCACACAATATGTTAATATGAAACGCTCATGTATATTCGTGAAACGCCTATAATTTCTACACATCGTGAATATAGAGTCAAGAAGGAAAAGTTCGTACTTACAGTCTTAGAAGTGAAGGGGTCGGGTCACATAGATATTCTTGTTTGCTTTCTTGCAAATCAACGGTTTTTTCGCAGTCCATGTCACGATGAATGTAAGCTAATGTCAGACCAGTTAATCGCTCTTCTGACATGTTAGATCGCAGATAACTTTTCAAATGTTTCAAGACTGAAAATGTCCTTTCGGCGCTTGCAGATGAAACCGGTAATAAGGCGAAGATTTTAAGTAAAGTCTTAATGTTCCAACTAAAGTCTTAATTCGCCTTCCCATTCGTCCAAGTTTCCATTTAGATATTCAGAATACAATTCCACAGCAGGAAGAATATCTTCAAACGCAGTATTAGTTACATTGTTAGGAAGCAGCTTGGAGAGGTGCATCACACTAGCAGCATGACCACTAAAACGATCATGTAGTAGGGAAATCAGTCCATCAAGAAAAGGGTAATATATTCCTCGGCGATAATATTCAATTGGTGTGGTGGATGGTACGTTCGTTCGATGTACCTGCGTTCCAACTGTTCTCGGAGTTTGTATCGGTCTTGTTGTCAACTTTTCAATCTTTTCGAACAATTCAGAGAAGAACTCTTCATTCCTTCTTGATTTGAGTAAATCTATCACTGTGTCGACGTGTTGTAGAGCGGAAATCAAGTCATTTGAGGCAGATTGTAATACGCATGCGAGACGTTTGGTTACAGTCATCACTGAGTTCAGTATTACTAGAGAAACAATAAAATCAACTTTAGTTATTGTGGAATGAATACTGCAAGCATCAGAAGAATATGTACTTCTCTCTTTGCTCATTTTTTGGACTGGTCCACCAGGATGTTGTAATGCTCGAGCAATGTCGCTTTCTCCTATTCCATTTCCGTCGACCTCGAAACTTTGAGACTTCAATTCTGGCGTTTTGGGTGATGACGTCGAATAAGACGAAGATGTATTTTTCGACTCTCCTTGTATTTCTATTTTAGATGACGAGGACTAACAGGAGAGATTTTGAGATGACAAATTATACGATGACGTGCTCATAGTATTTTGATTTGTAGAAGTAGCATCCGTTTTCTTCACAGACTCAAAGAAATCAGATATTTTCCTTCGTTTCGTTGGCGGTCTCTCACTCATGTTCACAGTGGACTTTGACTTGCATGTATGTCAACAACAAGCAGCTAAATGTAATATAAGAGAGGGATAGCGTTTCCTTCTTAGCCATTAATCATCTACATCTGAATCAGCAGTTCGCAGTCTCGCAAGCACATGCACACAATATTTACAAGTCATTGCAATTGCCAACAAAGAAACCTCCGCGTGTGCAAGCGAATCGCCATTCCATAGTACATCGCTGACGGCGTTAAAATGTTAAGTCTGATCATGGACTTCTAGATAATAGCACCTGGACATGAAAGTGATGGATGAGAAACGGCCGACTTGGACTTGGCAAGTGGAGGCCAGCGCTGCTGTAAACGATATCAGTTGTTTCAATCCTCATCCACTCCACACGGCATGCGCGACTGTCAAAAATAACTTGATCGATTGAAACTTACAGTAACAACGAACGGTGGTGGAGTAGCATTATAGACTGCTGAAACACAGCTTCGCTTTTATTTTATTTCTTTTATCATCTGGAAGTCCATGATCTGATGAAGACAGAAAATGCCTTACGTCATCAGATTTCCTTGCATGTTTCTCTCATCAGTCATCATGATTGATAAATCAAAAAGAGATCGAACACTAACTTAACTGATGGAGATTTGTATTCTGAGTATCACACCCCCGGCCACGGCCGGGTAGGCCCCCCCCCTTGAATCCGCCACTGCAGGCAGCTATCAACAATCGGTTGAAATATGAAGAAAGAGTATGTATGCGATTATGGAACAATAGAAACTTTATTTCATTAGTTTTCTGAATGCTAGGTCACTCTTACTGACATTCTTAGTCCACATCTCGAGGCAAGATTTCCATGACACACTGCAAACTTTAGAATTAGATAAATTTGCAAAATTGACGAAATAAATTGAGACCGCGAATGATGTTAGAAACAACCTAGAGTGCGATTCCGACCATTGATTAGGATTAATATTCATCTGCAGTATTGAGCTACACTTGTTAATAAGGCATTCGATCGAACGCTTATTCTCATGAGATTAATGCGAGGTCCGGAACAATATTTGACTCAATTTATCAACATTTTCCATTAATCTAATCTTATTATCGGCAAAGCATTTTAGTCTCTTTGTTTATACATTCATTATGCTAAATGTTTCACGCACATGTATACATGTGTATTCTTTACTTGCTCCGGACTTCTTACTAATTAGGTTTTAACAATTTTCTGAGCGCATCTCAAATGTAAACTTTTACTAAACATATAAATAATCGCTTGCTATTTGTACATATTTTCATGTCATGAAAAATATGCGCTTCTGATTTCTAGTTAGCGACGATAAAACAGTTCAGGTACTCAGAATAACCATCACAACTCATGAAGGAAATTTACAGAACCGTATTTTCTAACATAAATGAATTTTGTTAGAATTGTACGTCGCTGCTCACTGATTTCCGTGCGCGTGCAGGTACAAAAGATCTTAATAAAGTATGAATAATTGTCTGATCGAGATCAAATTGAATAGAAATTGATAAAAACCAGTAGGGGAGGATGGGACACATTGAAACACTCCGAAACTGTGAATAGTGGAAGCTTTATGTTTTAAGACAATGTTCGCTGTATCAAATAAGCATGATACCTACGATAATTTCAACTGTTCATGATTTCCTTCATTATTTTCACAGGATATCCAAAAATTCCAATGAAAAAGTAAATTTTCAGAAAATCGGAACTTTTGCGTTAATGTAACCAAAAACTTATTAAGCATGTTTCCATTAGACAGCATTTTTCTCAAGTAGGGCCTACTCTTTGTCAATTTCGGTAATCTAACTGTTGAAAACTATTTGAGTGTAGACTTATTTACATATGAGCAGGTTCATGAAAGGTTAGCGATGTGGGGCACATTAAACTACCAAAGATGGGGCACTTTAAATATTCGATACTTGTATTTTCTTTTATCGAGTGAGCGCGGATTGATTTATATAATTTGACAAGTTATTATGTTGAAAATTAGTCTGCAACACCATCAAATTGATTTTTTAGGAAACATTTGAGCATTTATAATATTCGCTTTTGTGAGCTGTATCTCTTTTCGAGAAAGATAGCAGGGCAGCGCGGCGAAGAATTAGGCCCAGAGGAAAATGATAGAAGAAACGGATGACATTATACGTAATAAAGTTCCACAGTTCTATGCTGACAAATCGCAGAAATGCGACAACTCTTATGAAAAAATTTCATTGGGATTATAGGATATCAATAATCTGCTAAGAAAATATAGAAGAGGAGTTATCCTCAATTAAGCTGTGCTAAAATATCAAGAAGTAGGTATTTAGTTGTAAGTAGACTTTGAAATAAAGGCAATCAATATTAGAATATAAAAATGACAAAACTTAATAGGCCCGTTGGCATCAACTACAATAGCAGATCAAGGAATTCGGCATGGAACTTTACAGACATTCCAGACTTCCCGACATTCGTGTAAATAAATCCTAAACTTATATAAGTCAGTAATCTCAATCAAAGTGATATGGGTTCAAATACACCAGAACTTCCCTTGCCGGTTAAACAATCGCATTGTTAATGTTTCTCTTTTTGGCTTTTGATGATTTCGTAGCTCTTTTGGCCTAGGTCTACTCGTGTCTTACATGTTGGTATAGCCTACATCAATTAATGATCATAATGATATATGCTTGCATGTCAGTACATTTAGCGTCCAACAACTCAGAGATTGCTTTATCTGAGTTTTATTTTTGGCTCATTGATTCAGTATATTGAAGCTATCGAGAAAAGTTCAAAATCCTGTTCGATGCGCCCCAAAATGTCCTGTGCGCTTAATCAGGAGCTCTTGCTCATCTGGAAAACTGGCAGATGTGGGTTTCGGGCTCTCACGGTTGCATTTCTTGGTTTTGATATGAACTGTGATATCCAAGTAATCTCTTCTTACTCGACTTTGTTAGTTTATCGATTCAACGTAAGTATGATTGGTGAAAGGCAAGTTAAACTATAATGATGTTCGTATAATATCGACACTTTGTCGGGTAATATCGACAGTCCCAAAAAGAAACATCAAAATTTGCAGGTGTAGTGGACTAAAGACATAAATATGAAGCGAAATTTTACCCATTTGTTGTTTCTTGGATTGTCTGATAAGATGAAATTTCATAAACTGAGAGCAGTCTAGATAGGCGAATCAAAGAGAAAATCCGCACATTTTTCATGCATGCAGCGAAAGCGTGTAATGCAGCGGAGAGTGATGAAGTTTCGCATTTTTAGACAGTCTTAGAGAAACAGCTGTGTGGAATTTCGTTTCATATAATATATAATGTCTTTAGTTTATTATATTTGCCCTTTTTTTGGGGAACAGTCCATGTCGCCCTGCAATGCGTCGATATTATGCGAATACCATTATACGAGTATGCTGCACACCTCACTTTTCACCTAAAATCAGAAATTAAATCGATGGATAAATGAATGCAAGCAAGAAGAGATTTTTTGGATATCATAGGCACCGAGAAATGCAACCTTGGGAGCCCTGTTTTTGACTGTCGATATGACCCGACATTTTCCACGCATGGTCTAAATAGACTTAATTCATATATAGGATACATTCAAATCTTGTGAAGGCGATATTCGATGAGATAGTAAACAATAATGATAAAATACTGCACTGGTTGACAAAATTGCGGAAAAATTGCAATATATATGTGATAATACAGAAATAGTGCAATTTATAATTTGATGATATAAAACTATTACAATTTATATATAAACTGAAAAATTGCAGTTTCTGAAAGTTATATCTATTGCAATAAAATCATATGAAATGCAATTTTACTTAAGTATTGTAGATGGCGCTCAAAGAGATCAATGACTTAGAATATGGTTAGAATGTATGAATCAGATTGTCTGTAGGTGCGGTGACTTATTATTTTACGCCCGTATCATACGACGCATAACATTTCGATAGGCTCTTACTGACTTAAAATGACCGTATCACTCAACGTCTTTTGGAATTCATTGCAATGCAGTTGTAACATCTCAATGTCAGCTTAATGACGTAAGCAAGTTAACAATGAGTGACATTCAGCGGGTGCTCCATCCATCCACTTCTTCAGCAATTAAGATTCATCTATTATTCTCCTATCACCATCCCCATCAAAGTCTTCATTTCTCATTCACATTCATTAACATTAGCATATGGAAAAGCAGAGCGTTGATTTGAGAATCACGTGCTCCATCTCAATCATCATTCGTTGATTTTAACTTGCGAAACTTTAACATTTCTGTACATGTGATAGATTTCACTGAGCAGAAAATTAATATATATATAATTGGTATTGAGTTCTAGAGCAATGAAAAGTTATGCTTGAAGCGTAAATCAAGGATCTAGATATCATTTGTGAATTAAGGGACATTTGAAATGATCTTCAGATCAGAAATGGAATGAAACATTCAACACAAGTGACAAACTTAATCATACGAAAGAGTCAGCGCTCCTTTTTAATTGGCTTAAATTTGATGATAGACCAATGAGAATACGCCGACGGCTTTCAATGGATAATGAAATTAGAATTTGCTGTCTTCGACGAGTGAGAACTGCAAAACTTACGCTCCTGTTCTTTCAAATTAACTACACGTCTGTCGCATCGTTTTTTGTGTGATTAGCCATTGAGCGAAATAGTCTGTGAATAAGACATAAATAATATTCAACGTTCGCATAAATTTCAACCATTGATAATTATTTATGTAACATATTTCTTTGAATACCCCGGAATACCCTTGAATTATGTATTAGAATGTTATGTTGTACCTTTAGAATGTAGAATTATGGTTAATAATTATTTGAATTGAGACTCGAAACAGTAAGAGTCGCATTTTAATAACCTGTATTATTCATATTATAAATTGCATTGGATAGGTAGGAATATGTTAAGGGAGGAGAAAAGTGAAGACCTGGTGGCCTCGACATGTCGCTCGCCATGTCCATCAAAATCAAAACTCGAGTTCGGTAGACGAGAGTTATTAGAAAGTTATCTTGAAGGTTTATTCGACTCACGCACGGCGAAAAGAAGTTAAAAACTATTCTTTAGCATCCATTTCCTATTACACATAGGGGAGAATAGGCAATCTCAGCCAATAAACTACGTACCGGCGTACCACCCATGCTCGAGGGATGTAACTTTCCCAGGGCCTATCACATATGTAATTATGTCTACCTTTATGTCTCACTCAACATCAGTTAGACGAATCAGTAAACGAGTCTACGAGAAGTTAGGTACCTGTATTTTCTTTAGAAGGTATACCTAACTTAATACGCTCTACATGTAGGCCTAGATGCTTCGTAAAAAAGCGGGTTTGTTCTTGAAGCTACTAATTATACAGAAATTATTTACTAGCTTGTTTAGGTTATTTAAACGTACTTTGAATATGTAGGCCTACTGAAATGCTGAATGTGTGCCTATCACATGTAAAAGAGTACGACAAGAGGAAAAAATTATAAGATACCTAAGGCTTCCAGCTTATACATCCCGCATACCGGTTAACTTGAATTATGTAAACTACCCAAATAACCCTAAAACAATCGCAATTATCGTGTCTCCCACACATTTTTCTACTGTGCTTATAGTAGGGCTATTAGGCTATCTTACAATTCGATCCCTTGTAGCTACTAGGGCTACCCGGTATTATGAAATAAGAGTTAGAACTTAAATGACATGATACAAAAATAGGCCGAAAATCTTGATAGTCTATTCGAAAAACCGAGTCTCCTACCTCTAAACTCATTTATAAAGTATTTTCCATGAATCCCTCCAAAATTATAGACCTATTATCATTATTTACCTACGAGTATTAATCCGATTTGTTAAGATTTCCTACTACTTTTGAATCCGATTGGTCATTATATTTAAGAACAGATAAGTGGCCACGTGTGTTTGAAGTTCTGAAACGCTGTCGATTTCCCTAGAGGAGAGATTTGCTAAAAGTAAAAAAATTCAAAAAAAGATCCTACGGCTATTTTTTCATTTACTTAAAATCGAGTACATAAACTTTATTTCAAATATTTTCATGGAGGCATTCTACCTCCCAAAGTGTAGGTCCTACCCCACATAGGTTCTAAAAATTGAAAAGATAATGGATCTGTTACTTTCGTGGTCCATTTTTACCCTTCAAACATTTGTCTACATTTGGTTTTGGATAATGGGATAGAATATTTTTACCCTTTTTATTTCAGATTCAGTGATTCCGATGGAACATCAACATCTTTGAGGTCTAACAATAATGTAAACGAAAGTGATGAAGGAAATGACATCTGTATTGACGGAAATATGGAAAGTTATGTTGACCTTGGACAAGACAATGATAACGATATCGAAGGAGAATTCTACTGTGATGATTTGGAATGGAATGATGAGGAACATGAATTTTGGGACATGGAACACTCTGATTCTGAAAGTGAGGCTGCCCCTAAGGGTGACAAGGTGCTAGTTGTTTATATTGCTCTCATGTTAAAACACTAGAACCGCCATTGCAGTCAAATTGACTGCAATCAATTTTTGAATACAGGTTGTGATAATCATGAGTAAAGGTTGAAAATACACGACAATATATCTTTAAGCGCCAATTGCAGTCATTTTGACTGCAAATCAGTAAAGTATTAGTCTTCAACTTTCAAGCTTAGATATCTCATTTTTAACGCTAACAAAACAGTGAGTCATCATTCATCAACATGAACAGGATCAAGTCATGGATATACCATATCGATCAAGTGTTTAGTTTCTCATCATACGCTCACTTTAGAAGAAAGTTGACTATCAGAAAAGGACAGTAGAAGTCTTACGATGGCAGCACGACGTCGACGAATATCTGCGCAAACTGCTTTACAGATGATAACGCAATTGAATGGAGAAGTATCGGATGACGAAGAGGTGACCATGGACGAATTTATAATCGAGAGTGAAAATTCATCCATTAGTGACAATGAAGATGTTGAGATTGACGACGAATCAATAATCAGACCGACTGGGCACAATAACGGAGACCGACAAGAAACCGAATTACCACCATATCTGGTAAAGATAAAAGTACTTTGTGGCAAGAAACAAATCGTGAGCGACGAGGACCGATCTCTTCGAAGAATATCTTCACAGCTAAACCCGGACTTTCTTATCGCTGCAAACGATCTATCTCCTCAGACGATGTATTTTCCGCCTTTCATCTTCTATTCGATAACTATATTGTGAATCACATTCATGCATGTACAATAACTGAAGCCAATCGACAAAAACCTGATTCGGAATGGTCCTTCTCCAAAGAAGAGCTGCTCGCTGTAATTGGAATTATGTATATTCGTGGTGCGACGTCAGCCTCAAAGTTTGATCTTGAAGCATTATGGAGTGATAAATGGGGTATTCCAATAGTACAGAATACTATGTCTCGCACCGCTTTCGCTTTCGTGAGATTATAGGATTTCTCAGATTTGATGAGAAAACTTCTATCCGACGGCGAAGTAGAGTTTTATCCGACAAGTTCTGCTTGATACGTGATATTTGGAAACGTATGATTGACAATAGCCAGGACATGTACACCCCTAAAGAATTCCTCACGATAATGCAGATGCCCATTTACCCAATATATGCCGAACAAATAAATTCGGCATAAAGTTCTGGGTTCTGTGTGATACCGAAACAAATATGTCCTGAACAGCTTACCGTATGGAAAGGAGGAAGTCGTCCAAGCAATGTTACTTTGTCTGAATACGTCGTTTGTGAATTGGTGAAACCGTACAAGAAATTGGGATATAACATCACATGTGACAATTACTTTACGTCCTTGAGTCTTGCCTCTGCATTGGAAGAACAAAAGATTACCATGGTTGGTACCATCAGGAAGAATCGCCGCGAATTACCGGAAAAGTTACCTCAAATGGAAAAGGATATGATGCGTTACGAATCAAGATTCTTCTTGAACTCTAACAAGAAATGTTCTTTGACGGTGTATAAATCAAAATCAGAAAAATCAGTCTGCGTTCTATCGTCGATGCATGAATCTTGTACTTTTGGCGGCGGACCGAAAAATCTTCCCGAAACGGTCAATTTTTACAACAAAACGAAACATGGCGTTGACATGTTCGATAGCATGACACGTATGTATTCCACGAAGGCGGGCTCACGCAGATGGCCAATGCACGTATTTTACAATTTGTTGGACATCGTTGCCCTAAATTCATGGATTATATATAAAATTGCTTGCCAAAAATCAATCTCAAGGCGAGATTATCTTCTTTTCTTGGGAGAGAGAATGTGTCAAATTTTCAAACCTTTTGAGGTCAATTTGCCTGCATCCGTTTCAGAATCTCCAGCTAGAACAGCACTAAAGCGAAAGGAGTGCCAAATAAGCAAACATAATAACAATAAATGGTGCTGTACATGTTGCAAAATCATCATTGTTACATGTGTTACATGTATAAATTTTTGGAAACCATGACAGTTTTGCAGTTACTGTAAAAACCAATTACAGTACAAATTAGAACTTTGTTTTTTTGCTGCCTTTTATTATAATTTTCAATTCTTTAGGAAATATAAATAATAATAAATGAATTTATCATTCCAAAAGTAAAATAAATGCTATTAGACAAAATTAAATAACTTACTTGCAAAAAGTCAACTATCCAATAAACAGTGATATTTTTTTCGCAGCAAATTCTAAATAATTAGTTTTAATGCATAAATGAAAATATAGTGCATAACACAGTATATATGTTTACTCATATAAACCACTTTGTTTATGAAAGTAAGTATAGCAATAATATGTCCAATTACCATGATAAATGATGAGCCAATAATAACCGGTAGAAATTTTAGGATGTCAGGTAATTACAGGGTTCTATTCATTATCTTTTATGTTGCAGTCATTTTGACTGCATTTGGCGGTTAAAGGTATGTAAAATTCTTGGCGGTTCTAGTGATGGTGATGGTGATCGTCGAAAACATATCTGTAGCTGCCTTCTATTCTGGAGGTGAGCAAACAAACGGATTCATTTAATAAGTAGCGCGTGCTTCTACGAGTATGTATATACTCGTATGTATGTACTATAATGAAAAATGTTCAAATTTATTACATCAGTATTATTCTCTATCATTCTATAAATTCTCGATGTTCAATCTGTAAATACCTTTGAAGTAAGAAGCAACTATCTGATCGGTCAGGAACTGTAGTAGGAGGGAAACAACATGACTAAAAGTGAAGACATCAGCTTTTCTGCGGAATGATAATGCTATGATAGTCTTATTCTTTCAGAGTATTAGTTTTAGGTTTTCGAAAGTAAAACACAATTTACATATATTGTTAACTTAACCAAAAAATGTTGCTGTCGGAAATCTATCTACTTTAATTTGACTGAAGTTATCGGAATCAAAGAAGTCCTTATCGAGACAGGAGGGGTGGTGACTGCACAAGAATGTTCACATTTAACGAGTAATAAAAACTACGAATCTGATGAATACCCTCAGCATCAAAAATTTTATCCACCACGACCGTGACATAGTAATGATCCTGGATTAACTTCAAATGCTGATGCGTTCAGATCAAATCTGTTTTCTATATCTTGTGACTTAAACTTGAAAGAAAAGATTAATCTGATCGTACTAGACGATATTGGTGTTGATCTTAATAAATAGGATATTCAGTTGTCGATTTTATAACGTTATGTCGATGAATCTTTTCAATGTGCACCTATACACATGTACAATGTAAGTGCGTAGATGTATACCGGTACTAACATGCAGTGAGTGACAAGTTCAAGAAAAATACGAACGGGGTTCAGTTCACGTTCATCTCCAAATTTTTGAACGCCGTTCAGTTCAAGTTCAAAATTTCTTAAATAAACGCCGTTCAGGTACGTTCATGATTTAGTTCATCCCGTTCACTGCCGTTCATTTCATATTTGGTCTAAAATGACAGACAAAATTTCTGAAATCAATAGATAATGTTGCGAACATGCAAGTGATCATTATGTCGTATCAAGCAGAAAATTGAAGTAACCAATATTGTATAGGAAACCTGAAAAGTAGGCCAATTCAGCTTCTCTTGAATGTGGTACATATACGAGTATCTTGATGTAGGCATGATGCTTGAAAATGTTTGGTTGTTTGTAGGTTTATAGGCTAATACCGGTGTGCATGTATAACCATGACTGTCACGCTGCTTAGAAATTACAAGGGCAGTGAGCCTATATACTTATCTGTTACGATGTACGTGTATAAAATTGTTATGATGTAGCTTTATTTACTACTTTTGTATGCTTTTCAGGTTATGGACATGGTTCATGAACGGCTCACGTGGAGATCTATGAAACGGGTGGTACAGCGTGCACTTCATGAAGATGGACCCGGCTTTGAGTTGCTGGTTGAACCTGATTGGGAAATGGCTGTATTCGATCTGCACTCCCAATTAAAGTGTGTGCTGGATGTTCATTTCGACAGCCTTCTGACCTACCGCGAAATACTGAAATTGGAAAATGGTGACGTGTTGTGCTCATCCGATGACTTAGATCTACGAGATCCAATTGTTTTGCATTTGCACTTATCGACCGACGGAGGGCAACCTTTCCGGTTCAAAAAGATGTCCTTGTGGCCTCTCCATGCTACCATTCTAGATCTTCCTCTGTACATCAGATCGAAAAAAGAAAATATCTTACTGTTTGGATTGTGGTTGAGTAGCACTAAACCTGATTGGAATCGTTTCGTGACTGAAAATTTGAAACATTCATTACTTTCACAAGTAACAACTTTTAATGTGCAAAATTCAATGGTGGATTTTCATCATTCACACGGCATCATCAAGTCATCACATTCATCAAGTCATCATTCACACGGCAGTTTTCGGCACAGCCTCGCAAGTGTATTAAGTCATCATCAGTACAACGGACGTTTCGGATGCATATTTCGTTGTGCACCAAGTACGGTTACCAAGATAGGAGGGGTTATAGCAGGAAGTATGGTGGAGTTATTGATTTAAGATCAGATTCATCATATTCTGAATGCAGTCAAATTGCTCAACTAACGGGAGAGCCAGTGTTTGGTGTTAAAGGACTTTCATGTTTACAGCCATTTCTAAAGATACCTTCCCACATCTTATTAGATCCGTTACATTTACTATTCGAGAATTGTTCGAAACTTCTTTTTGCTAAGTTGGTTGATTCGTCATCCTTTCGATGTGCTTTTTTCTGGGAAGGCATGTATCATACTATGATCAATTAGCTGATCGAATTCTCATACCTCAATTCCTGCAGCGAACAAGATCTTTAAATGAACTTAGTTTTTGGAAAGCACGTGACTTTCTATGTTACCTGTTTTATTATAGTATTCCTACAATATAAGTCTCTATTTCATAAATCATGTAAGGAGTATGCATTTCATTTTTCTAGCTTTTGTGATAGCTTCTAGATATTGTTACTCACCAGAGGCGAGGTCTCGACATGTTCGTATCCGTGATATTTTCGATTATTTTCACTCCAGGTAAAAGACATTGTACGATGTGAACATATGTACTATGAATATGCATTTGCTTCTTCACTTAGCCGACCAGTGTGAAAAATTTGGTGCTTTACCTTTTGGATCCATGTTCTCATTTGAACACCAATTTTGGAATTTCAAACTTTTCATTCATGGTAACACAGCAATTTTGAAACAAATTTGTGAGAAAGTGATGCTGATTAAGCGTGGCAGCACATTTTTGAGACGGGAAATTATGATAAAAAGCATGACTTATTGCGCATTACTTCTCTTCAAGATAACATTCGAAATGAAACAGTCTTCGTGGACCGAGGTCATGTTATTTACAGAAACAAGCCTTTCTACTCAGAAGCGTACCGAAGGAAATCTAAAGGTCTTAGTACTGTTTACGAAGTACAGTCAGCTGAAGGACATAAGTTCGCAAAAGTTTTAAAGTTTGAGAGGCGTTCTGATGGAGAAATTACTGCTGATGTTGAATATTTGACACGACGATTTGTCCCAATGTTCAGTTTTAATAATCTGGAGTTGCCCTTTGTATCGGAACATGTTGTCGAAATGATAAACCAGCAGACTTTGTATTTCTTGGCATTTTACTCCAATATGTGTGACAGTATTTCTTTTGCTTGCATATTGGATCCTTGTGTAGTTGTTAAGGATTTCGATTCGAGCATTGATGGCTCAATTTTATTGATAATGCCTTGCTCTTCTGTTTTTGAGTATAATTAGTTTCCTCCTAACTTACGGACATGAAAGTTGGAAACTGATATTGGATGGGTGTTGTTACGTTTTATCATCATAGAAATCTGACACTATAATATTAATGTACTAGAACGGACATCTGCATCAAAATAAATAATGTCGTGGTCACGCATCTCTGTTGATATTCTGTAGCTATACTATTAAACGGTTGCTTCTATTTGATGAATAGCGGAGTGTCACAATTCAGTGTTCGGTCCCACGACCACGAATAAATCAGTCGTCATTTGAAGATAACATGGAAAACAGTAATCCTCTATTGACTTTGAAGTACTTGGTAGGCTACCTAACCGAGCCTTACCAAGTAAAATCAGTATGCCATTCTAGTCTCATTATCTAAAACTAACGTTAAGATCCGATTTCTATGGTAATCAATATCATACATTGGATTTTTGTCCACTTATCATGTTCCAGTAAAATATTTCTGTGTCCTTGATCCTCAGCCATTTTATGTGAAATTTTGTGCAGTTTTATGAAGTCTAAAATCTTTTTTCAACAAAAAATCTTGTGAATTAATTATTAATAGAAATCCGATGAGGATTGTTTTGTTTTGGCATTGCAATAAATATAACATTTCTTTATCGAAATTGCAATAAACATACCTAAAAATATAAAACAATTGCAAGTAATAGAAAGTGATATGAAATAATTGAAATTAATATAAAAAAATAAATTGTAAGAAATTGCAATTCATCGGTATATTCCTCGTAATTTATTGCGCAAATTTATTGCAATTTTCCCGCAATTTTGTCAACCAGTGTGGCTACGTAGTCAGTGATCATGTTGAAAAAATGCTGTTTGGTGCCCATCGACAGGGGTGTCGATATTGCCGACATTTCTGCATCGACTCCATGTGAAAATAACAACTGAGGTGAAGAATTTGACGGAGTCAGTCAGGGAAACTCCCCCTATGCTATGGAATAACTGCACTTATCTGTCGGATGGCGCGTGAAGGAGCTGCACTGATCGGGGCTATATGTTGTAGAATTCGGCGACTCTACTTCACGCTTCGATACCTGTCAGGATGAAGCAATCAGAAGCGCTCCACCAAGCTTCTGTTGTACCAATTGAGAGTTAGATAGCTTACTTGTTGGTACAATCTGCTGCACGTATGGATGAGTTCCTGAAGCTCTAAAGCATCTTTATGGAAAAGTGGCTTAACTGTCGATATTACCCGATTTTACCCTAAGAAAATGGGAAAGGAGTCCTTTATGGGTATCTTCCCCACCATGTTTTCAAATTTGTCTAAAATCTGCAAAAATGAATCAATAATCGTCACAAAACTTCAGGCACACTGACTTGAGTGCCGGGTATATACTTTCTACCCAATATACAGAAGTTGATGAAATCGAACAAGTTCTTTTTGAAAGAGACGACAAGGTAGCTGTATCGATGCTAGCAGCTTGATCTTATTTCGTCTGTTCGACGCATTTTTGCTACCAGGGATGTGGAGTCGGAGTCCTATCATTTTTGCTGGAGTCGGAGTCCTATCAAATGATAGGACTCCATAACTATAAGACCCGAAACAAAAAATATTAATCCACGTCGAGTTGAGTGGCGAATTATTTATCCTCGTGGAGCCGAGTCGCATCCATCCAACTTGAAGCGACATTTGATAAATTTTCATAGAAAATGATTGATAGTTGATACATCAGTGATCACTAAAAATAGGTTCAGGTAAGCCTTTAATGATCTATTATGTAGGTTACCAGTTCTTTTTTAAAAAAACTAATACTTGCCACCCGTAGTCGGATCGTCCTATCAAAATGATAGGACTCCGCATCCCTGATTGCTACTCGTGTGTGCATTGCTCTCTCCCTCTTCGTTTCATCCACCTATTTGAATTCATTCCACGACCACCATACCCCAAACAATTCCTTTTTGAAGTTTATAGGATGTGGCCGCGTCATTATCACTTTACGAATTGTCGCGAAATTACTTTGTTAACATTGCATAGTCCGCTCAGACGATGAGGTCAAACGAAGTCAGATCAAAATGCTGACATCGTCTACATTTCCAGTTATATCGTCTCTATAAATGCTTTGTGTGAAGTTTCGTATGTGGGTAGAAAATATCCTCACAGCTTACGTGTAATTTGAGTTTTGTGACGATTGATTCACTTATACGGATTTTAGGCAAATTTGAAAAACGTGGGTGAGATAAGCCGGATAAGTTCCGAAATAGGTTCTGTTCCAGAGGTCGAACTCAAATTTCTCATATTTATAATCTTCCCTCCCCCTATAGGCCTCCTATAATTTTCGGCTAAGTTTAAGAAAAAAATAGTCAGTTTCTAATATCACATCATGATTGAATCCAGCAATTCAGACATTTAAAAAATAAAGTTCTTTTGAAAATAGTTGTACAAATATCATCCATTGACAGAAACCATACTGTTCTTGCGAGACGCTTGCGGCAAGACACCAGGCTCCGGAATACTTGTTAAGCTAGTGAACTCCTTGCCTAAAGCACCGGTACGTTGTTTAGACCCAACAGATCTCTGGTCTTCTTGCATTGAAGGACTCTCCGATCGATCCTGCAAAAGGCAAACAAAAATTAATTAGTATAGGAAATAATAAACTGTGAATAGCAAATAGAGCATTGTGATGCTACTGTAAGAACCATGTAGTCATGCTACTTATAAGAGGCAGTAGTATGTGGTTGTGAAGAAAATCTGGATAAGGATTTGGAGAGTGCAGCGTATAATTTTGATAGCACATTTAGTTATTATCAACAACGAAGAACGTAAGAATTTGAAAATGTTGAAGTTAATCCAGTCAAATACATCTCACGGACAAGTCGTGACACACATCAACGTTTACACCAATCTTTCACATTAGCAATCGGTGGTACAATCGCAACACTGCTTATTTATCATATTTCACAAAAATGTTCAATTTTTCGCTAATGGAAGTGAGTGCCAAGCTTGTTTTATCCGTATTATGTGTGGGATAATGAAAAATGATGCATGATCAATATAATCAACTCATCTGTAACATTAACACACCATCATCGGCCAATTGTGATTATACAATGCATGCAAGCAAATATGATATCAAATACGAGCATAGCTGCATGTGAAGATTTAGTTGTAGGCCTTGTGTATATCAGAGTTGAGATTCATGAAATTAGTTCGCGACTTATGTTACACACGTGTGTCTTGCATCAAATGAAGTCACTAAAATGTATTTTACCGTCTATATTCAGGGTAAATAAGTTATCACAAATTACCCAAATATAAATAATTTGTCATCCAGTCTGAAAACTTCTAGAAAAGTATAAAAAAGTATTTAAAGTGCGTAAGCAGATCATATGCAGAAGCTTATGAATGCTCGGCCCTCGTTAAATGATCAGATGAAGTATTTCAATTTGATTTGTATAGACAAAAGAGTAAATGCAAAGCTCAAGACAGTATCATAATTATTAACATCTTTCATCGACTGAAAATCTATCTTTGAAAATTCAAGCATAAATGGAATTTATTCACCGATGTGATGCCAATAATTTGCACCACAAATCACGTAATGAATTACATTAAAGCCTCTCTAAGCTGAAACATTTCGGTTCACAAAAGTTGTTGGAGTGGTTGAACTCGATTGAATTCAAGTTGTAGTTATTGAAGCAAAGAGCGAAATAATAATCAATCAATCTCTATTGTAAGCACGCGCATGTATTGTGAATTACATGGATCTAGGCTATTTCGATCAGAAATTGCTGGCTTCTCACACCAAACCTGTGAGAAAACAATGAATGTACTGCAACAGTTCAGCCATTACTGAGTTCATTAACATTTCCGTTCAAAATGAAGGTATGATAATTGCGACAGGCATAAAAACATTATCTAACTTAAAGTGCAGTCAACTTTTTTATGATTACTTTAGCTTCACCGGTTTCTCAAGCATTTATTCAAGTAAAAGGCATTCAACTCAGAAACTTTTCACTGTACTAATACTGGATTCAATGACTTCATCTGTTAATAATTATAAAGATTGCTGAGTGACCGCTGAACATCTGGTTTCTCAGTCAAAGGACATCTTTCTACTATTCAACTAGTCTAATTTGAGGTATTTTGAATGAATTTTGAAGACATCTCGAGGTAGTGTCGTCTGCTGCTCTCCTTTGCGTATCTGTCAATAGGAGGTTATAATATTGTCAGGTCGATTGTGTGACCGCTTTCTTCCTGCTGTAAAAAACGTTCAGTATCATCGTTCATTGCAAAAATCTTTGCCGGGTAGTTGTTGTGGTGCAAATGAGTGCTGCCCATACAGATGTTACTTATAGAAATACATGCTGCGACTTTCAAGGTGTACTGGCAGTCAACAAGTAGAGTACAATCAGTTGATGATCTACGAGTATAAATCATATCTTTTACAGTGTCTCAGCTAAAGCAAGTTCATCACTTAATGCACGTGTAATCAAACGATCAGCACACAACTTTGCTTGAATGGTATCTACAAATGACCAAGTAGTCATCATCCATAAATTCCGGTAAAATGTTCATTGATTACAGAGACAGCAAAATTAACAACATCATACAACTTTATACAGACTCAAATTTAAGATAAAATATACTATAGTGAAAACTTAAATAGTTTTTTGGTTTGTGAATAAAAATATCAAGATAACCTGTCCATACAAGCATTCGATGTGTTTGTATGAAAAGATGCGATTAAACAGATATTGATTGTGGGAACTAACATTGTTGATGGTTTGAAGTAATAGCTCCTGAATGCCTTCATTTGTTTATATATAAATTACATACTCATAATGCATGCAAAATTGAGTTAGAAAAGCTATATATGCATAGTCTCATAGTTTAAAACATAAAATCTCTGATATGATTACCTAAGATGAACGCTTGAGTAGGCTCTAAGATACAAACCTATTAATCGACCCTCTTTCCAAAGAAACCGATATTTTTCAAATATTGATCGACGACAGATCTGGCAACAACGCTCTTGCAAAGTCTGCCCATGTCAGCACAACCTAAGTCCTCAACGCATGAGAAAAAAGTTATTAAAATTTAATCACATAGATTGAAAACTGAATAAATAGATTAGAAATGGTGTGACAGTCGAAAGCATCATGGTGTCGACCGAAAATAAGGTGCACGTTGTGAAAATCAAGGGTTCAATGACCTTATTTCGCACCTGTCGGCAGTAAGCTTATACGTAATGTTCAATCACAATTGAATATGTCCTTTTGCATTTAGTGCACTACAAAATTGCTATGCATATTCAGGGAGCATAAATTCATAAGCATGAGATGAACGATAACGATAGTTGGTAGTCTATCTGGTCCGGTCTATCTCGGTAGCAAATACTTCGGACCTGTTATAACTTTTTAAAATAAAGGGTCATTTTTTAGGCAGACTTTTATTCACGTAGGGTACAGCTGGCGTATAGTAAATACAGGTATTGTACAATATGAATGCTATGAAAGGTTGTAGATTGTAAGATGGTGTCGAAGTGCAGCGGTGCAGCAATCATCACATCATCAAACATCACAAACACCTCAGAGGTTGGATTTCTTCGTTGTCTTCTTGCTACCTCGTGGTGGCAGCTCTATACCGTATTTTTCAAAGAAATGTTTCCGCTGCTGTTCCTCTTCAGTCAGTTGTCGCGGCTGAGGAGCCTACAGTAGAGGCAATAAAAATTGAAGAAAACAAAGTACCAATAAAAATAAAAGAGGATTAGGGTCAAGTAGAGCGTGATTACAAATTGGATGAATAACGTCTTGCATGGTTATCTCTGACAATCTCAGACTGCAGCTACGATATATTGACTTTCCTCTTCAATGCATTCATCGCACAACCTTGGAAAAATAATTGAATATTTGAACAACCATTGAGTGCTATGGGTTAATGATTTCCTCAGCAATTCGATGGCAATAGAAAGTGATCTCTTATTATAATCGAGAAGTTAAAGCTTATTTTTAGCGGAATATATTAACTCTATTTTTCATACAAACAAATACCAACTCAATGTGACAGTCCGTTTTTTAAATTAAGTGAAGTATCAATCGTGATTAATTTAACTTGCTTTATTTCGTTCCGAATAGTTTGAAATAATTCTTTCATGGTAAAATTGCATGTAGACCTTTCTCACGTACAGGCAGATGCAAGCAAATATAATCTATGAGAATTTCAGAAACATCGAGTTTGCATCGAAATTGCATCGTCTATTACATCAGCTTAATATTGGTCTATGGTAAAATCATTCCATTTTACTCCTTTTCTATGAGAGTGGATCAATCTTTTTGGCAAGTTGATTAAACGCACAATCGAAAATTGAGAAAAAATACAATCCTACTGCGAAAAAATACGCAAAAATACATATATTACACATGTTGTGCAGAAAAGTACGTGACAATAATTGATGCCTAGAAATATTTTCACCGATTCCTATTTTCTTCTCAGGGTTCTTATTTACTGGTTAACAAAAACGATTTTTCATATTTGTTTATCCTGAAAAAAGTAGTGTGATGTGATTAGAACTATGCTGATGTTCACATGTAAATGAATTAGATACTGTGAAATTGCATTAGAAAATATGACATCATAAATTATGACAATTACTAGAAAAGTATTCTATGCGTAATCAGGTAATTATAAGCGCATTTTCATCACCAATATATTCAGACGGGGACAGCAGCAATATAAAAACAGCAAAAAAGAGAGAGTACCACTTGAATATACTGTTGCTGATGAAATCACTATAATAAAGTACTCTAAAATGACATCAACTCTTATAATTTAAACGTAACAGCATCTATTTACTAATAATCACAACGATTCAATAATCTATAATAGCGATTTACCTGGGTTTGGCTTGCACGTGACAGATGTGCTCAAATGTCCTAGAGAGAAATCAAATTGTGCATGATTAAGCTTTGTGAGATCACTGACCAATGACTAATGCTAATGTCGATGTTTTTCAAACTTATTGTTGTCGCGGTATCACTGATCATTGACTTTCCTAAGGATTCACATGAAAAGTCGTCATATTATTTGAATCCAATTGAAATAAGTCATTGATGCGTGTACATGACAATTACTTTAATTTCATAGCAAATAGAAAAAAATATCAGAATATAACTCTGTGATAACATAATCTTCTCAAAGATACGGACAAGCTGTCGTATTGCTAATGTATATAACAACCTCACATAATTTCACAGACGGAAAGTCATTGCGCGTCTTCGTGGATTTGAACCACCGGCCTCTGGCACTCTAAGCCAAAGCTCTGCAACTAAGCTGTCGGCGACCGACAGAAAGATCTCGGTCCTCCATTGAAGAATCTGCGTAACGCATTTTGCGGTTATAAAGTATCAAATTCCCGATCTGCACGTCCATTTTTATAATTCAATGTAGCTATCGACGTAAATCTGCAATTTCCAGTCAGCCTCATTGGGTGGGGGCACAATGTGCGTGCACAGTTCAGAAATCTTGATCCATTCGTCGGCCATTAATTCTTTGATGACAATGAAGGCTCTAGCCTCGCTGTCATTGTCTCAACCGTTTATCAGTGGCATCCACAGCCTAAGTCACATTCATTTAAGTTTTAGGATGCGCTGCAGGTCATGTAGCTACTAGTGATGCTACTATACGCAATCTGGGTTCCCTTTCATCGCCGATCAATAAATAACATGGATTGTTCCTTTCGACATATAACCATAAGTGACTCTTTTCGCACAGCTTAGCTGTTTGTTTTATTTTTTATGCCAACCTGAAAACATGCTATAAAGTTAGGTGTAATTACAGTAAAGCAGCCCATGTATTCAAACAAATCATGCTTCTAAACAAATTGATTATCTGAATTTCAGACTAGTCCACCTAAGCTCATACAATAGGCCAGGTCAAACTACGATTAGATTTAACAAATCCGTTTTATCTAAATAAATCGGTTTTGTGTTGTAGTTAAATTGAAAACAAACCCGTCGAAACTGAAACCGTTTACTTCCCGTTACTCTCTTCACTCCACTCGTTAGCACGCCGTACAGAGATCGTCTGCCTAGTCAGTCTCTACACATCCAATAAGTAAGAAAAGGGAGAATGATACAAAGGTTACACAGTGCAGATCGCCACCAGCGTCCGACGCACAAGCACACATTACTCACTCATTCATTCATTCACTTATCTGTCATGTCATAATTCTCTAACATCGCCACCTGATTTTAAGAATCATAATCAGAGTCCGTATAGCGCCAAGGCTCAGCTGTCACTCTTTCACTTCGTCTTTGCTCACTTGGGATGTCAGGATCCTCGGAATTCAGGTTAGATGAGTCGTCGTCATCAGAATGAGAGTCAAGTCGTATTCTCCTGATATCCGATATATGGCGATGCACTCCGTCCACCTCGATTGCTCCACCGTCGGTGATTCTCGTTATTTCTCCTGTACCCCACCGCGTGGTGCATCTTGCATTTGGAGGCTTCAAATAGACCATATCACCTTCGGAGAATTGAGAATGATGCGCAGAATGTTCGACTGAATCGTTTCGTTGCAGCGGACAACTCCATTTCCGTCTAAACAATCGTCGATGGGGAGCTGAATGAGGATCATCACCAACCAGAGGCAAAAAATTGTACCAAAAAACGGCAGTCAATGGCGACTGTCCAGTTCGCGCTGAGTTTCTTTTGATAGTCCGGTGATGCCGCTCTATCGTTCCATTCCCACTCGGTCGATAAGCTGCTCGATAAATTACTCGCACTCCCCAGGCACGACACGCTTCTATCAATTGCTCAGACTTAAATGTTGTCGAATTATCCAACAGCAACTCCACTGGTGGCCCCATCTCGCGAAAAACAGTCATGAACGCATTGATAACTGTAGCAAGCCTCTCATTCGGTAGTTCTTTCCATATGGCGAAGCGACTAGGGCCACTGTCAATAATTGTAAGAAATTTCTTGCCATTATAGAGGGTGGTATCACATGCTAGTCTCTTCCAATTCTCCCCTACACTCAGTTCTCCCCTCTCCCAGCGAATAGGAGCCGGATCAATAGTAGAACATTCAACACAACTCTGCACCACACATCGAACAGTTTCACGATCTATCTCAATTTCAGGATAACAAGAACGGAAGAGATACAACGTCTTGTCAATTCCGCAATGAATCTCTTCGTGCACAAGCTTGATTCTATCACTGATCGTTACATGATTTTCAGAAGCCACACAGCACACTGTGTCGGTCCGCAGCCATTCCTTCGGAACTCGCGTTAGCCGATCAGCTTTATTCTCGGCCGATCTAACCAGTATTGGTAGCATTTCCATGCAGTAATCCGTCATAGTATCATACAGGATCCCTAACCTTCGATGGATCAGCGCTCCAGCCATACCATGAGTTTGCACTCGAGACCGTTCAGTCGTGAGATTTTTCAACCAACCGTAAACAGTACTGGAATCGGTCATTATGTCCAACTTCTTAAGTCTCCATGATACGGCTAAATTCACTCCTTTCAGTATAGATTCGAGCTCCGCTAAGTTAATATGGGCAGAATCGTCCTCGCGTCGTAGCCAGCAACCGTCCTCAACCACTTCGCCGTCTACCTCGAGACACACACCTGTTGCAATACTACTTGCGTCACACCACACGCGACCTGCTTGCTGATTAGGGACAGCCCATACTCCCTTGACTGGGTCCTCCTTGCTCACTCGCTCCCACAAGCTTTGAACCAGCGATACTATACGATCTTCGACAAGATCATCCCATCCGCCACCGCTATTAGACAACCGCTTCAAATAGGAGCAGGCAGGCCTTAGCCAAGAGGCGACCGGAAAGTGGCCTACTAGTTTACCACAAAATGAAAATAATTCGCGGCGAGTCATTGATCCTTTAGGCGAGTCGAGGACGTTATCTCGTTTCCATCGGATAAGACCATTGCTGTCGAAAGCTCGCAAGCCCAGAACTCTAGCCCCTGCCAGTGAAGCTGCCGCCTTCGCCTGAAGTCCAAATCTACGAAGCACTTGAGACACGCGATCTGCAGATACAACACTTTCATTCACGACAATATCGTCGATGTATGAGTCGGTTCCAGCCTTTACCTCTTCATCCTGGCTCAGCACATGATTCACGATGGCCGTCATAATTTTCGGTGCCACATTTAAGCCAAAACCCAGCCTCGTTAAACAATTTCTCACCTTTGTACATGACAACCTGATAACGCCACAGAGAGGGGTCTACGTGGACTTGGAGATAGGCTTTTTTCAAATCAATAAGAGACAAATTTGAACCCAGCTTACGCCAAGCTCTCAATTTGTCCCCACAGACTACACTCCTTCCTGTATGACTCGAAACAAAATCATTGAGCTCTCTGAAGTCGAGGACCGGTCTCACACTACCTTTATTGCGCTGCACTACAGCCATTAGAGGTATAATGCCATCATGATCACCGTCGTATGGTCTCAGCCACCCTTCTTTAATCCAATTGTCAATTTCTGATGAAAATTCCGCCGCAGTATCTGTGTCCATTTTGTAATTATGTATCGAATTTGTTAAACGAGGTTCTGAGTCTTTATCTACCCACTTCCATGATACTAACCATCTGCCCCCTGTGAAACTTGCCGTAAAATCTTTGTCTTCAATCTGCATGGGTTGTTCAATCGCGGAAACAGAGCATATGCTACCAAAACGTACTATTTTCCCGTCGCCAGAAATACTCACTCCACCCAACTCATAGACCGCGTCCATCCCGATGTACGCGCCAAATCCGGGAATAATGTCCGCTACCACACATTTAATGCTTATCAACCGTCCCGCAATTTCTATCTCGCAATTAGCGTATTGGTCACTAACAGCAGTCTCACCATTCATCATAAGTATACTTAACTTCCGGCCCCTAGTCAACTCACCTGAGGGGAGTCGCAAGCGCACCTGAGGGGGGGGGGTTAAACCATCGCAAGCATTTAATCGCGATGTAGCCGCAATTTCGACACTCGATCATGATATTGCGATTTGATGAAACTGTCTGGTACATGTGATCGGCTTTGTCAAAGCTAAAACTTGCTGAGGTCAAAGATAGGATTTCATGGTGTCCAAAGATTTCGATTGAACAACATTCGATGTCAAGATCGGATTCATCGAATATTGTGAACAGAAATTACAGTGGAAATGTGATCAATCATGAAAATATAAAACGCGTTTTATCAAATCGTTATATGACATTGATGAACATGAAGAAAGGAACACGTGGTAGGCGATGGGGTCATCCGGAAACTATTTCGCTGCTGGAAGGAGTAATTGACAACGCCCTCGATTATGCCTCTGCGAAAGGTCATGTCGACAGCAGGATTAAATTTTTTGAAAAGGAATCTTTCAAGAAGATCAAGGAAGAAGGAGGAAGAACCAGTGAGCAAATGAATGTCCGATTGGAGAATTTGTTTAAGGAGTACAGAAAGGTAAGTGAAGCATTATGAGATTATTCATCATAGTTTATTACATTGTGCATCTAATGCAATATGGATCATGTTACGCTCTCCTTTATTTTCAGGTGTTGAAGGACAAGGCGACTAGTGGCAACGGTGACACAATCGAGGAGCCATTAGACCTGAAAGTTCAGGGTAGCACTCAAATGTTTGATTTGCTGTCCGATTTGGATTCTCGTGTACATGGACATGGATCTTCACTAGGTCCTAAGACAGTTAGAGACGAAAGTGGAATCGTCTATAAGCGCCCAGCAGAAGTGGGAGAAAGTGGAACGACCACGGACAGGGGACAACCACCTCCTAAGAAGCCAGCTCCAACTCCAAAACTTAGCGAGGCTCTTAATTTCCGTCGGATGTGTGACAATCAAAGTGACTGTCTAGAGAATTTGCTTAACGAGCAAATGAAAACGAACGAGTACTTGATCGATATCAGAGATGGATTTGTGAATCTGACAAATGCTGTAGAGAATCTGACACAGCAGCTGATTCAAAATCACCAACACAATCCATTGATTCCAGGTTCCTTCCTTTATTCCTCTGATACTACAACATAGGCCTAGCAGTAATTTGTATATAGTTGTTGGTACATGACAATATATACATGTGTATGAATGAATGAAACATGGATATGATGTTTTCGCTTCATTAGACTTTGGAATTGGGGTGATGTGACACATCTTACTTTTTCTATAAAGTGTCAAGCACTTAGGGTGGTATCCAATGTAGGCAGAATCTCCCAAAACGTAATGGTCAGCTGGTAAATTATCCAACCATCTTCGTAGTCGAGGACTCCATTCTATGGCGTTCTTATCGTGAGCTCTTCCACTGACCCCAGAAATTGAGAATAGAAATTGTCTACACCATGATCAGGTCTTTGGATCTTCATTAGAAAGCCGTCCAGCAGTCCGATTATTTTCTTTTCATCCACATATCGGCTTGTCATATCCCCAATTTCCTGTACAGATGGCAACCTGATGTAATGGGAAGCCGCAGAACTCAAGTATGAGGCGACCATTCTACTATACAGTATCATGGTCGGCTTGGAAATCCCTTCGTTGCGAGCAGATTGTCTATAGTATCCACCGCCGGAAATGTATGAGACGAAGGCCTCCACCATTTTTACAGCTTACCCTGTAATGACATTTGGGATGATCCACCATGCGATATTCATGGAATTCTTTAGAAATTTTGGCTAGGTCTCCTTTCGATAGACGGTATGTTGAGGAATAATCCGCATCTGATGAAGATATGGCTTTCATACGTTGATGCTTCAGGGCCATGAGTCCTTACAACTCGTGCTACAGCCAATAGATTCGCAGACATGTTTAATCGTGTTTCTGACCTCTCTCCGATTTACGCTATTTAACCACCTAGTGGTTTAACCACAGAATTAGATTCATCTGCGCGTGCTTCGGCTTCCTAGAAAGGAAGAATTGTATGCAACCTTAATGTCGAAATGGAACATCAACTTGCTCCTTATCGAATGGATAATTCATGTATGGCTTGCTATTGAAATGGCAAACAATAAGCTGTCAGCAGGGGACACCAGAGCCAGTGAGAGATGCGTGCGTGCTGTGATATCACTTCGTACACACCAAAACACACATCCCTGTCTTGGCTTCGATTCAATGTATGCACTATACAGTCAGCAATGCCGAGGAGAGGATGTGAAATCATCAAGTGAACTAATTTTCGTACGCCTGCTACTTTCTTTAATAATGATCGGAAGGGCCAACATTATGGAGAAAACTTGTGGGCAATGATCTGAAGTCTTCGAATCTGAAGGAATTTTGGCAATCAAAGCACTTTGCTGGAACTCACATTAATCCGCAAGCGACGCACGACTTTTTTCCTATCTCTGTAAGGTATTAGGAATTCCTTCTTGCCCACTTAATAGGTTCCTCTATGTGCCGTCAGTTTCGTATTAATCACACTTCTAGCAAACCGAAGCAGATAAACAAAATATTTAATTCTGTGGGTTTAACAAATCTCACATTGCTTAGCATGCCGCGAAGTTGTCAATGCCATTCACTTGCGGTCATTTAACAAATCCGTATCGATTTGACGAAGTTCTTGGTTTTGATAAAGCCAAAGTGGTCAGAAGATCGATTTAACAAAACCGATTATGCTACCAGAACAGTGGAGGTCAAACTTCGGATTTACATGAAACCGTTTAAAAATGGTTTTGTTTAACAAAACGGACGTTTTATTGAAACGGTTTTAATTAATCCAAATTTACATGAGGTCAAACATGCGTTTACAGTAATCCGCTTTAATATTGCTGCGATTTAATAAAACGGTTTTATCAAAACCAGTTTGCTGAAACCGATTTGTCAAATCTAATCGAAAGTTTGACCTGGCCTAATGCAAACTGGCTAGTTATGTTTACACACAAGACTATGTAAAATGGCAGTAACGTGTCATCAAAATCAGATGGCACGAAACGACCACATGAGCATCAATACACAGCAAAGAAAAAATATCGCCCCTAATTATCATGCTTTACAACGTTTGCCAGAAAAGCTATTTTCAACATCTCATCGATTCCAAAAATTTCTTGTCTTTTCTTTTTAAATGTATCAATAAAATAGTTACGAATGAAAGATTAAAGGATGAAAGATTAGTGTCTACAGATGTCTGGAAAGAAAAATTGCAAATTGAAGGATGCTTATTGAAGACAGCCTGTGGATTCAACCAAAATTCTGTCAAATCAAGTAATTGAAAAGCATGCACAACATCGACTGTATCTACAAATAAGGGCTTGCGCTTATAACTTCACAATCTGGTCAAATTCTGGATATTCCTATCCAGATGATACATCTAATTATGCGATTTCACCGCTGAAGAATTGACTTGAAGAATTTGAATCTTAGCGCACAAACCTTTGCATTATTAAAGTAAAATCATCTATTTGGATGACAGCCGACGAGGAAAACAAAAAGTCACAAATCTATATGTTTCTTAGTCAAGAATTCGACAACGTAACTTTGACGTGCATGTAGTGCAGTCATTATCACAGAGATCCCTGTATGTTGTTCTACAGACTTCTTATTTGGCCTCCTGACTCGTACCCAGACCTGGAAGCGGGCCCGCATTGATTCATATATATCATATCCGGGTTCGGCCCGGATGGATTTTTTTATCTGGGCCCGGATGACGACGTTTTGTGTACTCACCATCCTTAATGAAAATATCGATTATGCTAGTTGACTGTCTAAATAACTAATTACTTGCATTGATTACATGATTGTATGCTGAAGAGCATTGAAGGTGAATCATTGAATGAATAGCAATAGCAAATTTTCATTTGTATCTGATTCTGCGCATGTATGAAGCGCTTCTCTATCGTCATTTAAGTTGATATAATTCGTACAATATTTAATGCATCTAATCGCAGGTTCTATGAAAGTATATTAAAGTAGTTAAAACGAAAATAGTGAAGACATTTATTTAAAAAATGAAGTCATCCCACATTCTAGCCTTTCCGTGCGAATCAGACTGGCTTCTGAAAAATCTCGCAATACCGACATTAAATGCCATCTTATTGTCCTTAAGTCATGCTGCGTAGACTATCACATGAATTGATGCAGAGAATTTAAGCGATCAAATGAGGAAAACATTTTTAATTTCAAAAATGATAAATCTCGACCGTGTGCTCACTGAATCTTTCACGGCCGAAGTCAGCTTCCATCTCTACTCGTATGTAAAAGGACAATTTAAGCTGGCTATCCAATGCTGCATAGTATCTTACCAACCACAACTCTTGAGACAATTATTCGAACAAAGTCAACCATGGAGCCAAATACTCTATTCATATTACCAGAACAATGTTCATTTCGCATTCAAAAGATTGAGTTGTATTCTTCCCTATTTTTTAATGTTGTAATTAACATAAAAATGATATAAACATAAACATGATTAACATAAAAGTGGTTTAAGAAGACTTTCAAAGAGAGTCATTTTTCAGAGATTTCATGAAAACGGACCCTCATACAACAATTTCTATCATACCATTTCTGATTCATATTCAAGCCATGCGCTTCAGTGCATTCAAGTTGCTTTGCGCTGCACTGTGTTAAAAACTATAATTTTACTCTAATATTTCAGATTCTCACATTTTCAGACTTAAAACTGACATGGCTTTTCATCTTCGCATATGCCAGCGGGATGGAATGAAGCAAATATTGAGCAACAGCCCTCACGCTGAGTTGCTCGGCAACTTCCAAACCAATGCATGCGCTGTACTGCGGGACCAGGAAAGCTACATTGCACAGGCTGCCATAGTGAACAGTCAATTTTGATAGGATAAAGATTCTTTTGACAGAAGCCGTAAGCTTTTGACAGATTTATTCGCAAACAAGCTACCATCATCAGTGACAACGATCAATAAACAATGATCCAATGCTTATGATCCAGGACTTATTAAATGAAAAATCAATACAAGAAAAGCGGCTGCGATTGGCTATGATTTTTCATGAGACAATGCGAATGAAGAAAAAATTGTTTTATGTACAATGATTCAGCAATTTTTGTGTATGGAGTGCGTACTAGTATTTTAAAATTATCTTCATCTGAGATATGAGCATAAAGCGATATTTCAGATGGGGGTCGACCTTTCACGTGTTCGCATATCCCATTATGCCGACGGATTTCACCGACGTAGCATTGACTGCAATGCTCACAAGCATATTTATACACTACGGAGGATAACTCACTAAAAGGAATAGGATCTTTATTGCTTATCATATTTTGTGTTTTATAAGTGGTTAAGGGTATTCTTAAAATACTATTTTCTGTCATGTATTACACCAAAGTAGCGGTCAATTCACGTCATTTACATCACAGTTTTCTTACAGCTGTCGGTAGAAACTGTGGAATAAAATGTCATACACCGACAGTTTTAATCATAGAAATCTGATTGATTTCAAGGATTAAGTTCCATAGCGAAGACGTTTCTGCTTTTCTGTGTTGAAGAACGAGTTTATTAAAATACCACCGGATTTTGATGATGTTGCTGATGCAGTTGCTGAGATATCTATGATTTTGACGACCGTCCGTGGACCTCTTACAGCGTTGATATTTCTCGGACTGAAATACATATGTATATAACAGCATTCGTGTGCTGGCCATTACTGGAGGGTTGATCACACAGAAAGATAGCTATTGTTTGTCGACCATTATTGTGTTCAGCAGACGCTTATTGTGAATATAATAAACGGCTAAATGCGTACATGGTACTTAATTATAGCTTAACTTCGTATAGAATTGTTCGATTTCAAAGCTATACCATTGAAGCATTGAATTCACTGTCACTAGGCCCATTGTCTATCAATCAGCAAGATAAACTTATGGCTAAGTGTGAATGACTTATTATTCTAAAATCTTAGTGAAATTACATGAATTGCTAGATTTCTATGTCAGACAATAGAGAATAAAGTTGAATGTGGAGTGCGTATAACACTAGACACTTTTGATAATGTGAGGGTAAGGAACTGTGGTGCAACCTACAATTGCATTGCAATCATGAAACATTGAATGTCCGAGTGTTGTCAATCCGATGGCCTGATTGACTGATCGATTGACGACAGTCATCATGCCTCTGTTTATAGTGTCTTGTTGTTCTTCAATACAGCACAAAAACTGAACAAGACTTGTCTTCTCTCTCGCGATACATAACATGGTGTCAGAATAAATGGCAAGTTTCGGTTTCGAGCAACCATGCATGGATTGGGATGCAAAGGATTTGTATCAAGAATATCGTCCGTTTAGGCAACATGTGGAGCTTGTGTTCAAAGGTCCTTTAGCACAACAGAAGTCAAAAGATCGCGCTGGATGGTTGGGTATGTGGATAGGTCAGCAAGGACGTGAAATCTACAGGACATTTACTTGGGCCGCGGGCGAAGATGATCCAGATGTTGTTCTTCAAAAGTTCGACGAATATGTTCAACCCCAAAAGAATAAGCGTATCGCCCGGTTCAAGTTCAGTCAAAGATCACAGGCTGACGGTGAATCATTCGACAACTTCGTGAAGGACTTGCGATTACTCGCCATTGACTGTGAGTTCTCAGATTCAGATGATCTCCTTGTGGACGCCTTGATACGAGGTGTATCTCAAAAGAAAGTGCAAGAGCGGCTGCTAGATCGAGGGCAAAGCTTGACTCTTATCAAAGCAATAGAAATTGGAAGGCAGTACGAACTATCTCAAGATCAAATACGTCTTATTCGGGGCAGTGAGAGTAAGTGCATTGCAGTATCGTCGGTCAATTCAAGATCACAGGAGCGTAAGACATGCGCGCCAGATCCCTCACGATTTCCAAAGCCGAAATGCAACCGCTGCGGTAAAGAAAAGTCTCATTCGTGGTCTGGTGGTCAGTGCCCAGCGATGGGAACTCAGTGCGGATTCTGCAAGAAATGGAATCATTGGCGCGTTGTATGCAGATAGCTACAAAAGACTGAAAGCTCAAACAGTCCACGTCAAATGAATTCTTAACCTAATACTCTGGATAAAGAATCGACATACGATGATGAACAGTTGCCAGTCTACGCTTTGATGGACAGTGAAAGGTCTGATAAGTGGTCGACGCCTCTCAACATCAAAGGCAACACATTTCCATTCCGTATCGACACAGGTGCCAAGTGCAACACCATTCATGTCCGTCATGTAAAGACAATTGATCCTCACATGGAAGTGAACAAGTCAAATCGAATTCTCCGGTCCTATACAAATCATCAAATGATTCCTGTGGGAAACGTGGTGCTGCCAACTACTTGTGGAAACGCGACAATCGATCTGGAATATGAGATTATTGATATGGATCAAGAAAATATCATCTCAGGTGATTCTTCCGAAGTCCTCGGTCTTGTTAAGCGAATCTACCCTGTAGAAGCAGATTCAATGTTCTCTATAACTGAGTTGATGGACGTCCCGGACTTGAAGTCAGCGACCGGTTGCTTGCCTGGAAAATATTCTATCAAACTGGCAGAAGACGCCAAGGGAACAGTTCATCCTCCAAGACGACAGCCCGTTGCTCTGAAAGGTAGAATAATTCAAAAGCTGAGAGAAATGGAATCAGATGGCTTCATTGCTAAAGTTGAGCAACCCACTGAATGGGTCAGCTCAATGGTGGTGTCTCTACGAAATGACAAAATTCGGATTTGCATCGACCCAAAGGACCTCAATGCCTCCATCCTTCGAGAGCATCATCCACTTCGTACAATCGAGGACATTATCAGTGAGATACCCCATGCCCGAGTGTTCTCAATCCAGGATGCCCAACAAGGATTCCTACAAATAAAGCTGGACGAAGCTTCATCATTCGTGACGACATTCAATACTCCCATTGGCAGGTTTCGATGGCCTAGCTTGCCATTTGGGATTCGCTGTGCCCCTGAGATATTTCCGAGAGTAATGGACCGTATGCTAGAAGGAATAGACGGTGCATATGCAATAATTGACGACATTCTGATCGCTGGCAAAGATGTGGCCCATCATGACGAAATACTTCGACGCGTTTTAGATCGTGTGAAGGAATACAATCTGAAACTGAATTTCGAGAAGTGTGCTATTTGGCGAGTCTGTTCTGTACGTTGGACATCTGTTGACAGCAAATGGTATTCTGCCCGATCCCAAGAAAGTCAAAGCAATCAAGGAAATGCCTACGCCCACGAACAAAGCAGGAGTCAAAATATTCCTCGGATTTATCACATATTTGGCGAAGTTCATTCCAAATCTTAGCTCGGTGGATGCTCCTCTACGAACTCTGATGAAGGAGAATGTGGGATCTGCATGGGAAGCTTTACACGCGAGAAGCTTCGGAACTTTGAAAGATCTCTGCTCTAAAGCCCCGGTTCTCGGATATTACGATGTGAACACGCCTGTTCACATTGAATCGGATGCTAGCCAAGATAGTCTGGGTGCTGTTCTTCTGCAGGAAGGCCGTCCGATTGCCTATGCGTCATGATACGCAATGATTGAAAAGGAAATGCTGTCCATTACGCATGCAAACTCCAAATTTCACAATTACATACTTGGGAAAGAAGTTCAAGTCTATAACGACCACAAACCCTTGGAAAGCATATTTAAGAAGTCGTTGAATTCGGTGCCACTGAGATTACAGCGGATGCTTCTCAAGCTGCAGTGGCATGATCTGAAAGTTCATTACAGACCTGGACCGAGCATGGTGTTCGCTGACACGCTTTCAAGGGCGTTTGTAGATGAAAAGTCCAACGGCCGCCATGATCAGCATCAAATGAGTATGCTCGACTTCATTGACATCAGCAAGGAAAGGTATACAGACCTACAACGTCGCACTGCTGAGGAGTTCAATACCCTGCATAGTATGATCATGAATGGTTGGCCTGAAACAAGGAGTGAAGTGAGTCCGGAGTTACGCAAGTTCTGGGACGCACGAGATACGCTGACTGTACTTGGTGTTATCTACAAAGGCTTGAGGATTGTTGTGCCTCCTAGTTTGCAGAAGCACATGCTCAATCTAATCCATCAATCTCACTTGGGAATCGTGAAGTGCAAGCGAAGAGCAAGAGAAGTTCTGTATTGGCCCGGAATGAATTTGGACATCGAAAATGCAGTCAAGGATTGCCCAATGTGCTCACAATTTCAAAATCGACAGCAGAAAGAACCCCATACAGTCGGTGGAATTCCAGAATTGCCATTTAATGAAGTTGCTACTGATTTATTTGAATTCGCGTCAAGAACATACTTATTGCTTGTGGATTATTATTCAACGTTCATCGAAGTTGATGAAGTGACCAATCAATCTTCCAATGGCATCATTCGTCTGCTGAAGCGACAATTTGCTCGAAATGGCATCCCTGCCGTACTAAGAAGTGACAATGGTCCGCAGTATAGCTCTCGAGAATTCGCAGAATTCTGCAAAGAATACAATATTGTGCACAAAACCTCGAGCGCGCGAGCGGAGAGGGCTGTTCAAACGGTGAAGAGGCTGTGGACGAAGTCTTCTGATTTGTATTTGGCATTGCTGAATTACCGAAGCACTCCCTTGGATGGATTCAACTCTCACCTGCCCGACTGCTCATGGGTCGACGGCCTCGGAATCTACTCCCTGCATCCACGAAGCTGCTGTCACCGACACCGGTTGCTCATGAGCAGGTCAAGCAAAGGCTTCGTCACAATGCATCAAAACAAAGTCTCTATTAAGATACGTCAACGAAACGGTTGGGACCGCTATCGCCGGGTGATTCTGTTATGATCGAGCCTCCCAGAAATGAGAAGAGTTGGACATCAGGAACCATTGTTTGTGAACATGAACATCCAAATTCCTACATAGTTCAAAGAGGCCACAAGTTCTATCGTCGGAACAGGAAGCATCTACGAAAGTCAACGGCTGCAGCATCTCAAGTTGAGGAAGGGTATGACGGAGATGAAATGCTCAACTCAGAAGATGCTCCTGACGTAAGTGTACAACCTCAACACCCGAGTTTACAATCACAACAACCGTTCTACCAAACAAGCAGTGGCCGCATCAGCAAGCCTCCTGACACTTATTTATACATGACTCTGTTATACATGCATTTCAATTTTGATTTTTTTAAATTTAATTCGGTGAAGGGAGATGTCATGTATTGCATTGCAATCATGACACATTGAATGTCCGAGTGTTGTCAATCCGATGGCCTGATTGGCTGATCGATTGACGACAGTCATCATGCCTCTGTTTATAGTGTCTTGTTGTTCTTCAATACAGCACAAAACCTGAACAAGACTGGTCTTCTCTCTCGCGATACATAACATTTTCTAAAGCATTATAAGAGAAGTGTTGAAATATAAGGAAGTTTCCAAAATACTTCAGTTTTTTCGCTATATTCTATTTTTAACTTGGGGGATCACATCGCTCAAAGACTTTATTTTTGTTAAATCGCGGTCTGTAGGGAGGCTGCTCAGTTTTTGAGATCTATTGTACACGGCTTCAATCGCGTTTTTCTTATAAGAATCAGGACTGTAGGAGTTGCTATGAGTATACAAAAAAGTTTTTGTTTCTCTTAATAAGATCCAACTCCCTTTGCAGCACTCACTGTGGTTTCCATACTCAATATCCATACCATTACAGAACGAAAGCACATGTATCGCTACAAAATGAGGAACACTTCAAATATTCAGAATTTTCTGTGTGTTTCTACATTAAGATTGTTTAAAAGGAGAGATAGTTACCGGCAGCTGGTTTGAGGAAACTACATTCTGATATTTACAAGTGATGGGGAGGGAGATTCAACATTTTTTCATCGAGGAAGTCAGTCCATTATTATTGTAAATTTGTTTTTTCAGTGCTTTATATGGAATTTGCACCATTTTAATTTTTAACGGATTTTTTTTACTTTTAGATACAATTTCGATTAGTATTATTATTATTAGTAATTCTCCTTGAGCCAAATTTAATTCCACATCAACCATATTATAAAACCATGAAGATAGACGATGGGTTCCATGTGATGGGGATGAATTAATAATTCCTTGTCGATGACATCATTTTGCTATTTCCATTTCTAGGATGTCCGCACTTATCCAACTGTCAAATTCCTGTTTTACCGATTACATCCGCCCTTCATTCTCCCCATAATTGCTCTATTTATTCCAAAAATATGCTTTTGATCACTTTTCTAGTTTAAAGAATTTAATGAGACTTAACGAATTTTTCAAACTTAATCTGATATATGAATGCATGCATATTTCTGGATTATCATGATTTTGCCAGTTAGATTACAATTAGGAAAGCTCAAACCTGTAGTGCAACAATGCACCGATACATGTGTGATTTATTCAAAATTACAACCCTGAATAGCAAAGCTTTTGATCTACATGTGCAATCAATCATCTTATTCTGAAATGGATATCTTCATCATTGTATTACACAACAATTTAATGAGATTTTTCAGGGGCTTCCAAGACATTCTCTCAGATTTCCCTGTTGGTGGTCACTCTACACACTATTAGAAAATAGAAATTACAATTGTATCATTTATAGAGTGACACATCTACCATGTCATAATGTACCGGCGAACAATTTTAATTCTACTGCGATCAATTTCAAAAATTCAACGATTTTATTTCTTTTTCCCTGCGTTAAAATTTCTGCGCATTTTTTCTTATTTATTCTTCGAGAGATCTGGCGAGTGTGGTGGAATCCCTCCCACTTAAGTCGATGGACATCAATGCGGGCATCGTGAAAATCCAAGGTAAACCTATATTCGTCACTCCACATGACCGATCGCCACTGTTGTTTTGTGCACGTTGAACTAAGAAGTATCGCGAACTAAGAGGAATCCTCAATACAGGCTTGTAGGATCGAATCTTCTACGAAACACCAACAACTGGTACGCACGCTGCAGGCAGTTCCAAAATTCCAAGCAACCGTCAATTTTGGAAGTGAATTGAATTTGCTCCGTTTACATGCAATGACAAGCCTGCGATCACATCGACTGGCAGTCATCCGAGGTCGCCCTAATCCAGGACATCGTCCAGGACCTTGCCCTGAAATCCACTTAACCCATCATTGAAAGACGCCTTCATGATGGACATAGGTTTCTCAACCAGTTTGGCGAGCACTTTTCTAGACACACATCAATCTGATGGCCATTCTTTTCACAAAATCAACCTGTGTCGGAACGATAAGATATAGAAGAGAAAGACGACCAGAACCACAGAATTAGACAGGTCGTCTTTTCTTCTGTTTGACTAGAAAGGAAGCATTGGAACATTTGCCGTTAATGAAATGGCACAATCTGCTGACATAATATCATAGTAAACTACAATGAGCAGCCAGTTCAACATTAAACACGCAAAATTGTGCGAAGTTTCAGTGACTGTTATCAACCGGATCACACAGCAAAGAGACGCAGATGATGTTAAGTTCTACAGAGAAGTATGCGAACGCTTTTTCGTGCTCCTGCTATCTTTCTTCGATAATGATCGGATGGACCAACATTATCGAGATAACTTTTGCGCACTGATCTGAATTCTTCGAATATAAAGAAATCGTGGCGATCGGAGCATCTTGAAGGAATTCACAGCAATCCGAAAGCGACGGAAGACTATTTTTCCTATCTCTGCACGGTGTTAAAAATTTCTTTTTGCCCACTTACTAGGATCCTGCATGTACCATCGGTTTGAATCAGTTTGTACTTCCTGTAAAGTGATGCGCTTAAACAATCTAATTGTGACCAGAACATCTCTTGGTCATGAATCACGATAATTGCGATTCATTCAACAATAACTAGTTTGTATAAAGGTCGAATTGCTAGATATCCATGCTAACTAGAGCGGACATGAATAATCTCTAACATGCATTTATAACGGAAACAATATTGTTTCAAAACACAGTCATCTGTGAATGTGTCATGGGATGTATGAAAGTCTAATTTTCGACCTCGTCCTCTGCAGAAACTAGCCCTAGCTACCGGACTAAATATTCAGATGCACGTAGGACATCATCAACAATAATTATTGATACGAAACTTACTCAGTCGCGGGCACCCTGAATTCGGCTAATAAGATTCATCTGTCGAATATCATCGAGTACATTTTACTCAACCTTTATTCTGATGACAAAGTATCGCATTATTTTCAAGAATTGACTTTATTGTGAGACATTGATAAAATTGGTGTATTTTTAAACCAAGACCATATTTAAATCAATTGTATTTCAACAAAAAAAAGTGAACAATTGAATTAGAATTAAATTGCTTTCATAATAGCATTCAGGCGGAATATGCAAGCAATTGGGGAAAATAAAAATGTAAGATACCGTTAGTAAATCCTAAGCAAAAATTTCATCTGTTCAAAGCATTTTAAATCAAGAGCTTTCGGCATTTATCAGGTCGGTAGACATCAAAATTAGTTTGATAGGAAATGGTTAAACATTCCAAGATGTCGCTTTAATTTACAGCTTAACATCGCGCAATAAAATTAGAGGTACTGATGTGCATACATTCACCGGTGTTGTTTTTGCGGTGATTTGAATTAAGCATCAGAAGCAGCATAATTATAGGATATATCCCTGACTTATAACGGACTGATTCTTCGGTGTAAATATGCGAACATGAAAATGTTTAAAAATTGATTCATTATGCATTGGGGTAGGAAATGGAGAAAAATGGTGCTGAGTTCCGCCTAATTTTTACAAACCATCATCTTACCTCGGCCTGAAAACAATGAATTTGTGGATCAGCGATTGGATGCATAGCATTTTGTTTTATACTCATTATCAAGTCAATCAACTGAATTAGTTACGTTCTTCAATGAAATGTCCTTCTGATTATAACCAAATGCAACTTGAGACCATCTCGAAAGGATTTGGAGAATACTTGTACTAAATTGGTAATCAGTAAATCAAAAAAAGAAAACAGTGGCATCCAAATATCATTAGATTCCACTATCCGCTTACTCATACGTAGCAGCGAGCGCGATTAATCAATGAATCAATTATTTTCAGCCCCCAGGAGAGAAGGATAAACGGCATCCACTTATGGGTGTGCGTTTCTCCGATGTCAACGGAGAAGTACCACTGACAGACAGGCACTGCTTGAGCAAAACAGCCGGTGTATTGGAGGATAGCTTCGTCTTATGACGACAATCACGTAGAAGGTAAACTGTAAATTCAAACTGCTGGTACCTGATACCATTATACCTGGTAACTTGTAGGCCTAGCTTCTTCAAGCCAAGACTAAGGGAATGAAAACCGTAGCTGTAAACCGCCAAGTCTAATATCTTTCCCACTGTGTTGATGGGATGCATGACTGATAGAATGTTTGTGCTATGACAGAAAAATGTTACTATGCAGTACTGATATAAACATTCTCTGCTCCTAGCAATCAGCAATCAGGTTTAGTGAGCCTGCTCGACCGTCAACTGTCAGCCTTCTATCTAGATTCAACATGTCGCTACATCGGTTCTGGCGCGTGGAAAAGCCTGAAGGTATATACCAAGGTCGGTGACATAAAATCGCATTCTGAAGTGTTATTTGAACATGCACTCCGAAATGTGACTATGATGATAGTGATTAGTACCGGATCCCAGAAAAGCTAATTTGATACGTAAGGGAGACTGGCTGCTTTTCAGCGCTCTCGGTCAGAAGACAAAAGAATAAACATTAATCAGTTATGAAATATATAATCGTGAAATGATGGTCTAGATGGTCTAAGATATGCATTTAAGGGAAGTTTAGTCACAGTCATTCTGAATAAATAAATTCAGAAACTAATCAGCTTGCAGTGCATTCGTGTATAGAAAGCTCGATACTGCTTTGTAAAGACATTGTAGGGATATGACGTAATGCATGTGAAAAGAAATAAGTACTGCATGTGAAAAGAAATAAGTACAAGCCAAGATTTAGAATTATCAGCAGCCAAGTAACACAATATTTTCGATAAAATGAAATTCCACTATTGATTCTTTGAAAAATCGCGCTCAGAAATGAAATATTAATTCCTTTTTAAAAGCTTACACAAAGTTTTAAGACTAGGTTATGATCAGAAGTATATTCAGGCATTGAATATATTGCTGTCAATCTTCTAGATCAAAATTGACACATGTTAAGAGAACAGTCCTTCCTCGAAGGTGAAACTTACCTTCCATTTAATACCATCAGCAAGTGAAAAAGTAAGAGCGGAGACCTGAGATTGGTGAGGAATATGGGGCAGCCGAAATTCCGTGTCAGGCATTGGCATATTGTGGAACATATCCAGACGTTTCTTCAGCAACTTCTCATACCGAGTTACTGTGGGAGCATTAAAAAAGTAGAATCAGTGCGACGTTAGGTGAAGATTCAGCTTGAAGTTCGCCCTCACAAAATAGAGCATATTGACTTTTGACGCGGAAAGTTTATTTCAGTCGCTCAGAAAGATGTCTTAAGAAATTTTAAATTCATCTGAATTTGGTCTATCATACTCCTACATGCTACTCTGTACTTCTAAGCCAGTGCATTTCTATCACTGGTAAATGCATCTAACAAAGTTTTCGATCTACGATTCAAATTTGACTCGAAATGCACCGAAATCACGTAAGACATCATGTAAGGGTTGTGTATTAACATCCAAAAGACTAAAGTCATGGCGAGGAATCCAGTTAGCATAAGTCTCGGTAGTCAAACAGTCCAACATGTCGATCAATATATATATACCTTGGCCAGTGTTTTAGTATAGCAGATCCGACTCAAATCGAGGAAGTCAACAGACGAATTCGAGGAGGATGGGCTGCATATGGACGCTGCTGAGAAATACTCGCTGGTAACTTTTCCATCTCACAAAAGCGTCAAGTTTTTCAGCCAGTGTATTCTTCCTGCCCTGACATACGGAGTAGAAACGTGGACATTTCACAAAGGAATAATGGATAGAATGCAAGCAGCCCAGAGAAAAATGGAGAGACGAATGCTTGGCATTTCCTATCTAGAACGACGAAGGAACAGTGACATAAGATCAATCAGTAAAGTGAAAGGTGTGGCAGAGCAAATAAGGATACAGAAATGGAGATGGGCTGGCAATGTTATTCGATACCGTGACGACAGATGGTCTAAAAGATTGACCGAGTGGAGCCCTCGAGAACAAAGGCGTGCTGTTGGATGCCTGAGAAAAAGATGGAGGTGCGACATGGACAACTTCTATGGCTGCGTCAACTGAGTGGTGCTGCTGCGCAGAATCGACGCTAGTGGAAATCATGGGGCAAGGACTTTTCCCGAACCGACGGGATCAACACAGGTTGCCCTTAAGTAAGTAAGTAAGTAAGCATGTAAGGGAGTCAATATTACAGTATCAAAATCATTACTTGTAGAGCTTCTGAAAATCCATCATAACAGCTGAATTCAGTAATGTAAATACATCATTTTGAAAATGCTTCTTTTTATCATATGTGGTTTAAATAGGTAAGGGAGGGATTCTGCATGTAGATCTTTAAAATAAACTTCGCCTTTAAAACGAAAGTGACAATGCTGCACTAACTATGATTGCATGATCGGAAACATCCAACAATTTTTACCAATTAATACTTCTTGTGAAACTTGATACTACTACATTATTATTGGTGATGAAGTTGGGAAATTCGCTGTGATTTCGGAGACATTCGAGGAAGCTTCCCTTTTCCTGTGTCATTCAGTTAGAATATCATGAATGAAAAAGCATGATATCTTAATGATAAAATGAAAATATAATAATTAATAATAATTATTTAATTAACAATTTATTATTAATAATTAATATAATGAGAAAGCACTTCTCTTTTTGGAAGATATCACTACATGAAATAAATTCTGCAAATATTCATGTGTTTTCAGCTAAGAGATGATGCTCCAATCAAATATGTACTCTGTGATGCATAGACCGAGTAAAATTAAGCACTCAAGCACTTAAGCACTCACCAGGCCGCAATTTGTTGTCAGCGGGTGTTTCCCACTGTCTAAGGAAGCCTGCCCAGTAAGGGAGCATTTCTTTGAAACAAATATACTGAGCCTCATCGAATAGCGTTGATTGCACTTCTTTCCCGCCAATATATCGTTGCACAAGTCGTAACAGTCGCTGGTGCAGTTCATTTGTGATAGTTATCTACAATAGAATTTCATACAATGCAGCAAGTGAAATCATATTTCATAGTTGTATGGGAGAAAATATTCAAAAAGGATAATCGATAATGTTGATGCTGAAAAAAAGCTCGAGAAATCGAGAACATGAAAACCAACATTTGGATTTTGGAAAGCACTATTTGTTAATTGTCATTTCAGTTGATCGTTTAGGCGATCTATGATGATGGTTTAATGTTGCCACTCCCCTTTCTGGGGGCTTAAACGGTGCTGAAACAGTCAGACTTTGTTCAGATGACCTTCCTAACGACTTCCTGTGACACTTTCGAGGCTCGACCTCTGGACCGAACTATCGCTAGACCAAGAACTTAGCCACTCTGCCACGGAAACCACAAGGTCAATGTTGCTAAGTCTTCAGAAGAATATAATTAGTGAAACCTGCAAAGGTAGTAGATTCTTGTCACAAGCCAATTTGTCGTCTTGATCGCTCTCTGTGCTTCACAAATATATCAATCCACTTCGTGTGTTGCTTCTCGAGATCGACTTCCAGGCTCCCCAGACGCTATTGTCTTCTCAACGCTATTGTCAGATCGACCAACGAAGGCGCTGGACGCCGAAGATCATTCTGTCCTTTACGATATTTACTTAGACTATTGCATCGACGAGTTTTTGCTGCTTTCTTTTGCAAAAAATCATTCAGATCTCCCGCCATCTCGGCAATTGCGTCAACAAGACGTCTTAGACAGTATTCGAAGTATGTCCCAAATGTTCTGCAGGAACGGCTGGAATTCCTTTCACAGGCGTGACCTTCACATCAATCACTTTATTAGCACGCAACGCCTAACCAACACAATTTTCCAAACGATGTATATATCTTATATATGGTGAGAAAAATGTCATGAATGCAGTTCAGCGATGAAACGAGAAAATTCGTGCCAGAAAAACTATCTTTTGTTGAAATTCCCGACAGTGGGAGCAAATACAAAAACGTCCAATGACTTTGACTTCCCAAGAAATTGTATTTTAAATCAGACTACAAATGATGGAAATAAATCACTGAGTATCCATGGAGGATAAATCAAAAACATAATTACCCAAGAAACTGTCCAACGTGTACGGATAAGAAAACTGAAATATATAAGCTATGTAAATAGAATAATTAAATATTGAGTTGCATCCTAAGTTGGTTAATGGAAACAAACCTGAATAGCTGCTACTTCATCAAATATCAGGAATCATCACCAGGCCTAGTTCACATCTAGTTCAGGCCTAGCAGCCATGTCCGGGTGAATTTGAGATTTGAGATTTGCAATTAGCCAGTTAGTGAAATTTCGACGGGAATTCATTAAATATCACTTTAAGCACACTACTGGCAAATCGCTGCGATTTCACTAACTTGCTGATTGCAAATCTTATATAAGCCATGATCTATTAAGTATTGAAATGTTTATTTAATAAATCTTGCCATGATATTAGTTTTTCGGTGTCAATTCAAATGCAGTTCAATATTTCAACAAAAGACAAAAAGTCTCAGAAATCGATAAGCAGCATGTACCATCACAAATGTTCAGTTCATCGATAAACAGAATTTGTCTGAAAAATAATTCATGATGCCGTACGACAAAAATGTGGTGCACGATAAAGTTCTATGACACATTATGTTGTTTTTATTTCTTTTGAAATAGAAATGTCAGTCTGAAAATGTTGGAAATTGCGACTTCGTTTTCAATTTACCTACACAAGTAGTTTATACCGAACAATATATTGGAATAGCAATCTCGGCTATGGGTGTGGGTTTCAGCTGGTTTCATCTATTTTTCTAATTCGATCTGTTAATTCCAAGAAACATTGCTGAGATTGAATTGGACAGCCAAACCATCCAACTTCACTCAGGAAACACAGAAAATATCTCTCCACACACCTACATGCGCTTCACTATCATAATAGTGTAAGTTTTGAATAATTCATTTCAATTTCCCCATTAAAAATGTATGGAATAGTTGTTCATTCGAACACTTTCCAAAGCAAAACATCACTCAAACCGCTTTAAAACACTTACGTCATCCTTCGCAGTGAAATAAATATGGCATCTAGCCAGATAAAGAAGTAACTAAGCTTATAATATTGTTCAACTCCCTGCTGATAATTTTGTCAAACTATCAGAGATAACCATGGGCTTAGTTATCAATCCTCAGAAAGATGCCAGAAGCTAAGAAAAATACTTGCTAAGAATTATTTTATAATATTCCTCTTACGGAGTAACTGCATTGGTAGCTACAGACTACTTTTTTCGGCCAAATATCAACCAAGCTGAAATGAATCATCATCCCTTTATCACCAAATAATAACAATGCCGTATGACGGATTAGAACCCGCTATTTTCGTGAAAACTGTTCAATCGGCAACCACTAATCTATTGATGCAGGTGACACATAAGTGAGGACTCATCCATGTTATTAATTGCGCTATATCTACGAGGGGATTAGTTAGCGTCAAGATAAAGGCACAACTTACCTGAAGAGCAGGGGCGTATACTGATTCTAGAAAGGTATTCGACATACATTGCACTTTGTGTCGCAGCAGCTCGTCATCTCCTCGTCCTTGACTCAACTCCTGAAAGAAACAGCATGTACTCGTAGTCGAATGTTAAAAAATTTCAACAGTCCAACTTGTAAAAAATGTATCTAGGAACATTTTGACTTACCTTGAACTTCTGCACTTCGACATAGAAGAAGAGATCTTTATCAAGATTAGGTTGGTTATCTTCCTGACCATATTTTACCAAATATTTGTAGAAATAGAACATTTGGAGCGACAGAGGACCCATCATTGACCCTTCAAGGGCCATCATAAACTCCGCCTTGTCTTCCTTGGTTGGCGGCGCTTTCCCGGAAGTCTGAAAATAGTCACATGGTGCATTATATTAGATACATACTGTGATAAGTGTAATGCGTACAAGATTTGGACTACTCTGCTCGACTTTCTCAGCTACTAAGCAAGTGTTGAGACTAGAGATTGATAGTATCCAAGTCATAGAATAATTGACAAGTCTATATTTTGAAAACATTAATGTTTCAGTACTTGTGGGCATACAGTATAGGTCAAACTCCACCCAAGTTTTTACATGTGTGCAAAATTTGCAAAAAGCCAACCAATCACCACAAAAAATCCTATACACTTAGCGGAGAGTGATTTCTGTCCACATGCAAAATTGCAGTGTCTAGCGCTAGTGATCGGGAGTTAGAAAACGGAAATATGATTATCTTTCCAACGAGAGTAAGCGAGTGTGCGAGTATTGTTTTGTCTCGTCTGTCATGTCATCAGATGATACTTGAAAAAATACAGTCGATTTGTAATGACTCTACCATTCTCATCGCCATGGACCTTGTCGTTGAGATTTTTTCTATGTCATCGTGATTCTAGAAGTTGTTGCTAATAGCACGTTGCAGAGAATAGTCGTGCAATTAACACTGGCTATATGACCGACGTTCAGAGATCGCTTACATTTCACACTAAAGCTTAAGCATCACTAATTCCCCACTGAGGACTCGAGTTCTGTAAGTCAAGAATTTAATCATTGTACTACGGAGCCCACACTTATGGCTCTAATTCTAAAGGTGCGTATTCAATCTGCACAAAATTTCGTATGTAGATAGAAAATACACTCCAACGCTGGATAGAAATACACAAAATATCCAACCCTTTCTAACAATTGACCAAGGTGTGCATGATGACTGTAGACAGTTTCAAAAGTCTGGGGCGGGGAGATGAACTATACGAACCGAATTTTCTAATCCATGGAGGACTTTCGGGTCGGCAATGAATGGCATTGTTTGCACAATAAAAGTAAAACAGATTGAATAATGTCAGAACAATTTAGCATTTCATCAAGCATAATCTTACTTTCAACATCTTCACGAATCCCTGCAACAGTGCGCATTGCAGTAAATACTGAAGTCGCAAACTACTACTGACAAAAATGATTGAAATATTGGAGACGAAGAGACAATCACAACTTAGTTGAAGGTCGTCAAATAGGCAAAAATTGCTATTGATAAAGCTTTTCACTTGTCCTATACAACTACTATATCAAGCTAACATGGAAATTGATCGAGTCAAGTAATGGGAAAATAGGAAGCCATACAGACTTCTTTGAGACTCATGTAAACGCTTCTTCAGGATAACCTTGCAATGCGTAAATTAGTAGGCCTATGCGGTCGCAAATTTGTCATCAGCTTAACAGAAATCTAAGGAGGCGGGCCAATCAGCTTTCAGAAGCTACAATTTCACCATTACACATTAACTTCCATCAAACTCAGTTATCAAAAAATCACATTGATGTCGCAAGCTGGAAGCATGCTTCATCAGTAATTAAAAGTCAAACAATAAGCCGACTGACTTTGCCTCAACAAATAACAAGTTAGGTGATGAACCCCTATTCTGAACTTCGTTGATCAACTCGAATCAGAGCAGAAAAGATCTTGTCAGTAGTAACCATGCACAAAATCTTAATCAGGAATTTTTCATTGGCCCTTTACACTTACCCATTCAAGGCTCAAAGAGAAAATCAGGCTAGTTCACGACTACTTTGGAAAAATACATCTATCAAGTTTTTAAAATAATTTGGAAATAAGTGCGCATGTGGCTCCGTAAACAAAATATATTTTCATAAAAATACTTTCTAAATTATCTTGCATTTGATATTATGATATTGCATGGATAGAACTAAAATATACAAGGAAGAAAGACACTGGGACTTTAGAATATTTTCCTAAATTATTTTGGTTTATTCGTGCAATACAGCCGATGTCATACTTCCAAATTTTCTATATTGAACATTTCCTCAAAAAATCGCACATTGAATTATACATTGAATGAAGTGTTCAACTTTTGGTGTGAAAAGTAGTACCCTTTTTTTCAAGGTCACATCCATGTGGCATACAGCAAAGAGGCTCTTTGCATGCTCTCTTAAATTCTATTGTGAAATAGATAATAGAAGTTCGATTTTCCGCTTCTGCTCTAGCTAGTACAGAACTGCGATTTTCATAATAAAATGCACGAAGTTTTCGGTACCTAACTTTCAAACCATCATACAAGATATACCAATGCCTCAACTGATGATCATAAACAGGATGACATTTGTCATGATGTAGTATGTTGTCTTTCCACTTAGAGGACTTCATATACTTGACCACTTAACAGAAATATCATACAAATAAGCAAACTCGGTCGGCGCTTCGTGCACACACACACTTGAGATGTGCTTGAACTGCTAATTTGTTTATCATTATCTTATCATTTATATTTATTGGCAAAATATAGTCGACTTAGGACAGATAAAAAGCATTTTTCATCATGATGTGCTGCTATCAAAGGCATTTAGGAAACCATTAGACGCTGTCACCCTTTAAGTATTATTCAACGAAATTTTTCAGGTACAGCGTAGACCTATCATAGCAACGCGTCGAATTGAAATGCCTGAAATTAGGTCATAGCTGGAATTAAAACCAGCTGAAATTCAATTATCCTATCCCACGGCAAGAATAAATAATAAAATAACAAAAACCCCAGTCAGACCATTTAACAAGATGCTATGGTATGCAACCCTTTTCTACCTGCGACATCTATGCAACTCTTCCAAGCCTGTCCTATGCATTTTTACATTGACGTCTTTGTGTATCTGAAATGCTGCATCTCTAATACCTTGATGTGAATTTTAGATCTTGTTCAATTTTTATAAATTCATCACCTGAATATAGCTCTATACATGTATAATAGGATTATCTGAAATTAATCGCTAAGAAAATAAATTCCATCACATGAAATTGACTCTCACAAAAGGAGAACATAAATTAGCCCCAAATGAGCGCCAACAACAGGTTCTCGTCCTTCCGTCCATTTAGCTTAAATTAGCGTTGCATAGCCAACTAACAAATTGTCGATCTACGAAATTAAGTCAGCAATTAAGGTGAGCATACTATCAATAAACGAAATAAATGAGCAAATGCATAACAGCCATGATAAAAATAAGTACTTGCGCTAGATAAAAACAGATGAAATTTTTGAAAAATCGACGTGAACAGATCACAATAAAAAAGTTTAGCAATAGCGTGCCAGAAATCGCCTTTGTGCATTGCGTCAAAATTTTGTATAATTAACAAACTATCATAATCTTTCATACAATCAAATCTAGGCAGATGACATCGAACTAAGAAAATCATTTCCAAATGTGCTTTTTATCATATGAATTTTTGATGATAATAATAATAATCAACTATTCAGTAATGCAAGTATATTGATGTACAATACATCAAACACATTCTTCTTCAGTCGTTGCTAAATGTACAGAATTCTTTGAACAGAATGAACAGATTTCTTTGTTCCACCGTTCCACGTTTCCAGAGAATAGTATTTTCGAGAAAGTCATTTTCTTATACTCTCCTTAATTTCATGTGCTGCATGTACATGAATGTTTGCAGATAGCCATTTCCATGTCCTCATTTCATGTTGCCAGTACGTCATGTATGACGCATTTTTAAAATTCCAACTGCCACTTACATGCTAAACAGGCCTTAGACCAGACGCCAAGGGGTCTAGATTTGTCGGAAAGGCTGCCGATTTTGATGCATGCAATCTGGTGGGCGATATCCGAAAGACTTTCAATTCCTTTCTAACAAGCTTACGGCCTACCTGGCTGCATGCTGAAAAATCGGTAACCCCTTCAGCTACGATAAATTCCCTGGGCGTCTACTCTATACAAAGGTGTTTGACTGACCGGTCCCTGATGCGCAGAAAGCGCGTTTTTAGCATCAGTCCTAAAGTTAATTAATCAACTAAAAGTGTCGATATCTCGTAGTATGTATTAGTTTTGGCCATTCTTGAAAAATATCAATTTGTATCTTAATCAATATTAAGTAGGCATGAAAAGTCACACTGCTGCGTTGTGCATGATTAAGCTGGTGAGCGAAACGTCGCACAATAAAATAATAACATGGTATCCGAAGACGTTTTTTCTCAGACTTTTCAAAATCAACCGGATACGTGGAGGACTGGGCTCAATGCCACACTGCAATTAAGTAGGCATATTTGGAGTACAGATGTCGTGTATTCTTTACAAAGATAGTAACATTCATGTGTAGTTTGAATAATAGATATAGCTTTAACTATTATTTGTTTTCAATTTCAGTTTTAGGATTAAAACACCAATGAGATTCTGATTAGCGAAATTCTAGTGAGAAAAAGACAATCCACTTTCTATCTACGCACTTAAAATAGAAAACTCGTTATAATATATCAGGGCTCTACATTATGCTTATAGTATATCCCATAGATACTCTAAAAGCAATTGAATAAACAACAAATACCCATAATTCAGCTTTCATATCGTAATCTAACTAAAACTTTCGAAATGAAACCACAAATGCGGGTCCGCGCCGCATAGACAGATCACTCATACTCTCAATCAGGTTCCTTCTCCTGTAATTTCGCAGCTGTCTACAGTCGATGGCAGAGAATAAATGGGCATGCATAGGTGACTAAAGGGCAACAGGCGACGTGATAGCAGCTTCAGTTTACCTGCGACCAATTACGAACCGAAATCGCAGACTCCGACCGGAAAAATGATGAGGACGTTGATGATGAGTAGAAGTCGAATGAAGATCCCGATTGTTGCGACACCGAATCGAATTCGGTAGTGAAAAATGTCTCCTCACGACTTAGGACACGCTACATGACAACAATGGTAATGAAGGAAGTGGAAATTTCGGATAAGGTAGGAGTATACAGGAACACTGTAAAAGCTACTTCCTTATCCTTTATCAGAAACACGTGATAATGGGGCAAGAGAGATAAGACAGGTAATTAACATTATAATGAAAAGATTATTGGATGCAGTTATGGACTTATCACATCGCCTAACCTTGTGCTATAAAACTTAACTTGCACAAACTTTGACCTCGTCTGTCGGGGTCAACCCAATCGATAAAACGTCGTTAGTGTTTTCCGGTTCACCATTCATTGCTACATAATATGCAAGTGGTTGTTCGCGGGCACAACAATGTTGCATCCAGTACACATTTTTGGTGGGCCAAACCCAACCGTTACAACCTGGCAGATGGTCAGTTTCGGTAAAACCATATAAAAGTCTAACAAACCATGTACTCAAACCTTGGGCACCCTTTCGTTGCACCTGAACCCTCTAGGCTACGGCTTCATGCATTCTAAGTACAGTGGAAACTTGCATTTCACTCTCGATTCGTTGAATTCGTGATGTGACTTCTATTTATATAATCCATTAATTTATCAGCAGTGTCACCTCTTATCTTTTCAGATGCGAATAAAAGAATGGTCTAATTATTTCATAGTAATTTTTTCCGTACATAAGTACATATAGCTAGTATGCTATCTCGCTAGCTATTACACAACGATGATAGCGGCCATGTGGTTGGATTTAATGGTTGTGGAAGAGCCAAGGTTTAAACGATGTTGTACTTTAATTAAGATATAATTAAGTTCGGTTGCTATTCGGCAACCATCATCAGATGGAAGGAGACCTATGTTGTACATGGATCTATATAGGATGGTCTATGTTTAACTCCTTCTATCTGATGATGGTTGCCGAATAGCAACCGAAATTAATTATATCTTAATTAAAGTACAACATCGTTTAAACCTTGGCTCTTGCTCAACCATTAAATAAAAATATATGACTAGACCGCCAAGACATCTTCAATCATGTAATTGGAGATTAGTGAAACAGCAAATTTCATTATTGAAAGATTGGAGACTTCATCCATGAGAAATCGATCAGTCTAGGTAACCATCGAGAACGAAACCATCTAAACTTGACTGCAGGTAACATAGACATATCCCAGAAAACCTCCAACAAGCGATGTGAATTACTTCGTGTTTAATTTGCATTTTTTAGCTTATCCAAGGACATCTATCCAATGTCCATATCCATGGTCTGTCCAATTCAAAATATGCTTATTCCAATATTAGATAAAAACTGCTTAATCCTGCTTATTTCAGCAATATTAACTTAAGAGTGCGACGAATAGGAGTAATTTCGGTATTTCGATTCATTTACACGTAGACAGTAATGCATACATGAAACTACATGCAGAGCAACGAAAAAATATACATATCACTAGAGGAAGCCAGTACTATCTGCAAGAAATTAAAATTTTTGAACTGAGTATCATTATGCCAACTTCTGCGTTGTTTCTTATCGACTAATGAATGCGGTGACTTAAAAGAAGTAAAAACAGACCTTATAACACTGCAGATAACAGCTGAAATCATGAATAAATTGCGAAATAAATGTCCGAAGAGGAGCTACGAAACAAATATTTCGAGTAATTGAACTCATAGAAAGACATTACACGAATTTCAGATGTCTAAGCTTTAGCTTTTAGCAGCTTTGTTGGCATGAATAACATCAACACATCCGTGAAAAGTGCATGTAGACTTGACTACCCATTTCGCGCACTTTTCGGAACGTTAGCTCTCGGAATTGTTAGTGCAACGGGAAAAAACGAGGAGTTGTAAAATGAATACACAAGGAAGCCAACCAAAACCTACTAGATTAGTAATAGCAATGCGAAATGCTTAACTTTCTTACCTTTTTACCCTTTCTCAACTGAGTGCGACCTGTTGGTTCCGATGATGGATCAGTGCGAAGCATCAGCTCTTTCTCCGACATGTTTCGCAAGGCGTTCATGTCAATTCCCATCTCTTCCGATTGATACTAAAATGAAGTTCATGATTAATAAAGAACTTGTTCATCACTTTACGTAGTCATATGCAAAGATGAAAAAGAAGCGTTTCCTGAGGACTTATTTTCATGATTTTCTAAACATGCTGAAATTCTTCGATTCAGATATCCACGATACCTAGTAATTTCTCTGGCAGTCTAATCATTCTTTCAATACTCGTACAAAGCCACGTAAAATTCATAATTTGCAGAAATTCATTTGCATAAAATCTACGTGGATCTCAAATTCATCAAATATAGCTGAAACGCCTTATCCATCACATGATAGTAGTGAATTAGAGCACAGTATTTTTACAATGTTAAACAAGCTACGAGTACTACTCTTGTAGTGCTTCCTGAATTCTGGTCTTCGGTTTAGGCCTATTCTGAGTTTCCAAATCGATGTAACCTTGGCCAATCTAGAAAACCAATTCAAGCGTCAAAAACTGCCGATTTTAAACAAAGTTCTCATCCAAGACTAGGAGAATTTTTTGCGATCTAAGTCTACAAATGCACGATTACTTTGGAAAAATCTCCACTTCTCGTTTTTAAAGAAATTGGAAAGTTCTGGTTGGAAAGAAATCGATAATTGGAAATTGGACAGTGCCGATATCACATATACATGCAAGTCACTCAGAGCTTAAATAACATGTACATGAAAATATCATGTAGTTTTGCGGAAAGTAAAAGAAGCAAAAATCAAAATCAAACACTTGAATTCACAACAGTGCATTCTAAAAGTTAGTTTTATGTCATACAGCAGAATATTTGAGTGTTGCTACCTGGCCTCTCTATAACTGGGGTCCTGCCGAAAATATGACTATCTCAGAGGACCTCGATCGTTAAAATAACACTATAAAATCAAGAACCCTCAGCGGGGGAAGGGGACTAGACATCCCGATTTCCATCGCCCCGTATCTCTTAGTAATTGCCATTAATATTCACTGAACAGCGAAAGCTTGTTCATAAAGAATACCGGAATTTGAGAAGAATTTAATAAATTGTGAGGGAAAGGTAGAGCAATTGCTGCTTTTGTCAAGTATCAACCGCAGTTCTACATGTACACAGATATTCCCGTGGAAAAAATCCTTCATCATAATGTGCGATAGTTTTCAAGCTGTCAATCTCACATCGGGTTTACAATTCGAAAACAGCATTAATTAACAAAATAATCGTGTCGTTTTGTCCATTCAAACTTATCTGAATCCCTTCCGCATCGGGCTCAGCAGTACATAGATATCTAGAGAGTACCCACCAGGGATGCGGAGTCCTATCATTTTGATAGGACTCCGACTCAGACTCCGGGTGCAAGTACGAGGTGTGTCAAAAGTATCCGGACTGTGTTCACAAAAACTTTATTTTGAAATACAGCAAAAAATTTAAGCCCTCTCCTCTTCAAAGTAACACCCTCAGAGTCTGACAAACTTCTTCATCCTCTTCTGTCATGCGTTCATGCACTCCTGGAAGGAATCTTGCGGAGTTCCGTCGTCACGGCCTTCTTGATGGTCTCCACATCCGAAAAATGTGTTCCTTTGATCACTTCTTTCAGCTTGGGGAATAGAAAAAAATCGCACGGAGCTAGGTCGGGGGAGTACGGAGGTTGATCAAGGACGGTGACGTTCTTCTTGGCCAAGAACTGACGAATGCTCAGAGCGTTGTGAGCCGGCGCGTTGTCATGATGAAGCATCCACGAGCTGTCCAGCCACAAGTCTCTCCTCTTCTCACGCACTGATCGGAACAAACGTCGTAAGATCTCTTTGTAGACATGCTGGTTGACCATTTGACCTTGCGGTAAGAATTCAGCGTGGACAATTCCTTTGATATCGAAGGAGGCGATCAACAAGAGTTTGATTTTGGATCTTGATTGTCTCGCTTTCTGTGGCCTCGGTGACCCAGGACTTTTCCACTCGCAACTTTGACGCTTCGTTTCTGGGTCGTACTCTTTCGCATGCCCAAATCTTCTGTGATGATCTTCCAGACGCAATCTCGATTGATGCTTAGACTGTCAGCTATCATCCTTACAGTCAGCCGACGATCATTCCGAATCATCTGTCTTACGCGATCAACGTTCTCCTCCGTCCTGCTGGTCGATGGTCTTCCACTCCTGGCGGCGTCCTCCACTTCCTCGAGTCCGTCTCTGAATCGTTTGTGCCACTCAAAAACCGAAGACCGGGCCATTGTTTCGTCCCCGTAAACTAATTGCAGCATTTTGAATGCTTCCGTAGGAGACTTTCCCAGGCGGACCAAGAATTTCAAATTCGTTCGCTGCTCTAATGCCATAACGAAATGTGTAGTCGAAAACATTCATCGCGCTTAAGAGGTGACAAAACGAGATGACTTCGATGAGTTGTAATCAACCGCCTGCAAGACGCACACAATGGCTGCAGAGATGGCTGATTCGGTGTTCATTTGGACAGAGTGGTTACCCGTCTCTAATTACGTAACCGGATGATCGATTTTCTATTTCTTGCTTGAACAGCAGGCACAGTCAGGATACTTTTCTGACACACCTCGTATATAAAGCCTAGTTTTTTAAAAAAGCTGGTAACCAACATCATAGATCATTATAGGCCTACCTGAACCTATTTTTTAGAGATCATTGCTGCATCAATTATTTTCGATGAAAGTTTATCAAATGCAGCTTGAAGTTGCATGTATGCGACTCGGCTCATCCCATGTTGTTGATGTGTGCTGCACACGGTTTTTCTCCAGTCTCTACCAGGCAGGAAAATCCCCATCCTTCTCCAAAAAATATGAGTACAGTTTCGATTTTAATATGCGCTTTGGAGGAGAAATCACACACGATCACGATCAGCGTGATGGTAAGAGGTAATGTTCTCAAACAAACTAGTATTTCATTTTTGTCTCTGACCTTTGGTGCGCAAATGTGATCGAGATTAGGAAGGCTTGTCTTCTCTAATAAATCACCGAGTGAAAGGACAATCTTTTTTTCACTATCACGCTTCATTCCCTCAACTATTACAAGCTTTGCATACACTGCTGTCTCTGTACTTTTGTTTGACGGGGAAAGTTGACATCAAGACAGTGACAGCTATGCACGAGGATAAATAATCTGCTTGTATTATATTTCGGGTCTAGTTGTAGGCCGGAGACCGGGCTCCGACTCCGACTCCAGCAAAAATGATAGAACGCCGGGACTCCGACTCCACATCCCTGGTACCCACCCCCTCCTTAACTGCTAAAATTCAGCTCCGAATCACATTAAATACACGGTATAACAAATCTGGCGTGTGAACATTCTAATAGTGGCATTCATTATATAGCAATTCTAAATTAAAAGTCACAAATTTAGAAAGATTTCTGACGCTTTTGAAATTTGATTGATTTATCCTATAAATCTCTTTTATGATATTAACAACAATGAAATTAAATAAACGATAGATCAAATTGACATGCAAAAGATGTGCGGCTGGTGGGATTCGAACCTACAACCAAGGTTAACTAGACCTGTGCTCTAACCAACCGAGCTACGAGCCACTTATGCGACTGTGTCAATTGGCAGGATCAAAACCTCACCACCACACATCAGTTGTCAAGGCAATAATAATCAATGAATGAATAACTTGTCACAACTGTGACCGCCGACATTAAGGCAAGTTACGGGGATCGATTGTCCACCAAAGCATCTTAAACCATGTCGTGAATGCAATTTACAACAATGAAATTAAATAAACGATAGATCAAATTGCCATGCAAAACGATAGCAATTTACGATTCCAAAATGACCGAATGTGCTTGGAAGTTACTTATGAGTACAAAACGAGATCGATAGGATTGATTTGCGCAAGGAATACAACCCAAATATGCGCATATGAAGTGTGGAAGATTTTTTTCAGAAGGAATCATTCAAATGTATCTGTGAAATGATATTCCACAGTATTACTGAAAAGTGCTATTACTGTTTTTTATTTAGCAACTGATATTTGCATTACCGAGGCTCTATTCGATATATGTGGCACAACATATGATCATGACATGATTCATGGACTCACTCATATTGAAGTAATACTACGCTCATATTGAGAATCCGTGCTTTCATTAGAAGTCATGTTCATGCAAGTGTTTGCAAAATGCGTCATAAATTTAAACTTCCAGTGGACCAAATTCCAAGATTTTTGACGAAGAATTTGAAAATGAGCTAGACAAGCAAACAGTTAGACAAAAGAACAGATTGGGTGGCTTGGTTGTAAGCGAGCCACAGCAGAAATGCGACTGAAAAAGTGAAAGGAGAGTGAACGCCACGGCTTCGAAAGAATCACCGCGATTGTAGGCAATATTCCACCATAACAAATAATCAGTTAGTCAGCAACAACAAACCAAGTTGGAATGTGATAAAAGTATCTCGAAAGCTTCATCCTGATCAATGACTTACCATCCAGAATTTGTGAAACATTTCCGACAAACGACCATAAGTGTAATGCTGAACATCCTTGATGGTTGGAGTCTTTGGCCGTTCTTTGTCATGGGCCACTTTCGCAGCAACGCGATCGGATAGCTCGAAATGGCGACGAGAGCTCTTGTCAAGGAACATCCTAAAATTGAAAATGTCCTCAAATGAGTAAATTATGCTATTATCCTCAAAATTGAATTTATTCTTGATTTGATTTAGTTATTTGTGCGGATAGTGAATATGAGTTGAAGATAAATGGGAAAACATTCAAATAGGGAGAAAACATTTTCACACAGCTCTTAGAAGTTTCATAATGAGGAAGAATAAGGGAAAAAATAATGATGATTATATGACAATATGATTCAGAAGATATTGGACAATGGAAGCAAAGACACGCCTTCAATAATCGTGTTTCGTGCGTCCCCTTGCTTCCATTATTTGTCTGTCCTTTGCTGACTCATCATGGATCGAAAAAGTGTCAGCAATAAAGCTGCACGTGTAAACCCACCTAAAGAATTGTCGTTTCTTGCTTTATCTATTTGATGCCTGTGGGACTCTTTTCGACAATCATGTCACTGTCTATATTACTTTCATTTTTTATTTCCAATTCTATCCTTATTTCATCTGAAATAACCAATTCTTTTTAAAGAAAGAAAGTTAAACCTGATTTAGCCTTTCTAATTGGAGGAGGCATTTTAAAATCTGTGCTATGACTTTCAAAATGTGATCATTACCACTCATAAGAAGAGATTTTGTCGATGGCTGTGAACATCCACGAGCATGTAGAATTAATATTCGCCTTCGAAATTGCGAATTCAAAACAGCAGTAAAGCAGTGAGATTCGACGTACAAAACCAACAAAATACAAAATTTAGAGAAAAACATACCGGATTTGTTGGGTTTTTGGATCATTAATTTAATGAAAATATTTATTGAAACAATTGCTTAATATAAAATGCCTTAAGTAATTGATAACAATTCAGGATGTAATAGCGCTTGTTTTTTGCCACAAATCATATCATATTTGATGATGATAACATCTAGGAAATAAAGCAATCAATCAATCGATCGATTCAAGCAAAAATTTCGTTGTTACTTCTAGCCGATTTCCTTTTCTGCCCTAAATCTTGAAAAGAAAGATGTGCACCTAATGTGCAGTGCACATCCATGGATTCCATATGGAAAAATATCTGCTTACCGAACAAGAAATAACTAAGGGGACAATTCTTCATTATTTTTCTAGAATAATGCACTCACTTGTAGATGTAATTTGCTTGGGTGTCCTTTTTGTGAAGTTTCTGTTTATCTCCGCCAGGCAGCGCCACATAAGCTGCACATTCCTGATACAGGCTCAAAGCATTCATAGCATCCTTTCCATCATGATCTCCAAGATACTTTTTGAACAAAGCCATGACTCTATAAAATTAAAAGACATAAATGAATTTTTGATAAATGCTATCTTTTGACGGCTGTGAACATTCTACAGCAACATTACATATCAGTAATCAACTTACGCTTTGTTATTATTCATTTCCTTTAATTCTGGAGGTTTTGAATCTTCAACTTGTTCATCAAGAGCCGCAAGTTCACCATCCAATGACTTGTGTGTGTCTCTCTGACTGGAATTCCCTTCCAGGGCTGTAGAGCCATCCTGTATAAACATTATCCAATGAAATTCATCTCAAATACATTTTCTTCTGAATTAAATATCAATGTTTAAGTACCATGATCCAAATAACTGCTAGCAAATGGCATGAAAACTCCTGTCACTAACAAAGTGTTATGATCGAAATGAACAGCTAGGTAATACGCTGAAAAACTCAAAAGGAATTAGGAGAAAAGAATGCGCAGGCCTTAAGTAGGAATGATATTGCATTTATGTTCACTAAAAAAGTATACGCAATACATAAGAAAATAATTCGTCTAAAAAATTCTGTTCAACTGAAGTAAAACTTAAAATAAATTGTAGGAAATCACATTTAATAGTAATTTATCAAGCTTTATTATCAATAGTAATTTATATTTATATTTTTATTTATTTATTATCATTTTTTATACACATTTTTTATCAATAGCAATTTATCAATGCAATCATAGTTATTGAATAGGACAGCAATTGCTCTTGCAAATGCAGTTTGAAAGCTTAACATATCCGAAAGTTGAAGACTAAAAATATTGACATTACAATTATGAGGTCGTGTAGTTTAATACCATAAATTAGATATTCATGATACGTTTTAGTGAAAGTCAAGTAGTAAATTTGATTAATTATTTATTTAGCTTATGGCCACAGCCATAATCAAGACAAAAGAAATGGTTATCATATTTCCGATAATATGAAATTCAGACTTCTTGCAATACATAGGCAGCACGATATGTTTACTAAATTTGAGGTTAAAAGAAGCCTGAGTGCAAAGTGCTATTTGTACATTATGATTCCTGTATACCCGTCAGTTCCAAAATCAATTATATAATTAAAAAACAAATCGATTTCATTATTAAGAAGGATGCTCAGGCAAGCAGTCTTTCGCATGAACAACTCTATCCAGAAAAATTGTCAAGTGCATTCCCTGTTCCACCGGACCTTTTCTGACAGGAGCAGTACCTACAGCTTGCTCATAAAGCAAGCTTGGAACCTTCGCATCTTCTCCATACCACGATTCGGCAACAGAATCCAGTTGTTTCATTGGTAATTGTTTAATAACTAATTGTTTTAATCCTGACACTTTGAAGGACCAGATGAGCGAATGACAAACAAGTGAAAAGGCCTTGATATGGAGAGGTGGAAAGAACGCTCGGAAAGCTCTTACTGCCAACTCCGGTGGTTTATTATCAGCCCAACGCTAAACACCCCAGGGTTTGATCTGGCAAGGAAGTGGTATTTTCTCAACTGGTTTCGAACACGCCTTGGTCGACATGAAGCCTCTCTATTTTAGACTGAACATTCTCTAACTGACCGCTTCTTCTCCGGCGAAGTTAAGATGGCTGAGCACATGTCCATACGTGAGACAGCGTGAACAGTCGGGGTGACATGGCGACTGAAACAAGACTTTCGGTCGTGAATGGATAAACCACATTAAGTTTAATAACCTTGCATGCGTTCTGTTGCTATATACCGGTACCAAGTGTGACAAACAATAAAAAAAGATGAAAAATATACAGAAAGGAAAATTGTCTTGATTCAAAATATGAAGTCTATGTGTATCTCCTGACTAAATTGATCACAGACTGAAATGATTTTTTATAGAAGGATTCTTTGTTGGGACGATCCGTCGAACAGAAACTCTCAACAACGTTACAAGAAATTGAAAATTGATAAACTGCTACATCAGTGATAACAAGAAGAGATTCCGAAAAAAATAATGTGCACGAAGTTCAATGTTCTAAATACAAACAATGATACTTCGGTCGCACGAGGATAAAAGAACACTTTCAAAATAAGGAATCGTCTGTGCACAAACACAACATTTTGTCGATCAACCGAATTCAAAGCAAGCATTTTAACGATAGCGGAATGCGAAGCAAATTTAAGATTAAAAGAACCAAGTACAATTAGAAAAATGAAATCAAAAATCAATAGCCAGTTTGAGAGTGAAGAAAACAAAAGAATTTTAATTCACATAACAACACTACAAACGGATTAATCTCAATTGAACTCTTCAACATAATAATGAATGATAACTTCAAACATGTTGGTTAGGTGGGTGGGGTATGAGCAGTGGTCATTGTGTAATGAATATCCTATCTTTGCCTTAACCCCTTTTATCCTATCTTTAGAAAACTATGTTACTACAATCAATCGCAAAAATTATCGACCGCTAATCGAGGAATAATTTATAAAAAGGACAAAATACTTCATGCACAACCTGTGCGCATCATCAGGTGCATAAAATCTTCAACCAGTTTCAGGAGATGAATTAACACAATGTGTGACGTCAGCGCGAATATAGAGATACATCAATGAACCAAAGGACAAACATGGTGTTTTAAAAACAATGTTATGCTAACAATAGCCTAAAAGCAAGAAAGCCAGAAGGGAAAGTACACTTGATGTACATAAGTTAAAGCAAATTAATAAATAATCAACGAAAAATCAGAAAAAAAAATTAGGGACGGAAAGTTTTGTAACGGGAATCCTTATATTGCATTTACGATGTACCCAACTATGTTCTACAATTATAAGATATCAATTTTGGCATGTGTAAATTTAAATTTCAAACTTTCACAAATCCTTGTCTTGATAATGGCCATGACCTCTTAGCTGAGAGGCATTTTCCCTATGACACATCATTAATATGGATGTGAGTCAGTGCATCTTCTCACAGCTCACATTAAATGGCTTAAAATGTAGTAATTAGGTAATTAGCTTCAATTATTGGTATCATTTATTTACCGAACAAATATTCTTAGATTTATAATTTTGACTAGGCAGTACCGAATATTTTCAATAAACTCAAATCAACATTGAAAAATGATTTTCGCTGAAGACACCAAAAAGCATAAAATGAAATAAATGATGGTTTAGCGTCACTACTCTCCCATACTTGGGGCTTGGACGGTGCTGACAAGGTCAGACTTTAATCTGGAGCGCTGTGATCTTTTAGTCTGGATGCCCTTCCCGTGACACTTCTCCGAAAGAATGACACTGGACCGAAAGATCGCTGGGCCAGGCACTTAACCACTGTGTCAAGGAGACCACAACATAAAATAGATAAAATGTTAAACATGAACAGTCTTTTAGGCCAGATATATAGAAAAGACACCGTGTCATAAGAAATGCTAAAAATGGAAAGGATTGGTAGGATCCGATGACAATAAATGACTTAAACACAAAAAGAAGCAAAAATGTATAAATCACGTAGGATATTTTAGTGCAATTATAGCTGTCGAAAATGATTATAAACTAGTCACACAAGCAGCGCTCTGCGACGATTTTTCAAATTAGTAAAAAGCGAAAGCGTTACTGTTTTAGATAATAAAGGCAAGTTTTAATCATAACTTTTATTCAGGAGCCTATTACATCAAAGCACTGTGGAAAAAACTTTCTAAGTACATGAATTTAGATAATAATTTACGATGAAGCTTGTTGTTAGGTATTTTTATCAGCTCATGCAATTTTGTCAACGTAAAAGCTTTTAGTTGCATAAAGTTCACAATGAGAAAAAAATATATATTCTTCGTCGAATACACTTTATTGGAGACGTGCGAGCTACATGTAGCTACAACTCAAAATTCTTTTAGCATCTTATGTCTACTTTATACTTTCTATGTTAAGCATTTTAATTCATTATTATTCTTTTATTGCTGTTGCTTATGACAATTTTGAGTGGTAGCTGCATGTATCCCATGTTCTGGATTCTCTTTGAGTTCATTTACAGTGCGTAACCAAGTCATATTGGCGAAACGTCACACTTCTCTAATAAAGTGTATCCGACAAAGAATATTTTTTTCTCAAAGTCTATCCCGGATACTAGGAGTCGCTCGCTCATTTAGAGTTGACTATATTGAACCATTCATTGAGTTCAGAAGAATATGAATAGGTGGAATGCATTCGCATTTTATCATAATTACTAAATTATGGCTAGAATGAAATAGGCCCAGATTTCATTTTATTACTGGTAATTCCATTACGTCGCAAAGCGATGACAAAAGGTAAGGAAACTATCAGGGCGCAAGTAATAAAATAAATATTTATTGCGCCGTGATAATCAATCATCGAGGAATTAGTCACACAAGGCAAGAGAGGTACAATACCGGGCTTTCTGATTTCACTTCGATCAAACCAGTGTTTTTCTGGAGAGTGAGAGGTAAAGAGTCTAAGTGAGAGTGAGAGGTAACTTACATACGTACACTTATTAGTATACAGGAAAAAGGATGGTAAAATATGGTGTATTATTGTGATTCAACAAAAGCATTCGAACATGTGATTCATCATTAGGTTCAAATATTGAAGTTCATTTGCTTGAAATCATTACACTGCCTCTGCAGTTCAAGCTCCGCATCATTGAAGTTTATTACAGACCATCGCTGAATCTGATAACAAGACGTTTGACGGCTTTACAAACCTCCGCATTCTGAACTTGGTTTATCGACTGCTGCACATGTATATGTACATTGTGCCTCATGTTCTCACTACTGCCGCATCCCCTAGCCAACCTTCTCAATAACTCAAAAGTGAGACAATCACTAAACTCCGAATTTTCAGCAGCTTCAATTGTGTTAAACAAACATTCCTTGGCCAAAAGAAAGCTAAATTATTTATGTCAGAAATACATGAAATAAGGATTTGAATTTCAGCAAATTTACAGATTCAAAAAAATCATCTAATGTTAAATGTTCCGAAAAAATCAGCCACTAATATATGAAGTTAAGAATATTCTATGCATCAAAAAAGTTTAAATCATGGGTCGAGCGTCCCACATTAATGATCCTGAGCGCATTCTTATATGCGGCCGCTGCTGTTACAAGCACGGATTTTGGCATCCGGCGCTGTGGACGTATGGTAGAGTGTTCCCTACGTCCGAGAGACCTTGGTTCAAGCCTTGGTCGGGTCAAACCTTAGACTTTTGAAATAGGTACACTCTCCATTATTGCTAAACACTCAGCGCAAAAAGAATGAGAGTGGATAAATGACAAATCGGCCACACGGAAGAAAGGCTCCGTGCATAATGTGCTGCCGAGTATAAACAAGTTTCATTTATCCCAATTCTGGTCCATTAAACAAGCTTTTAAATGGTGAATCCTATTACTGTCAGGATTATAAAGAATTCTTAACAATTAGTTTGATATCAAGAATATTCTATAACAGGCAAAAACAATCATTCAGAGTACTATTACAAAGAAATCTTGGAACCTTAAGTTGGCACACTTTAAATTCAAATATTCCTTTACATAATAAATATTGATCAGCATTAAATGTTTTTCGATTCTAGCAATAGTAGACATGCGACAAGGCATAAGTGGAAAAGCTTCTTGCATTGCCAGTATATGAATAACGGAAACATTTTTTAAAGAAACCTGAAATCTGTATTCTAGTGGCATCTCAACTCAGCTAAGTGAATTACCTAACAACACAATGAACTACCATACAAACTGCTTTTATCAAGCACTGCACATGGTAACAGCAAATTGTAACCTGTGAATCATGTATAAGTGGTTAGCTGTAGAGGAAAGGAATGTATACAGGGATAAAACAGGAGCTAGTAGGAGATTTGAAAAGCACATTTATCTTCAACACATGGAAAATGCAATGCATGTATAGAGCAAATATCACATAGAATTCCACTCAAAGTTCAGATGCGTCTCTCAACCGATTATCTAGCTACAAGCTAAACGAACGGTGAATGGAACGGTTTGATCTGTCCTTTCCGCGACTGTTGGTATAAAGCATCTATCAAACGTACATGCCTATTGGGTTGATGATGATGATGTTATCACAATTTACGGGTCACAATTTGAGGGCCGGTAGGGAACATCACATTTTCGAAGGGAACTGAATAATCAACTTTATATTCTTGCTTCACAGTTTGGATAATGAATGTGTAAATGTGTTGATGAATTTAATGTCATGAAGACAATCGTTGCATTAAAATTTAATCAAAATATACTGCTATGAAAAGTTGACATCTTTATTCAAATATGTCCTTAACTTTGTATTTTGGAAGACCCCTGAATACAGAAATAAACAAATATCTACAAATGCTATGTACAAAATCACACAATATGAATCACCCACAGTTCTATACTTATCTACGTTTTCACTGCATAAACTGTCTAGTGATAAATTAAAAGGATAAAGCAAAAATATACAAGAAGCTTATATACCAAAATCAATACCCGCTACCCGATGATTCATTACAAAAATAGGCAATAAGCAATGCCATTCATTATTTTAAGGAAGCACTGAAGACCCATAGCAGGTTGTCTCTGAAAACTGTGGGGCCTTCGCAAGCCATCACGTGATTTTTAGTGAATGAAGACTTTATTATCAATGTTTGAAAAATGTTTTAGTGACGAAACATGAGACTAATATGAATGATGCCTTTGGTGCATAAATTGATACAATATTCACTAATTGCACATCTATGCAATAATGGTCAGTATATATGCCTAACATGCAGATTAGTGTAGAACATTATTGCAGCAGGTTACAATTCCTAAATAGGATAAGGTTTCTAAAATCATTTGAATAGCTGCACTGTCAGGGATGAAAATAACAGTTTTAACGCGATGTCTTATCTAAGTTACCTATATGTTTTAAATAGCTCCTAAACTTCGAGTTTGAAAATGATTTATAAACTGTTCTTTGTGACCGTATATTGTTTCATAACATTTACTTCAGTGATGGCTTTGCAACCACGCCCTTGAACATCAGTGTCACACCCAATAATCAAAATGGTTGTAAACCACTGTTTTCAAACCGTGACTTTAAGCATGCTCTCAAAAAAGTGTTTTCGAACACGCCGTTCAATAGGCAATTTTTTAAACTATAAATGAGATCACAGTAATTATTGATGAGTATGATACAGACTTATAGATAGGCACATTGATGTTGTATTTAAACTAAAAACTAGAAAATGATCCTTGTCGTTTGAAAATATTTCTAAAAGGATAGATTTTAACCTTGATTATGTTTACTGCCGACATATCATCAGAATATATTCATTATGAAAAGAATTTCACCATTCCGACTTTGTTTCAGTAGCGTCTGATGACTGTGAAAGATAAAATTTAAGTTGCATACCTTTTTCTTAGCATTCAACATTTCTTTTTCTCGTCTTTTTGCAGCACGTATCGCCTTCCTTCTCTCTTTTTCCATCACTTTTTTTCTCTCAGCGGCTATCCTCCGTCTCTCTGCCTTCTCTTCATCAGTCAGAAGATCCCAACTTCTTCGGCGACTCACCACAGTCATTGTTCTGGCGAATAGAAGGGAATAATTAGACAAGGAAGACATAGAGATTAGCAGAGCGTATAGGAGTAGGCGTGCAGTCACATCACATCAGATTGCAGGTCCAGAATTCAACTCCTGGTTGTTGCAGCGCAGAAACTCATCAGTCAATCTCTCTTTTTCGTTCTTTAATTTGCCGACTCATTATGTGCAGAGTTCATACACTGATCGAAACTGAGACAGTCAAAATAAGACGGACTAACTCCTTGTTCCTTACCCGACGTCGGGGTTTGGATGACTGTTGCCGCACTAATTTGACATTTGAGTATTTCATGGTCAGACAACCTTGATTGAACTTTGACAATTCAAATTCTAATGTTTTATATTCTTGGTTTCCCATATTGAAATGGATCGTGTAATGTGGAACAACTGATCCAATTCAACAATTCAATTCTCAAGAATCCATGACAAGCTGGGTCGCATATAGCTGTTCTCAAAATTTCATGTTGGCGTAGTCGCTTGATTAAAAACGTAAGATTGTCTGATGATTCGTATATCGTATACTATTGGAAATAGCACACGCCCTATCAAGCAATAAGGATTCAGCTGGCTTTTGGACAGCAGCCAGTGAGTGGCGTGCGTGTTGTAATATCACTCCGGACACACAAAACAGACATCGTTGTCTAGCTGCATTCAGTGTATGGAGTGGGAAATGCTGAGAAGAGGTTGGTGAAATAATCAGGTGAACTAATTTTCGTGCGCCTACTATCTTCTTTTATAATGAGGGGAAGAACCAATATTATGGAAAACTTGTGCGCAATGATCTGAATTCTTCGAATCTGACGGAATTGTGGCAATCGCTGCATTTTGATGGAAACTACAGCAATCCGCAGCCGACGCACGACTTTTTTCCTATCTCTGAAAAGTATTAGGAATTCCTTTTTGCCCACTTAATGAGTTCCAACGTGTACCATCGTTGAATTAGTCTTCACTTCTAGTAAACTGAAAAAGTCAAACAATCTAACTCTGATGGTGGAGCGTGCAGACTCTACGCCGTTCCGACACGAGTATTTATCAAGCAAGCACGTAATCGCGTGTAATGCAAAATAACCTAAGCTTATATTCAATTTTCTCAATTCTACTCCAGTGTTATAGCTGTGGCTCTGGGCAATGCACGATATTCTAGACAACTTCAAAGTCAATTTTTTTGAACGAGATTGGATAAACATCACAAAGGTCTCTTAAAATCCACCATTGATGAACACGACTTGCTTATGATAATAACGTAACTATTACATAGTCTGAATAAGCAAGTCGTTTTCATCAATGGTGGTTAATTTTCGCTCAGCTCTATGGCAAATTGCTATCTGAGTAAAGTAATAAACTATATCATGACGGCATTCCAAGTTATAGGTTTTTAGATGGATAATACAAACTTTCGCTTTGATGAAATCATTCATATAACTCAATGTGAATCGCGAATTCCACGCCATTCTGAAACTTTGATGGCAGCTGTATGCGACCGAGAGCGAGTGCTGCAGTCCATCAACAGGCGCAAAGTGGAATAAACAATTCATTTACAAACATTATATCGGAACATGAGATCAAATCACAAGATCAGGTTCAATCAGAACATTCATGGAAATTTTACCGGCCAGTAGAACTGCAATTATAGAACCATTGTGCATAGATATAATGCTAGTACTTCGATAATTCCTTCACAAATACCGAAAGTCATGTGTGAGATTGTAAAATTAAAGAAAGAAAGAAAATCACAAGAACCAAAGATCACTAATGACAAATTATGATCTGTTCTCAGAGGCAAAGTCCTCAATCCAAAAAGATTTCTTGATGAGCTGTTTCTTCCTATTTCTTTCCCTGTCAATAGTCTTCATTTGGTTCCTATCCACTTTATGACGCTTTTCGAGAACATTTTGGCAATTTCTGATTTACCGACCTCAAACTGATTTTATTTTTTTCTTAATTTTGCAAATTCATACATGACTTTTATGAAGGAGTTATCGAAGAACCAGTATTATATCAATGTGCAATGGTTCTCTACAGAAAGGTAAATTTTCCATGAATGTTCTGATTGAACCTGATTTTGCGATTTGTTCTCATGTTCCGATGCAATGCTTGTGAATGAATTCTTCATTCCACTTTGGGCCTGAAGCGCCTGATGAGCTGATGTGCAAGTTCGAAAGCCCTTGCACTAATATAAAAGCATGAAATCATGTGTTGGATGGACTTCTTGCTTATTTCTTAATAAATCTTTCTATTAGTAGGAAGTTTTGAGCCTCTTACTGCAGATTAGCAGTTCACTTGATGAACCACTAAACCGTGGGCTCTCGAATGCAAGGCCTCAATTTAAGATTGCATGCATCGTATGCACATAATGCAGTTAGCACAGTATACTAAGTAGGAACGTAAAAGTGCAGTTTCATTCTAATAAATCTGAGAAGATTGACTGAATCGTTTCCAAGGCAGTGATAGAAGAACCAATGCTCAGGAGTGAATCTGTTTGCTTAGAAGATATATTGAGGGCATGCTCCTACGCAGATATCTATCGGCGTGAAACGTTTTATAGAATAAAGGCTTTGAAACGAAAAGGAATTCACGCTGGCGATGAGGATACCTCTCCAGAGCGCCTTCAGCCCCAGCGTTCTCTCCGTTTTCCAGTTCCGGACTTCCTTCCTCGATCGCGACAGAAGATCTTGAATGACGGAAGAGGTGACGGAAAATGTCAAATAAATCAACTAGTGTTCCAAAGAAAGGGAATAAATTCTCTTTCCATGTGGGTAAATGAAAATGCAATGCTATCTACTACTGAATGGACCAATAATGAGTTACTCTGAAAAACACAAAAGGTAAACGGAAAGCAGTTAATGACAAAAGACAAGATTAATCTTTTAAGATAAAAACATGCGCTAGGTCGGTATCAGGAATTTTAAACCTAAATCAAACTAAGATTCGAGTTCCATCGAGACTTTTTATCGGAAACCGATAAAAAATACTAGAATTCTCCCCGAACAGATGAGGTCCGAAAGCCATTCATGAAATTATGATACCCGTATGGCTGAAAAACGATATATTTCAGTTCCATTTCATATGAGACTAAAGATCTACACCACAATATCTTCTTTTTTTAGAAAATCCAATAGAAATTCACTTTTGTCATTTGATTTCATTTCTGAAGCTACTTCGATTGAAGTCAAATAGAAGTGTCGGTATTATACCAATTCTGAAAGGGGGCAAGAAATAATAGTTCTCCTTGTTATCTGAACAATTCAAAAAGCCAATGTTTCAACCACAGAGATTGATTCGTACGCGATTCTATCTCAGCCATTGTATGCGATGGTAGCAACATGAGATGAGGAGATAATCGTCTCCCTTTGGCTTACGTGATTGGCCAAGCGCGCGCAATGCGTAATGAACATTGTATTATGGAACACACGAGCTGACGTTATCACATTGAAGACTGAACGTCTGCAAGTCAATCTTATCTATCCTTGACTCAATGTTTCGCCGTGATAAATTCATCAAATGGAAATATTATTCACATTGTTCGACTCCTCACGATCTAAATTTACTGACTGTGTGCCTTCAATGCGGTGTCAATGATTTAGTTCGTCAGAATTCAGGCTTGAATTTGCATTGCGTTCAATGGAAAATTGATCTTTCTGCCCCTCGGGACTAGTTCTAAGCGTGACCATCAGTATTACAAAATGTCATCTCTAGACCAAACAACGCAGACAAAGTAATTTATCTCTGTGGTGTCAACCAACTCCATTACACTACATGTAAACATGATACCAACCTTTCTGAGAGAAAAATGTTTGCGAGCTCTAACAGTGATCAGTTTCGCTGGGTTTTTATGATAAGATGGATTATACGGTACAACCAGACCCGACATTAAAATTATTCTACCCGAACCTGCGACATAGTCCAGGTAATTTTGTGTTCGAGTAGGGCCGCCCATATATGTTTCAAGCTTTATACATAAGTACCGGTAACCTCTACATCTTCTATAAATATGTGTGACAATATGCACGCTTGGAAGTCTTATGTTTGCGAGAATAAGGCCTAGCGAAGATGCAAGATGCATCACCATTCATTGGTAAGTACAAAAACGGATGGCAAAGCGTTTTAAATTAAGAAGCTTAGGAGAAAAACTAGTTTATAACTCGAATTTCAGAATTAGCTATATATTATGAAGCGAAGTTATAAATACACATTAATCAATTAGAAGAATATTGCAAGCTTGGTCACATTCCGATATTCCGTTTAAAATATGATCATTTCATAACTGTACATTTTTGACTGACTCACACTAAAAATCGCAAGACTAAGAAACATGCATTTTATCAATAGAAGTCATGCAACACATGCAATTTAATTAGGGCTTGCAAATTTCAGCAATTATCAAAAATTCATAATGCGAACACAGACAGGAAAACAAATATATAGCATGATACACTTCCAAGATGCGATTACCTTGTCATCGAATTCTGAATTTCTAAAAATGCGTTGTTTATTTGCAACTCGAGATAAATCGCAATTTCATTAGGGCTTCACACGGAGCATCGAAATTGTTCAAAAATATCGGCATTGCGAAGTACATAATACAAAGGTACTTTTGAGTTCTCATTTATTGTTATCGATTCAATTTTTCTTCAAAAAAGCAAAAGGCCATGAAAATTGCATGACTTTTTAGATACAAACCTTTGCCAATCTCAATTCATGGATGCAGTATATAATTTTTAGAAACTTATTTGAATATCAATCTGAAATGATATGGCCAACGAATTAAAGACGATGTGTACAAAACTTGTAGGAAAAGCGACTAAGGTGGTACGGCCATATCCTTCGAAGAGAACAGACACACATAACAAAGCAAATGCTCGACCGGAGAGTGTATGGTAAGAGGAAGCCTTGAAGACGGAGGAGAAGATAGTTGGATTGTGTGAGTGAAGATTCAAAGGAGGAATGCTGAAGGAGCGGGATGCAGCGGATCGTATCATGCAGCGAACACGGACCAGAAATGACACCCTGGTTGATGTGGAATAAGCCAGAGACAGACTTTGCGAATAGCAACATATTAAAGAAAATGTTGAAATCGCAACATTAATATAAATGTGTTTATCAAAGATGTAGCTTGCATCAAATACTGCCGCGACAGCAGCATTATATGTTTATTCTTTTTACCGGCGCTGTAGCCTTGTGGTAGTGTTCGCTCTACATCCTGGAGACGTTGGTTGAAGGCGTAGTTGGGTCAAACCTAAGACTTTTGAAATAGCTACACTCTGCATTCTTGCTAAACACTCACCACTAAAAAGAATGAGAGTGGATAAATGAGAGCTCCGCCAGGTGGAAGAAAGGCTCCGTGCCTAATGTGCTTCCGAGAATAAACAAGGTTCATTTACTTATTTCATCTGTTATTGTAATAACTAGTGTTGTAGATATTCAAGTATAATCGCAGATGAATGAAGACAGGAAGTGACTGGAAATAGCGCGAATATTCAAATGTTAAATACAAGCTGATAAATGTACTGACACTAAATTACAGGTTTGATCTTTCAACTGTTACTCATTGATGCCATGGAACTACAATGGCGTAGTGACTTATAAAGTACAATAAAATCCATTTTACGACAGTATGCAATAGTATACAACACAACACATACGCAGGGTGGCGCACGAGTGTATTAACAGTTAAGCAAAAGACGCTATTCTAAATTGGAAGGCCATAGAAATTTATTTTGATAATAATATCTACAAATGGGCAAACTTACATCTTCTAGTGCGTGTGCTCAAATTGCTCACCATTCATATCAATGCATTCTAGACAACGGGATGCAACACTTCTGCAAATTTTGGAACACAAGTCTCTGTTGAAGTTGGCAAAAGATTCAGTTATAAATTGTCTAAGGTTGGCGATATTTTTGGGTCCTCTTGAAAATACATCATCTTTAATAATTCCCCACACACTAAAATCCATAGGCGTCAGATCTGGTGAACGTGGTGGGTATTCAATAGCTCCACGCCTACCCATCCATCTGTTGGGGAAGCACTGATCAAGGTATTCACGGACCGCTTTGGCGAAATGGGGTGGTGCACCATCTTGCATAAAAAATAACCTATCAAAATCGTGTCGGTTCCTCAAGTTTGGAACAATGGTTGTTTGCAGACGATTTAGATAATTTTGTCCATTCACTGTACCTTCGAAAAATTCTGGTCCAACAATTCCAGTTGACGATATCCCGGCCCATACTGTGATGCCAGGTTGGTTCAGCTGCGATTCAAGTTTGTTACAAGGATTCTCTGTGTCCCAATAAACGCAGTTATGTCTGTTTACTCCACCAGATAATTTAAACTGTGCTTCGTCACTCCAAAATATCAAATCCATGAATTCTGGATTGTTATGACATTCATTAACAAACAATTCGCAAAATTGCAAGCGCCTATCGGTATCGTCTTCTAATAAACCATGCACCAAATGTGGTCTGTAGGGCTTCAACTCTAGGTCATGTAAAATTCTTTGCAGTGATCTTCGGCTTATTTCCAGTTCATTACTGCGACGTCTTGTTGATAATTTAGGATTTTCCACAACAGATTGTGCAACCAGATTTTGATTAATATCCGTGTTTACCGTTGCTTGGTGCTTCCGCGGTAGGTCAGAAATTTGACCACTCTCCTCAAATTTATCTCTTAAGTTATAAATAGCTTGACGTGATGGTGGATCAGATTCGAATGTTGCACCCCATGAATCAATAACACGCTGTGCGCTTTCATGTTTCCAGTAACATTTTAAGATAAACTTTCTTTCATCAAACGTCAGTGTGCGCTGCGGCATGATTGAAAAAATGAACTGAATGCGTAATTCGACAAACAGTGAAAGGTAGACGGGTAGGTTGCAGCGATCTCTGCTAGCTAAACTGGTCTGTGAGTTTAACTCACATGCGAAGCCTGGCTTGTAGAAGTGATTCCTGCAACAGATCGATAAAGACATGCAGCTGCCTCTGCATAGCATAGGCTGCTAACTTAGTAAGAAGAATCAATGCATGAGGTTAAGTGCTGGGTACTCTACTGTTGATACACTCATGTGCCACCCTGTATATATACCATTTTCATGATAGTAAATTCATACGATTATTATCAAACTATTGAGTGCGCAGATAGAGAATGGACAGCTACATATGTACAATGTCGTTCTGGAGATGGGATATACATAATTCATTGAAATAATCCGTGAGAATGATTTTCACATTTCCATCAATATCAACGACACTATTTTGCAATGCTTCTCAATATAATTAGAACACTTACTTTTCCGACATGTGTCTCTTCACCACAATTCTGTCACCCACAATCAACACTTCGATTTCTTCTGCTGTGTGAGGAGGGCTTTTTGAGTCCCGATGACTTATTGACGATCTACAGAACAACGTAAAAATACTTTAATAAAGTGATTAAATAATTAACTTTTCTGAACTGAAATGATTTCAAAAATATCATAAAAAACAGAGAAATTCATCATGCAAAAATATTATATTATTTGTTCTCTTCAAGTCCTACGTCATCACTAAACAAGCTATGACGTCATCAAATTCATCATACGTCAACCCGATCGATATCTGGGTGATACTCCCCCCCTCCTTAACTCTAATGTGCAACTCCAAATCACATAGAATTCACGGTGATGATGAAAATACTTTTATTCGAAAGAAACAAATACAAGAGACAACTTTCACTACATACTGCGAATTCCTCTCTCAGTGAGAGTAAGTGGGACATTCCCCGTCTCAGTGGTTCGGTGGGTTTATATTTGAGCAAAATCAAACGAGCCGAATTAGGGTGTGCAGAATCTGCCAATTTCTTCCTCCTTTGGCGTAGACTATTGGAATCATCACCGATGCCTTTTCGGCGAAAGTCTTCACTTTTTATCACTCCAGGATGGTGAATTCCAAGTGCAAACATGGCGAGTGCACGATGGGTTTGGTATAATCGCTGGGAGCGGGTGTTTGGCATAACCGTAACTTCTAATCCGTTCAGCAATACGGGCTCCACAGCGGCCTTGAAAAGTCTAATTTTGGATTGATCGCTAACGCTTGAATGGAATATTCGATAATTTTGAAGGATGCAGTCCACGCGACGGATTGTGTCTTTAACTGCAGTGTCAGCATTGTTTATCATTCCTCCGATATACATGAATTTATTAGCCGACTTCAACGTTTCACCTGATGGCAGTTTAATATCCGGGTAGGATTAAGGGCTGATGTATAACACCACAGTGTTGGTTGCGTTGAATTTCAGGCCGACTTTACCCGCGGATTCATAGATGTTGTTTACTGACGACTGCAACCCATGACGATTATCATAGAGGATGGCAACATCATCTGCAAATGGTAGGTACGGTAAGCTGATAGCTGGAGATCGAGAACACGCTCAACGTTTGATTGTGCAGCCAGGAGTCAGCTGAGCGTCTCTCAATACGGCGTCAAGGTTGGTCACAAAAGGAATGGGCGTGTATATCACCCTGTAGAACACCTGAGGTAGTATAGAGGGGTAAACCAAGTCCATTCACAGTTTTTACGTGTACTGTCGTGTCTTCGTACAGTTCAGTTATTGCTTTTATAAGGATTTCTGGAACTTCATGATATTGTAGACATTCGGAAACAGCTTTCCTTGAGATTGAATCGACTGCCTTATGAAAATCAATGAAACCTATCGAGATGTTACGTTGAAATTTTCGACAGTCGTCAAAGATTAATCGGAGGGCGGCTGATTGTTGAGTTGTGGATCTTCCAGGCATGAATCCGGCTTGAAGGGTCGAGAGTCGTTGAAGAATATTGGATAGAACATGGTTGAGAAGAATGCGATTGTACTTAAGTTTTGCGGATGTACACAAGAGGGATATTCCGCGCTGTTGTGAAGGAAAGTAGACGAACCTTTCTTTGGAATGGAGACAATGACGGATTCGAATCATCTAGTTTGTGCCTTGCCGACATTAAGGGCAGTGCGATTGTTGATTATTCTGGTGACATGCGAAGCAGTAACCGCTAAAACTTGTGCTGTGATGTTACCTGAGCCATGCGCGCCGTCACGTCGAGTTGAGAGCAAGGCTTTGCGTACTTCAATGTAGGAAATAGGCTCGATAGAGTATGGATTTAGGAACACTTGCGGATATTGAGGGCTGAGTTGATAGGCAGGAGAAGGGACACGATTGAGTAAGTTTTGATAGTGCTCGGTCATCTTTTCTTTGCGATCTTTGATAGATGAAGTGGAGACAAGCGCTGGTAGGCAGTGCTTTCTTCCGGTAGCGAAGTTTCACGGTGCAATATATTTGGTCTGTGAACATTCTGATGGCGATGTTCATTTCCCCTAAATCCCTCATTTTCGCACTATAAATAGAAATTTAATATTCAAAAATCACCCATTTTGACAGATTTTGACATTTTAGTGAAATTATACCGATTTTTGGCAGTAAATCTCGAACATAATTGCTGCTTATAATGCCAAGCTGGTTGAATATAGCATGAAGCTACATAAGAGCACAAAATAAGATCAAAAATATTAATTTGCTCAAGGAATGCAGGAAAGACTTTCTATGAAAGGTGGAAGATTTTCCTTCAAAACTAACGATTCCAATTTAACTGTGAAATAGCATCCTGCAGTTCTGAGTAGTGTCAATGTGAATATAAAGTAAATGGACGACTTTCAGATACTCAAAGCTCTCAGAAGATTGGGAAAGACATAAATATGACTACTTAAATGAAAGCCACTACTAAAAAGTTTAATAAGTAGCATTTCAATAACATTTGAATTCGATGTTTATGGCATAGAGCAAGTATAGTATAGGTAGAATATCGATTCAAAAGAATGTCAGCACACAGTAAAATCAATACATCAAAAGATTCAGTTTTTCTAGAAAGCCAGATCAATTTCTAGAAGGATTAATTTTTACAATTTCTTCCTTTCTATATATACTAGCGATTTGGGACCTCTATATAAGTAGTATGAAACTAATTAAGCATCGAAGGGAATGGACATTCACTAACAGGTATGTTAATTCAACTGAAATGAAGCTGATTATCAAGGAATTATCATGAACCGCATTCTAATGCAAGTCCTCATGGAAAGTTGAGAAAATCTCTTGACTGAAATTTCAAGTTTTTAGTTCAATTTTCATCGACCAGATAATATGATTCACTAAATTAATGTTTCATTTCTTGAATCTGAATAGTAGTGTGGATCTATTTACATTTTTTAAATGTCAACAATGATCATTGTCCTTGATTATGATATTCTGATTATTCAGTGGCAGGGAATTTAGTGATATGATCACGATGAAAGTGCTTTTATTAATAAAGCTGAACTTTGAAGTAATAATAACCCATCGAAGCTAAACTTGAAGTAACATTACCTCACCAAGGTTGTCACGACACGGATGATTTGCAGAACACTATCATCCCTTTGCTATCATGATCAGTCTATTCCGTGGTTATTTCTTCAAAACTGCAAAAATTTGCTTATCTCACATTTGGTACTGAGTCTCAACTCCAGTTCATTTAATAAAATCGAAATAGCATACACATTGGGGAATTAATTAATACTGAGTTACCTACTCTATGGCTCATGGTATCTTAGATGATTATGAGATAATTCATAGACTCATGTTCATAAAATACTGCTTTGATACTGAAAACTGATGCATTTCATCATAGGTTTAGCGCAAAATGTTTGCAGAGAGTGGCAAAACTCAGACATTTGAAAAAAGTACTTTTCAAAATAGGTCAACAATTTGACTTTCCATTGAGCCACATCGAACATTTTTTGTGAAAAGTTTGAAAATACGATAAAGCTAAAAGTCCTAAAAGCGTAGGTCAGGACATCAAGTTCTAAGAAGACCACAGCAAAAATGCGACAGGGGCCGAATCGCCCACTCCCCCATTAAGGATGGAGTTAACTGACACCTTCTGTTAAGCTCGACTCCCTTTTTATAATTGTACAGTTTGCAGTGTTAGAGTTGTATATTTCGTAAGCTGTGTTTTAGTAAAATAAATAAAAATTAAGTAAGGCCGACTGGTTTCGAGCATTTGCTATTGTTACGATATAACAATAGCCAACACTAAGTTCGAATATTCATTCCATTGATAAGCACGAAATGGATAGTACATAGATAATCTATTTCAGAATGATTAAATTTTGACAGCAATAGGCCCAAGCTAGCATGCCTGAAAGTCGTGCCTTAGGTTTGCTAGAATCTACATTGAAGGTACAACAAGCAATACCATTGAATTTGAAATCTTATATCATCGCTCAATTATTTTCGAGTGTCACTTTTCTAAATTTGAATTCATCTCTTACAATTTTATTCAGCAGACTTTGTAGGTCAAGTAAGTCTGGTCAGATCTGATCAGGTACGATTCATGTAGGCCTATGAGAATGCGATGATGTAAATCATACCAGCAGTCATTTATAAGAGAATATAATTCCTGCTTATTTGAATAAATAAATGAAGTATTCCTTATGAGGATTGATGGCGTTCTCCAATCCGTTGGTTTACAAATGCGATGCTGTTGTAAGTATTGGATTAACCCAAGGACATTGTAATATTTTGTCTTTGGTAGTGTTCGTTGGTAATGCAATATCTCTACTCTCTTTGGTATATTAACCAGTTTTTAAAAGTAACCAATGGAACAGAAACTTTTTTATCAGACTTAGTAAGTCTGGTATTTCTGCTTAGGGTGTGTAAAATTATATTAAAACTTTAAAAATCTTTCCAAGACTTCACAAGTTGTTTCGTCCAGTTTGATCTTGCACATAAATTGCGAAATTTTCTTACTCCATGAACTTCTTGACATCCTCTTTAAGGAATCGCAACCATACTTGTTCCATCCTGTTCACACAGACACCTTGTGCTGGCGCAAATACGCTGACTGATACCAAATCTTTAGCTTTTCGCAATTGGTTAACAATCAAATCACTGATCTTCCTCTCCAGACCAATGAAATTTCTTGCTCCCGGTACAAGATATCTATTGGCCATTGCCCACGCATGACTAAGACGTAAAAGACGGTCAGCAGTCCTTTCCTCTCGTCGTCCGTATTCAACGACATCTTGGTAGAACTGCAGCGTATATAATGCTTCCGTGTCACCATGTCTGAAATATGTACAATAATGAATTATTGTTCATAGACAGAAAATGAAAGTAAGCAAAAATGAAGCAGAGACTCACAGTTCTAGATAGGTTTGAAATGGTCCCCCAGAAACTTTATCAACTGCCATCGCCGCTTTTAGTTTGTCTTGTAGAGTGCTAAAATCAAAAGCAAATATTATCAGGTATAGTTAATGCAACAGTGACTTTTTCACTCAAATTTCACCTCTTTCATCCACCTTTTTACACACATGTATGCACGTTAGGGCTGTGCGCTAGCAGCACCTGCCCGCACTAATGCAGCGAAAATTTAAAAAGTTGTCCTCAAGCACTTATCAAAGCATAGGTGAAACATAACTTGTCTTGCATTCGAGATTGTGGTGTGACATTTTATAGTGAATCTCACTTCCTTTTGTGTTGTCTCCCAAGAAAAGATTAGCTGCTAAAAATATGTACAGTCTATTTGCTAAAAGATATTTACAATTCCGAGCCTTCGCGAGCCGGCTCGCATTGTCAAGGTATGGCAGGAGCTCTTCTTCTTGCTCCCGGTATAAGATATCTATTAGCCATTGGCCATGCACGACTAAGACGTAAAGGACGGTCAGCAGTCCTCTCCTGCCAAACCTTGACAAAGCGAGCCGGCTCGCGAAGGCTCGGAATTGTTAATATCTTTTAGCAAATAGACTGTACATATTTTTAGCAGCTAATCTTTTCTTGGGAAGACAACACGAACGGAAGTGAGATTCACTAAGAAATTAAATAACCTCCCGTCAGCTGTCATCAACTATGTCGTGTGACAGTCACTTAGAACTTCAAATTTTGTAGGTAGGTTCCCTATCTTTCATATCAAACATTCATATTTTCTAATTCAACGCAAGTTTTAAAGAGAACCAAGTAAATTCTAATAGTGCTAAAGAATTTGAAACGGACTTGCAAAGGCATCCTTTCATTCTACTTTGCCAACACTTGCAAGTGACTGTCATAATACTGAACCAAATAGCTGACCATCACAATCGGTCATAGCTTACATGTATCATAGCTTTTAACTAGTTAAGTACTTAATGTACAGATATAAAACAAAAGCATGATATATGGAAGTGAATGATGGTTTAATGTCATTACTCCCCAATGCTAGGCGCTTCAACGGTGCTGACATTGTCAGACTTTAATCTGGAGCGTTATGATCTTCTAGTCCGGACGCCCTTCCTGCCCACTTCCATTGACACTTTTGGGGCTCAGCCTCTGGAACGACAGATCGCTGGACAAAGCACTTGACCACTGTGTTACGGAGAACATAATGTCCTGATGACGGTTGTAGGTTATCATAGCTTTTAAATATTTAAGTGCTTTGTGCACAGAGACAAGATAAAGCATACGTGGAAAGACATCAATGTATCATCTCACCCTGCCGGTGTGCAAGGAACATTATTCGCAGCAGCGGCAACTCTTGTTCTTAGGTTTGCAGATTTGATCCTGTCATCTAGACGACGTCCGCCTGTCTTCACATCATCCCACGTACCTACGCGGGCGATATTCAACACTTCATCGGGCCGTACTGGCATTGAATTAGCGAGCGACAGACTAGGGAATATTCCGGTCACAGAAGAAGCACCCGAGCGATTGAATCCTCCTCTCGACTGCGCATGCAGATCTGCTAGAGTCTGTCCTGATATTTCTCTCTCCTTGTGAATGAGGTAGCGGGGAACCCAGTAAGACCGGAGACGCCGTAGAACATCATACTGAGTGCGCAGAAAAAGGGAGTTGGCATGGTCTGGATCGTTACTGACAGCTCGAATTTGACGTTTCGCTTCCTCTGTCAGACGTAGCTTGTACTTGTCTTGAATGTCTCTGTGGTTAAAATGTAATAAGTAAAAATAGTAAATTAATGACATTACATGCAATTGGTGGCTAGGCAAGCGCAGGGAGAGGAAAAAGAAGAACGGGACTGACGACTAGAGCAAGTAAAGGAAGCGAAGCCGACACGAAGAGAAAGCCTTGACGAGGAATGTATCACCGAGAAGCGCTGATGAAGTATATATTTGAGAAATTGAAAATTCCATGACATGGTTTAAGATGCTTTGATGGACAATCGATCCCCGCTACTTGCCTTTATGTCGGCGGTAAGACGAGCTATTTATTTATTGATTATAATTGGTATGACAACTGATGTGTGGTGGTGAGGTTTTGACCCTGACAATTGACACAGTCGCATAAGTGGCTCGTAGCTCAGTTGGTTAGAGCACAGGAATAATTAACCTTGGTCGTAGGTTCGAATCCTACCAGCCGCACATCTTTTGTATGGCAATTTGATCTATCATTTATTTAATTTCGTTTTTGTTAATGAATAAGTATATATTATCCACTCCTGATGACTTCAAAACTCAAATGGCGCATTCTGTTGAATTCCTTTTTCTACAGCTTCAAGAGTTTATCCAATTCACCCATTGTACCATGAAACATATCGCTTCTCAATTACCTCTATCGCATAAGCGGACTATGTGGAGCAGTGTGTCAATAGAAACGATGCAAAAGCCATAGAGGCGATCCACTTTTCCTGCGCATAAAGAATCCACGGTTCAACGATGTTGTCTATTCTGGATACAGGCTGACCTTCCCACCTGTATCCAAAATACGCAACATCTTCGAGCCGCGGTTTTCCCTCCGTCAACTTAAACAATGGAAAAGAAGCCACGCATTCAATCTAGAATTCTAGTTGGTTAATTTCTCTATCCGCTCTTTATTCATGTACCTCAATTAATCGCATGGTGAACAATTAATTCATTGCTTATGATAAAGAAACAATATCACAAAAAGCTAAGTACATGCATTTGATTAAGTGATGGATTATGCAATTCATGATTTTCATCTTTATGTATGTGCTGGTTCAAAGAAAGCTTACTAATTTTAAACACAACTTTCCTCAGATAGGAGAGGCAGATTTTTATATACACACCAGAAACGTTTGAAGAACATATTTAATTATGTTTCTCTATACTAATTTTGTCTAATTCAAGTAGCTTTCTGGTCAAAGAAGATACAGGAAATAACACCTTAAACATGAAAGCGTGATTCGAGAAAAACCATTTGACTCTTGATTTTCATTCGTCATTAATTAATAGGAAAGGCAATTGATGACGGTACTTCGAACAAAAGAAGAGGCCACCGAGTAAGTAGGATGAGTAAGTTACTGAGTCCACCAATGATCAGCTATGATAAAAATAAAACTCCTGCTTTTAAACATTTAAAATCAACTCAACTCAATATTTCGTGGTCAAAACCACATTATCAGGAATACAAAATCATGGCTAACAAAAGGCTAGCATACACATGCAGGAAATAGAATTCATAAAAAATGCAAAATTCATATATTTGTAGATAATATAGGGTCACGATAATCCCTACATTCATCATTTTTATTATTTATCAAACTCATTATTATCAATATTAAATAATCATGCTACTTCAGGAAAATTACCATCTACATAGAATTAACTCGAGCAGTGATCTCTGACTTGATGCTATGTTATCGATTGTTATAGAATTCCTGGTCTTGACACACGGTTCGTACCAGTTAAAAATTTTTAAATTCAGGTTTCCTTCGAGAAACTTCGACCGCTATTTTGCAAGGCATGGTTAACTGACAAAGGCATCTGTACAAATATCCGTAATTCGGAATTATGAATTTTGAAGTAATTAGTTGTATTAATGCTCAATGATTATCTTTCGATGATTCTAACTATCCATGATCTAGATAGAAGCAAACCTGCAGTCTATACCTAAATTCGATAATATCGATAAATTCGATGTGGCACAGTGTTCGTTATCTGCCTCCGCGAAATCTGGGTTCAAACCTTGTACAGTAGCAAATGCAGTGAATCATGCATACACAAGAATCAAGTGGTAAATGACCACAACCTGTCAGACCCATTCCTACTCTATTGATTACCTTTTGACTATTAAATGATGCTTAAAGCTTTATTAAAAGACTCTTTCTTTCTGATGGTAACTCTTGCAACTGAATCACATTTGCGGAGAGTGAAAAATGTTCAAAACTCATGAATACTTCCTATCACTATTCTGCATATTCTGCACGATTTTTGCCAGACACTGAGGCTGCGACTGTGTCGCGAAACGTCTGCCTTTTGAACTTATTTTTATCAATACATTTTTATGAATAAATCACAGGGAGTGCATTATATTTCTTTCCTTCAACCTATGACTTTCTATCAAATGAAAGCATGTGCATGCTAAAATATGGAAATTAGAAGTAACGAAGAGCATGTTGCTTTAATAAAACTATGTTATTACTCAATACTTTAAAAGGATAAAACTATTGCTGAATAGTCTTGGAGACGAAAAACAGCGAGTGTTAAGCGAACTGTTACGAATAGATTTCGATCAAAGGCGTTTTGGAGTCGGGGAAGAGGGAGGGGCTCTTCATTGTCTCAATACAAAGTCTGAAATAGAAAGTGCAGTAAGAAACTTTTTGATTATTTGAACAATTATGCAAATTATCAGGCTTTACGTTTCTATTGAATTTACATGTCAATCATGAAAACACTTCACACATGAGGTGTGCAATAGCACCATTTTTGTAGAAAGTCATAAGTAGCTGTAGCATATGTCGGCGGGAATGCATGGGAAGGGTTATAAACAGTTCAATAATAAAGCATTTGAAAGCAATCGAAATTTATTGACATTGCATCTTTGATAATCATCAATTCAATAATATCATCGAAGGCAAAGAGTCAATAGAATGTGAATCATTAGATTATCATGCAATAACAGCAAATGACAAAACAAACAAATATTATCTCATAATGAAGCATTTGATCAACAAACTGAATGCTGAGTTTATACCTGAGAAAGAGCGAAGGGTGACTTGACTTTGAAAATTATAGAGCTACTTGTCCAGATGGCCATTTGATTAATGTTTGAGCGGTATTGCGCTATTGTATCTGTTGGTGTTCCGCTAGAACTCTGGTACCTTAGTCTGCGAGCTTCTAAAATTCGCATATAAACAGCTGTCTATTCTTAATTTACATCTATAACAGTTTTGTCGGCATTATTAGATGCATTTTGGTCGGTTGCGATGTATTTGATAATGAATAATTGCTTGTACACTCATGTTCATCAGCTTGTACTAATGCAAGACACAGATGTTGCTTTTTCGAAACGTGAGGAAGCTTCTGATATTAATAGGATAGTTGCATTGCCAACAATGTAATTGTTAAGCCATGGATTTCTAGACTAGAGGAATCGAAAACCCAAAATATCACTAAGGAATCATATTTTGTGAAAATCATAGGAAATGAGGCCAGAACGCCTTATTGATTGACTTCCTTATAGAAGGGCATCAAGGCCTTTCCACTCCTCCATTGAGAGACAGATTTCCAGAGTGGTAACATAGTCCGGTAGCCAGAACGAGCTTCTGCAGGGAACGAGGCCGAAAAGTAGAACTTCATACAATGATGCACACCCTGTTGTCACAACGAATCTGCGCGTCTACCGAGTTCTATCCAGTTCTCCTTCAAGTCAGACAGGATCAAAGAAAACACAATGTAAATTCAATGGAAAGAATGTTGAGGTTTTCGGTAAATATGTAATTTTCTTTGTTTTATCTGATTAAGAGAACATGCTAAGTCTAAAGCCACAATATTTGGAAATTACCTGAAGACATTGCAAGCCAAAAAATTATGGATTTAGACTAAGTATTTCCCTCTTAATCAAATAAAACAAAGAACACATCTACCCAAAACCCTCAACCTTCGTCCCATTGGATTTACATTATATTTGAACCTGTCTAACTTGAAGAAGAACCGCATAGAACTCGGCAGACGCGCATATTCTTAGTAGACATAGGGTGTACATCATTCCGTGAAAGTCTCATTTTCGGCTTCGTTCCCTGTAGAAGCTCATTCTGGCTATTGGACTAATACTTTTAGCTTGGATGCCTTTCCTACAGACTTGCAATGACACCACTTTCGGCGCTCAGTCTCTCGATCAGAAGATAGCTAGAAAGAAATACCGAAACACCAGGTTCAATGAAAATTATACAATCGTGATCTATGTATGTTTTGTTGACTATATGGAAGTCAAGAACTTATAACTAGTTCAGCCGTTGAACAATAATTAGTGACAGTTATTGCTAGGCAATATAAAGGCGTCAGACTTACATGTAATCACACTCCAATGGCGCTCTTTAACAATGAAACTCGTAAAACCTTCTTCATTTGCAAATTGAGGTGCGACTTCATTAAAGAACAATTATGTAATTTTTCAATTTATGTGCGTGTTCTATTCGAGAAAATACGGTTGGTATTCACTAGCACTCGAAAAAAGTGAACTAGAACAGAAACGCTTAACATTTGCGCATTTGCATCAAGACAATGTCAGCTGACGGTACATTATGTCATTCAATATTTCGATTCAAGCAGATCATGTCGTCAATCTGATGCCTAAAGCAGACAATGAATTTACACCAGTGTCAATCATGCAGATCAGATACTAATCCAAAACTTCAACCTCGTTAATCACAGATTAAAAACTTCCAGATCATTCAACAGAATATGTTTGCATTGGCAGCGATCATGTATATATTCTGCGGTTCACCACCATCTACAAGGAAGCTTTGATCAATTTATTAGATTAAGTCTTACAATCTTTGAACTGGTCGTTAACGAGACAGATAAAGTCAATGAAGAGTTTAAATCGGATAGCAATTTTCTTTCCATACATTTAAATATCATTAAAAGTGTAGCCACTTCCAAAATCAATAGCAGTTGAATTATTAAAATTTATACTTTGGTGACTTGTAGTAAAAATCTCTAACAATGACAAATTATCTTCTTATTTAGTATCAAACATTTATGATCGCTGGGCAACTTTCAATAAAATACATCAATTCTGATTATCTGTAAATTGCGGTTCTATTTTTGACGATTTTAGCAATCAGCATATCTAGATCGTAGAGCTTAAACTAATGAGCGGATTCGCATTTAATATGCAAAGTCAAAAATTTCCCGGCTTACAGTAAGTGCATGTGCGTATATGCTCATCTTATATGCTTGAATAAAAATCAATCAGCCGAATGGACATGACTTATGAATTACAGACAAGTTTCAAAGCATGATTATCAAAAGGTGTTGGACAATTGTCTTTTAACAAATCATCTTTTTTCATAGATTTTATGAAGATTTCGCTTGCACTGGATATTTGACGCAAATGTATATTTGAAAAGTTCCGCAGATGAGTCGATGGTGACGTCGCGGAGCATAAACAAGGGATGTCTCAACAAGGGATTATAATTATAGAACGCATCAGATGAAACGACGACATCAAAACCTGTTTTGAAATCTGAAATAGGGCACCTGCATTGTCGAGAACATGCTGTCACATATTTGCCAGTATCAATGCACTTTCTTGGAAACTTTCGCAGACTATTCATTGGCAATCCATGGATAAGTGGTAGGATCACTGTTCGATTAGACGTAGCGTACTAATCAATTCGGCTTTTTAAAAGACACTGTATATTTTCTATAACGACATTTAAAAACAAAGCTTAAATCATGCTTGCAAAACAGTATTTAAAAGCACGACCTTGTTTCATAAAAAACTTCTAAAACTGTATTTGAAAACGCGATTTCAAAACGGTTCCTTTAGGTCCTTTGATAATTCACATGCATTTTCAAAATTCGATTGAAAGAATGTATTCCATAAATTTAAGAAACATCATGTTATTTATAAAAATATGCTGACAGCATGTTGTAATTGTGTATAGCATTAATGTGCATAAGATGATCATTCATGATCTAAACGCCGACAAAAACACTAGTCTAAAGCCCCTTTCATGCGATGACACTAGTGTCGTGACACTCGCTTGGCTGACTCAGTTTTTCATAGATAGCTGACTTTCTGAGGTAGTGTTAGGGCGCGGGGGAGTTCAGATTTAGTGTCGTGGCATCGATGTCGAGGTATCAAAATCTTTTGATTTGGGACATCAGTGCCGTGACACCAATCTAGGCGGTCATAGCTTGGGATTACACTTGACGACAAGATCGTACAAGGGATGATACTAATCACATGATGACGTTAGAGACAAAACCCACGAATAAGACGTCGGTGTGCTCTAGAAATGAAATGAAATTGTCAGGACAATCATTTTTTGAAGCTGCAGCGAATTAAAATGACGTCAACTGATATTCTGTTCTTTCTGGAGTGCTAACAGCAACATCCCTGTCTTTGGGAAAATCTAAGGAATAATCATTCATAAAGTAAATAGAATAATTAAATATTGAGTTGCATGCTCAGTTGAAAAATGGAAACAGACCTGAATAGCTGCTATTTCATCCAATATCAGGAATCATCAGCAGGCCTAGTTTTTCATCTCTCAACATCGACACAACTCCCTATTTAAAGTTGCAGCCATGCCCGGGCATGGTTCATATTTAATGAATGCCCGTCGAACTGTCACTAACTTGATAATTGCAAATTTCATTCATAAAGTAATTGGCTAAACTCTCTTTTGACGAGCACTTTCCGGAAAATTTCTAATTTGCGTCGACGCAATGCGCCTCAGTCCAACAAATGGAGCATCTTGACGACACGAGCCAGGTATCAATTTATAGTTTCGATGTCTTCGACATCAATAGTCAAACCATGATTACTTTCGATTACTCTGTTTCGGATCCAATTGTGAAGAGCACAACTATCCATTCACGAAACATTTTCTGTTTACAGAGGCAATACCAGTAATGGCACGACACTGTGTATTAAGCGTCTAAATGGATATCACGGCATTGATTTAGCCTAGATTCCGTCCTGTGCCTCGGCACTAATGTCACGACACTAATGTCATCATGTGAACGGGGCCGATGAAATATCGTCACAGTCAATAGTTATAAGTTTGCAAGAGTAACTCTTGTTTCTCATGCCATTGTGTTAAAAAATCAAAATGACAAAGACATCACTTTTTTAATCATAGGGAGAACCTAGTCCAGCAATTCATCTATAGAATTTTAGCCATTCACCGACCGCAGCTTTAATGTTCAATGTCCATCCTTCTACCATCAGAAACCCAGCAAATAGTTCAATTAATTTGAATGCTAAACATCAAGAGAAAAATTCCATCGACAAATAGTGTTCGTGCGTTTTTAAAATTACAGATAGAAAACTACACGTATTCTAAAATAGTACAGTCAGACATAACATATTAAGCCACTCCAAGATTTACAAATATTCTTGATTAATGACAAACTTAATTGAAGATGAGAGTGAAAGCATATTTGACCGCAATATCTCGTTTTCACCGATTAATCCGTCGTCTGACCAGGCTCCCTGTCATCAATAATAACTGCTTTGAGATGGGCAACTCGCTGAATCGACCCGATTAGCAATCAACAGTGGAAAATTGATGTAATGGGTAAACAAAATAAATTTGCCATCATCATTGCTCCAATTTAACCCAGGGGGAACAGTACAATTGGAAAAGCAACCGATTTAATTATCTACATGTAGATTACCATAATTACCTCTAATGTTTAAAGTCGGACAGACCACAGGTGTCTGAGAAAAACTAACTCAGCCTCCACCGGATTTTCGCTATTGGGTTGTCTGATACAGACACTTTGAAGGAGCCGCCTGCGGAATTGAATAGCAACAGTCCTCATCGAAGCAAAAAATATCCTTGTTATGAATGCGCGAGACATTGAACAGCGACATGGACATTGCAGCTGTCATTGCCGACACAGAGCAACACTAGTCTTCAATAAAGAGCGAAATGGCAATGAAAATTGAATGAATTTGACTAAACAATCGTCCGTTGCGCATTGATGATGATGGTCTTCTTCAATGAAGATTGTTGCTATCCAATCCGGCAAGAGGGTCCTGTAAGTTGTCTGCTTGGGCCAACCAACTAACAAATCTCCAGCAAAAGTTCTGATACTTTCTCAGACACATGTGCTCTAACCGACCTCTGTAAATATTAAAATCAGCAATCTTTCCAGCTAAGTCTGCTCTAAACTTAAATACACCATGCGAGGATGATTTGATTCGTGTAAAAATAACTTATAAAAGTATAGCGACTCGTTGTAATTCACGTCACGAATTTTTATGAGAAACAGTGTAATTAAGAAAAAAATTTAAACGGCTCTTAAGTGACGTGCTGTGAGCGATCAATCTGTCATGAAATTCGTATTCGGGCGGGAGTATTGATGCACGATTGTTATTGGTGCACAATGAAACGTAAAAATAGCTGCACCTGCTACCGCTCAGAAAGGTGATATAGATATGCAGGCACAAGTAACATGTAGGCTTGGAATAGACATTAACACGATATCGAAAATATAAAAATAATTAAGTGCTCTCGCATCATTGCATTGAACATAATGACACTGAAGGAATGTAGAAGTCACAATATTGAAGAAATTAAGTGGAAGTGACTAAGTCAATTGATGACAGACCGGCCCTTTGACTTGAATATGCATCACGTTTTTCAACGGTCTCCCATCTACTACCCGTATTACCTTAAATCTGCCATTTCCACATTGATATATATGCATACATGAATAAATGTAACATTTCTAAGCGACTACAGTTTGACACTTGCATGTAGCTTCAATGTTCTTAAGAAATAATTTCTTGGACGCCTTAATTCACTCGTTCAAGAGTTGAGTTTCTCCTGCTTCCCAAGTGAAGAAGGTTGAGCAAAACCATTGTCTGTGATATCAGTGACGCCTTCTGTTTTGTAAATATGAGCGCCATTTTCCTAAGTGCTCAATTGACGTTCTTGCAGTAAGACTAAGTGGTCATGGCGAATTCGAAACTATTTTCAGGTCACTAGAATTGAACTGCTCTGACCATCGGAAGTCGATGTTGCAAGATTTGCTAAATTCTAACTGTGACAATAGATCAGTGTGGCTAGTACGTGGGTCAGGGATGTTTTTCAAAGATTGTAATTCCTATAAACTTCAACAATTTCTAGGAAGTAAAGACTTCCTTAAATCTGAAGTTAAGCATGTAATTCTTGTAAATTCGCAAGGTATTTAATCAATCATGATAAGTAGGCAAGGGAGAGAGAGCGTACCTCAAGGAAGCTGAGAGCAATGAAGGGAATTAAGCGGGAATATCATATAAAGCTATCGGATGAGACAATTATAAATGGCCGTATATCGTATTTCGCACTACTGCGTCGCCTCTACAGAGGGAAGATATTTGTATATTGAGAGAGCTGTCCACTGAAAACTTCACCAAAGCTCTAAATATCCAGTAATTCAATGATGAACCGGCGATATTCTTTTCTGAGGGAATATAATTTGTAATAACACTGATGACAATTTATCATTCACTGAGCTGGCACGGAACTGTGCACGGCCTGGAGTTGTGCACTCATGTGAAAGTTTCAAGCACGGCCTCATTCCCTGCACAATTTCGTGCTAGCTGCCGGACTATTAGCAGAGCAGATAATTGAACATCCACAAAGCAAAATATTGGAGGAGAATCATCTACGCATGATTGTTTCAGAAGATCAACATAAGTGCATGTCCGAAATTTCTAAAAAATATAAAATCCAAATTTCGAAAATATTTAGCATAGATACTACAATCGTACATATGCTTTGCTTATTACCTTTTTTAATTGTCACAAATCTTCTTTGGAACCATAGAATTATCAGTCATGTTATGAAAAAGATCACGGGAGAGATGACAACCGATCTTAGAAATGAACGAATTGCCTCAAACTAAAGACCAAAAATTTCGCTTCGAATACAGTAATGCCATTGCTGGAATATTCATGTATGTACAGATCAATAACTCTTGCACAAAGTTTGATTGAAGTCCGTGTTCAGTCAACAGTGCTTCATATCTCCTTTTTATGCGTGTTGTATTCATTTAGCTATTTTTAACGTGTTCGTACCAACACGCAAAATATGCCAGATATCTGCCATGTATGTTCTATGAATATGAATATCTTATGAAATCTCATTTTGATCGCTAGACAGTCAATGTTTAGATCATGTTGAATAAGGTGGTTTGTGCATAAAATCATGAAGGAATGACATGAAATCAGTAAAGAAATTCAACTTTTGATGACCGATTTTCCAGCTTTTTCTGAATCCATCATAAATGAATGAAAACTACCCTGACTTTGCAGAAATCAATTGTTTAATTATTTCCGATATTTCGACTTTACTATTAAGCCAAAATATCGCAATTAATTTCTGATAAGCAGCACTGAATTTTCATCTATCTATTTTCAACAACAGGTTTCATGGACTAGCTACAAATAGACTCCTAGTTCATCTACAGCTGCATTATAATTATCTGATCTGAGAGGAGAGGATGAGACATAATTTTGTGGAAATTTCTCCTCGCTTCGCTTCGGTTTGACAATGCTTATTGAGGTCTTGATAAATATTCAAAAGAGAGTCACTCTTTAGGGAGAAACTATGAACTGGACTTTCTAAATCGATCTTTCATGATTGATAGAAGAGAAAGTCCATATTTATGGTCTGAAAATATAAAAAGATGACGGCAAACCCCATCGGGTTGGGGCTTCCTTTCTGGAATGGCAGAAACAGAATTTTCAAAGCTGAAGCTATTCCTGTCTGCCGCCCTGGGACTTAGACCTCTGGCAAGACTTGAGAAGTTCACTAGAGAGAAGCCTAAAAAGATCCACTCTCTCAGCGGATAAATTCAATATTATTTTATTTTTTTGGTACATCAATTATAATTCTATTAACAAAAATGATAACATTATCTGCATTAATTATTCTTCATCCATTATGACTTTTTTATCAAAAAGTACAGATGTTATACCGGTACTAATTCACATCAAGAATCTTCTTGCGGAATTCCAGATTCTAGTCCAATGTTAGTGCCTCTCTAGAACTATAAACATCAAACACACACGCACACACGGATGTGCACGCACATTCAGCAAACAATTTTCGAAGACGATTCCAGTGGACAGCTCTGGGAATTAGTGAACTGCCTGCAGTTCAGGACAGAAGTCAGAGTACATACTGACCTGAAGAAAGCGACATGTGGACTGAAATGAAGATTAACGTCTAGGCAAATTAGATTCTTGATTCAACTCATTTTCAGCAACAAATGTCATCAACAAATTTTCAGTAACTTCAAGTTATGATTGCAGATTTATTGTAGATTTTATTTTTTTCAGAGAAGGACTACAATGCACGGTCGTCAGGTGTCAGAATGAATGTAAAGGAAAAACTCAGGATCTACAAAAGTACCATGAAAGGCGAGTATGTGATGGTTCAACAAATATGCAGTCCCAATGCAGGGGTTGAGATGATTATGAAGTGGATCATGAAGGTGTCACATAAACACAACTCAGCATTTGTCAGGCGTTTGGTAGGCAAGAGTAAATGTTGTATCATTCCGCTGGAGGTGTGCATAATATTCAGACAAGTGAACAAGCTCATAGATACGTTATTTAACATAGCAATTTTACTAATTTCTTAGACATTTCTAATAGATTTAAATTAATTTATAATGCAATCATATTCAACATTAAATCATTGCTTAAAATGTCAGTCGAGTCTTACAAAATGGGTACTTGACTTAGAGAATTTGCTTATGTTTTTCGGGTAGCTTTGAGCCAGAAATTGTAATTGCCAAGATGTTAACAGCACAACTTTACTCGGATATGGGACAATTATGTCAAGCAATTATCCTGCGCTCTTTTTTCCTAGAGATGCTCCTTCATAAATTCTAAAGACTCGACTAAGAAAGGATAAAGAAAGTACTACAGCCGGAAACAAAAACTGCTGCTGCATCCACAGAATTAGACAGTTCGTCTGTTTGACCAGAAGGGAAGCTTCAGATCATGTACTGATAATGAAATCATAAAATCGGCTGACATAATACCATAGCTATCGAGCGATGAGCAGCCAGCTCAAGAACGAACACTCCAAATGTATGAAACTTCAAAGGCTATCAAAAGCTGGATAACACAGCAAAAAGACGATGTGAAGTTCTCCAGCTTGTGAACGCTTTTTCGTGCGCCTTCAATCTTCTTGAATGATGATCGGAATTAATAACTTTATTAAGAACACCTGTGCACACTGATCAGAATTCTGCGAATCTGAAGGGATCGTGGCGATCCCTGAATCTGAAGGAATTCAGAGAAATTCGCAAGCGATGAACAACTATATAGTCTTTCCGATTCGGCAAAGGCATTTCTCTTTTCTTTCTGTCCACTTAGTAAGTTCATGACTGTGCAATTGCTTTGAATTTGTTTTACATTCTTGTAAACTGCCGTACTTAAACAATCTAATTCTGCGGATGCATGTGTGGATTCAAAATGTGGCGGTATTAATGATAATACGAGTGATTACTTTTTCAATAGTCTTGAGGGGATATTAATTGCGGTTTCGAACCGGATTGGAGACGATTAGAGAGAAGAAAGCTCAATACAATCAAATGATAAAGCCAACAGCTTTTTCCTTGGATTCTTTTGCCAAGTCCAAATATTAAAATGAAGTTACTCACAAAATATAATTCGAGAAGTCCGTTATGTAGGAAGATATTGCAACGAAGTCTGATGCAACATAATCCTTAGTAAGTTGCATACGATGCACTCCAACCTGGTTTCGAACCATGTATGTGTGAGAACTTTCTCATGACATTCCAGATACAGTGAAACCTCCATTAGTGGACCACACAAGGAACAAACGTAGCTGGTCCGCAGATAGAGGTGGTCCAAAGAAATAGGCAAGAATGATTTTCATGCCCCTGAACACTTTTGCTTTCAGATGCGCAATATACGGAAGTACAATATTTCTGATACGCAAGCACAACATGAAGAACAATTTTGCAAAATGAAATATTGTTTTACAATTTGAAACCTATCTATGTGCAACATAAACTCGCAGTAATACATGCAAAATGCATCGTGTTATCGTAAATAAAATATAACAATGGTCATTTCGTAAAACTGAAATGTTGCAGCAACATTCGTTAAAAGTTGTTTCAGTTAGTCAGTTTTGCTGATGTTCGACCTATCAACTTCTTGGATTTCGGCCATTGTACATCCATTAGAAGTTCTTAGAAGACAAACAGCACCTCAGTTTCTCGACATATTCCCAGGATTCTTCTGTAGTAGCAGGTAAGAATGAAATAGATACGTCAACCGATACTCTGCAAACAACTCCAAGGAGTTTTTATGAGGCGAAGCTGCTATTCGTGTTCTTATTCAACATGAATTCAACTTAACATTCTGTAGTCAATACAAAAATCCATAATTCTGATTCCTGAACCACTTCGGTTACTGTGATTCATATGTTGTCGAGGAACATCAGAGTTTGTAGACAAACGATGTCCATCTATAGAGGCTTTTTGACGTCTTAGACCATTTTTCAAGGGTCCGGGTCCGGATATGGAAATGATCCGCCTAGAGTGATCACATTACCATATTTTGTCACGAAAGACATTAAGTGGTCTGCTTGTACGAGTATAGATGGTCCGAAATGGAGGTTTCACTGATATTTAAACAACTCGTTAACTGTCAGACGATTGGTCTGGTTGTCATGATAATTAATAAACGCACCATTTTCTGGTGTATAAAAATGATGACTCTACACGCCTACAAATCTGCAAATTACATAAAAATTACATTCAGCATGAATGTAATCAATAGCAACACTTACTATGATTGAGAAGTTATTATAGATCAATAAGATCATTAAATAATCACCAGAGTAGTACATTTCAACATCAACTGTTGCAGCTCACCTGAAGAGCTTATTCCTCATGTCATCGGATTCCTTTGAGCGCTTGCTGCTGTAAATGTTATCTTTGTAGTATTCACAGTCCAACCAGAAATGGACAAGATGAATACCGACCGTTTTCATTAGGAACGTAATAAATTCACTCATTCCCTGACGCTGAAAAGATAAAAGAGCAAAATTTATTCTGGCTCCACATTTGCATGGTGCTGGAATCGCGTTTACATAATCGTCACTTAAACATTCCACAAGTATGCATTTAAACGTGGTCAAATCTGTCGCAGAAGTTCTTTAGGAAAGTTTTGAAATATTCATAAAAATAGATTTCGCAGTAAAAAAATCGCTTGACTCATTTTACTATACCAGCCATGACACATGAATATATCAAGATGGCCAGCAAGATCTAAATCGTTTGTAGATTTATATGCTATGCGAAAGCCAATGAATGCTGATTATATCAATCAGCGGTGCCATCGAGCTATATATCGAAGTATAGGTCAAGAAAACGGTTTTGGCGAGCTCGAAATTTTATTATGACGTACAAATTTACTGCCGAAGCCTTTGTCAAGTACAACTTTAATGGCTGGCCAGGAAAGCGACGCTAAATTATTCCGCCGTGGAGTGTCACTCAGATTGACAGTGTCAGAAGACAAGCAAATATACAGCAAAAGATAATAGAAATATGAATGGAGCTGCCAATAAAACCACTTGACAATCAGCAGATCAAAAGACTTTACAAGGAAATCAAATCAAATCGTTCAAGAAGGGTCATAAAAAGAAGGAGCTCGCAAAAAGGTTCCTCTAAACATCCAATTGACGTCCACAAAAACCATTCATAAGAATGTTATTATTTTCACGAATATGCATCGCCAGATCAACTGATCGTCTGACGTTCGGATGCTGGAGGTTTGAGCGTGACTGATTTAGCGTCGCTTTCCTGGCCAGCCATTAAAGCTGTACATGACAAAGGCTTCGGCCGAAAATTCGTACGTTATAATAAAATTTCGAGCTCACCAAAAACGTTTTCTTGGCCTATACTTTTAATATTGATTATACTCGGAAGCACATCAGGCAATCGTCTTTTATAAATTTGAGCATGCTCATTATTATCCCACTATCATTCATTTTGAGTTAAGTGTTTAGCACGAATGTAGAGGGTACCCTTTTTTAAAAAGTATTGGGTTTGACCAAGCCAATGTTTGAACCCAGGTCTCCCGGAAGCAGAGCGAACACTCTGCCACAAGGTCACAGCGCTAGTAGTGGTCAGGATTCTTCTAGAGCGGTAAATCTAGCAAAAGGACATTTTTCGGTTATCAAACCACTTTTCTCCTTTCTCGATTATTCGTACAATGCATAGTTGAATATTGCATATAAGGAAAACTAATCAAGATCACATGGGAATACAGCGGGGAATGTGTACTTCTACTTTAACTCGGAAATTCGACTCACTGAGGCAAGAAGAAGCTCTTTCATTCTTTGAAAGGATATTCGCTGTCGGCCCTCCATACTCCGAACGTCATCTTCTGACAACTCCGGATCACGAGTGGCGTTGAAGGCAAGAAGAGGTCGGCGATCCATTGAGGCAAGATCATAGTAAATGGCATCGAAATCTGAGTATAATGGCAGGCGAAGGAAGTCAGCATAATTGAGAGGTGCTGAGGCGACACTGAAAGTCGAAATGAAGTTTTTCGCTATCAACGGGCAGAAATAATCGCATATCCTCAAATAACTCCCTGTTTTATACCCTGTAATACTATCAAGGCAGTGTGGTTCAGCCTTCACACACTCGTAACTGATCAGGTTCAGGTTAGAAAGCTGCAATGAGAGCGGTGGTACCTCGTGAGGTGAAGGACTTAAACCCTTTTACTCAGATTCCTTTGACAAAAGATAGCTAAATTAGTCCACCCTTTCTACTTTAACTACATCGTTTCATTTGAATGTAAGAGCCCCCTGGACGGGAGAAAAGAACCTGATGAGACGACACCGATGTTATAATAATAATAAATGCATAAATTCTGCAAATAGAAATCAAAATTACGGGTCACAAGTAATGAGTCGGCACAAGTCATCACCGCTATGCATCGTACAGGCCATGGAATACTAGGCCAATAGGAATGGATACAATAGCAGAGATTCTTTTTCTTCGTTATTTTATCGGCTCCTTCCTTGGGTGTGTTTACACGTGCATCTTTATTGCTGAGACTTTTCGATCTATGATGAGTCAGAAAAGAATGGAAAAAAACAATGGAAATAAAGACATGCCTTCGAGAATCGTACTTCGTGCGTCATAAGACAGAGTCGGACAATAAGAAATTTAGAGAATGGTGATAAAAAGAAATGCATCGATCTCATTAGCTCATTATCCTCTGAGTGTCACTAAAAGTGTCAGCTAAAGTTGGCCTCTTGTTTAACTTTAGCTATCAAGTTGCACGTGTAAAGACACCCTTTGAAATCATGCTATAGATTCCAGGAAGTGTTTAGTTTTGGTCTGCAGCATTCTAACAATCTTTGAGTTTCAAATTCAAACATTTTGAAAGAGTGACATTAGAAGCTACCGCATTTGCTTTCATTTGATAAGTTTCCCAATTCAGCCTCACATCTGCACTTCGGCCTATGAAGGGATGTCCATGAATACTGTTTTGAAGAATTCCTTACCTTAGTATTCACAGACATTCATCCCTGCAAATGGAGTTAGTAGAAGAATGCGATCCTTTCATCTGAAATTTAAGATAACTGAATATCTCTTTCAAATAAAACGTTGCCCAGAAGAGTATGAAGCTCTTCTTGTTTAACTAGCACGCAATCTATTTGCAATTAGAAAAATCTAACATTGAGTTGCATCCTCAGTTGAAAATTGAAAACAGATCTGAAAAAGTGCCATTTCATCCATATCAAGAAATACTAGCATTACTTCTGATATTGGATAAAATGGCAACTGTTCAGATCCATTTTCAGTTTTCAACAGAAAATGCAACTCAATATTCCATTATTCTAATTGTATTGAGTTTGCAAAAAGCAGCGTCAATTAATTACTACAGATGCACTGACTTAAATGACATTCAGTTGTGTGTTAAAAGTTGTATTAAATAAATAAAACTCGGAAGTTTTGTTCAAAGTTGTATTAAATAAATAAAACTCAGAAGTTAACTTAATATGCTAACATCCAAACAGACATCATGCACGTTTCTAAAATAAATATACAAAAAATTAACACATTTTGAAACGCAATTTTTTGAAGATGTAGTTCAATTGCAATAAGTTTTGTTTCAAATGAAGCCTCATGCTCCATAGATCAATTTGGCATGGAGTTTAATTCCATGTCTAGTCATTTGTGGTCAGTAACTCTCCTAATAGAAAACTGAAACCTTTCTTTGACGCAGGGTTTCAACATGAACACGACAGACAGAATTTTTTAATGAAAGAACTATAGAATTTGCGCAAAATTGTTGCTCGAACTCATTTAACATGACTTCCTCATTGATTAGTATGCACGGTTTCAATAGACTTTGCAACACGTGTATGAAACAGGCTATGTTCAGCACCTCAATTTTTCAAAGCGTTTCTGATGTGTCTTCAGTTGTGGCCAACAGACTTAAAAGCGTGACATTTTGGTCAGCTTCTTTGCTAACACATGCAGATGACGCAACACAATATTAAATTTAAGTTATCACTGCTGAATCAGACTTTTGATATGCATCCTGATTGTGTAATTTTGCTCTTATTTAGATGATATTTACTTTACTTTCATTTTGCATAATTTTTGCGGCCATCAGTGACAGAAGGCGACATCAATCGTGAAGGACTGTCAATTCCAAATAACCATCAAACGTGCAAATAAATATTGCAAAATAGTAACAAACTCCAAATAACAATTATTGCTGAGTAATGATTCCAAAATCCCGGAAAATCTTAGTCCAGGGATCCCCACATTGAGTAGAATCGTAAACATGCTCATAAATGTACATTAATACCATGGTATCCCGGGATGTGGAATCAGCGAAGATTTGGTAATTGCCAAAAGTCGGCTTGCTTACATTTGGTATCGGAATTGGCAAGACTTATTAAAGCATACTCCGAATATTCCTGTAACCTTGAGAGTAACAGAAAACAAAAGCTAATCTCTGACATTTTCATGATCACGAGATTCGGTGCTGGTCAAGTGTAGACCCGGAATCAGAGCCCTAATGCAAAATCCCGACGCCCCTCGAACCCCGTCGATGCAAATTCTAGCCCGGTATCGAGATTGACAAAATACAAGCATGCCAGCTGTACTTGCTCCATGCATTTTACTAGTACATTGAGATTCCAAAATCCCTAAGAATCCCGATCTCCTTACCATAAGTTCAGGTAGTGCTGCAAATAACAAATGAGAATAATTTCTTCTCGAAAAACTCTTTCTACATCTCAGTGTTGTATCTACAGGTTGAATCTTAGTTGATATGCAAGGATATAAATGCTCGTGAGAGGAAGAAAAAGACTTTAATTAAAAATCTACACTATAGCGAGCTCTGTTTTCTCGGTGAAACTTATCATCCAAGTTTGCATATCCCAGCGGTACGTACATCGGCGCCGATGCATGAGAACTCCTCAGTCATTCATAAGAAGCTTCGCCAACAATTCCGATGACTTAAACTGTGTGCACTGTTTCAGATTTACTGACGATTTAGTAAAAGACGACGCGAGGTTGAAAGTGCTTCATTCATTCTAGTTTTTCTTTGACATCAAAACAAAATATACACTTAGCACAATTGAAAACGCACCACCTGTCAAATCCGTCAAATTGATCGCTATACACGATTGATAAAGAATGGAGGACGCATTCTAACCGACATAGATATCTGTGCTACGGCCCGACGGCGGTAAGGGGTCTAATGACATGATTGACAGCTAATGTAAATGAATAGGACAAACTTTTAGTGATTTAAGAAAAGAAATTATTAAACAACATGTAAATGAAAAGGACAAACTTTTAGTGATTAAGAAAAGTAATTATTAGACATAACATCTATACTTGTACAAGTTAATAGCGGGTATAACCTCCGCGAGCAGTCAATAAGGCACTGATTCGTCGCGGCATTCTGAGGACGAGCCGTCTCAGAAAATTTTGAGGAATTTGTTGCCAAACTGCAACCACTGTCTCTTGTAATTCACGCAGTGTTTGCGGAGCCGGGTCCCGCTGCTGAACTTGGCGCTTCAGATAATCCCACACGTGCTCGATCGGGTTCATGTCCGGCGACCTTGATGGCCAACGAAGAGTCCGTATCCCTAAGTTTTCCTTCAGCTGCGTCACATTGTATGCACGATGCGAAGGTGCGTTATCATCTTGCAGGATCCAGTTGGCCACGTTTCCGAATGTTCGAGTCGCAAATGGCAGAAGATGCGTTTGCAGCAGTTCAGCATAACGCTCACCAGTCACGTTCGTGTTGAGCACTACCAGCTCGGTCTTGCCCGTCAGGGTGATGCCTGCCCACACGTGAACGGATGGCCCCTGTTGCTGATGAGTAGGCTGGACGTGTTGCTGCAGCATTTCTTGGCGTGGCACACGCCAAACACGAATGCGGCCATCATTGCGGAACAGACGAAACCGACTTTCGTCAGTGAAGATGATACGTCTCCATTGTGGTAGTCTCCAGTGAACTCGTTGCATCGCCCACCGCTCTCTTCGTGCCACATGCGCAGGTGTTAATCTGGGGCATTTGCGCATCTTCCTTGAGCGAAGTCCTTGCTCTCGAAGCCGATTTCTTATGGTGCCCGAGCTCAGGATGTTGCCTCTGCGACTTCTTTCGCCCCACATCAGCAGAGTTGCGGGGAGTGTGGGATTGCCTCGCACCATTCTGAGCAATCGCCGGTCAGCTCTGGCAGTTGTGTGACGAACTGCACCAACGCCAGCATGTGCCACGGTACCATTTGCTCTCGCTTTCTTGAGAAGTCGGGCAATCGTCGTATGCGAACGACCGAAATGTCGTCCGACTGCCCGAAGGGACATTCCAGCGTCAAGCATGCCAATAGCACGCCATCTTTCGGCATTAGACATTTGACGCACCATCTTAAGATTTTTCACAAAACCGTCATTTCCCATAATAAGTCGTTAATTTTATACTTCATGATCGAAGTTCAATTTGAAAACATGCTTGCTAAGTAATTCGGTAATAATAATGCTTGCTTCAGTAATTCAGTCTGGACAATTACGCAATCCCACCACCAGACCGCTGTCGTGCAGATATCTATGTCAATTAGCGTGCGTCCTTCATTCCATATTCAATCGAAGCGATTTACTTCGAATTAGCTGGATTTGACAGGTGGTGCGTTTTCAATTGTGCTAAGTGTAATTCAATGATCAGATGCCATCAGAATCAACATTCCATTACTTCAACAATGATTTTCATTATCTCTCAAGTTCATCGTTTGGAAGTTTCAGGTCATTAATTATTTATGAAAGTTTCTATCAAGCTATGAACATAATGAAATCTTGTAATAAATCTTGCCTCAATTCAATTTCAATTCTAGAAAACTTCCTTGTGATTATATATCAGAACGCTACTTGAAAGTGTTGAAAAAAAGAGATTGACATGATGCATTGCTTATGTTAGAGGAAATCCCTGAGGTCAGATTTTGGCAAGAATTGGCATTCAATTTGTTTTTTCTTGCCAACATCGGGCTCAGAGATTTCCTCTAGCATAAGCGCTACTTGAAAGTAATCAATGCGAGGCAAACATGTAAGGATGCAAATTATGAAACGTGATTGAATCATTATAGATGATCGAAGATGTCCAACAAGTAATGGATCAAAGAGAGGCAACAGTATTCAGCAATTCAAGGAAACACGACTGGAGGCTTTCAGCTTAGGTGAGGCACAAAAGGGCAGAGTTAAAAAGGGCTACCATTAGTCCTGTGATCCAGACAAGGCTTGGGCCAAAACTTGGGTAAAAACCCAAAACCCAAGCCCAAGTTTCAATAAATGAGTAGAATCAAGTAAACGAAGTGCATTCTCTGTATTTTGTGCTAACATGAAGATTCTTCTATAGGCCTCAATTCCTATTAGGCCCATGAGAAGTGTGGTATTAGTGGGAAGCGATTTTTACTGCAATAACTGTAATTAGTAGCCTAAGTACATATATTGAGTCATTAAGCTTTCCTGTCATTTAAACTACACTGATATACTGACTAATTGAAGACCCTTGATTTAATTATGATTGAATTACACATTGCTCATACCAAAGCAACTGTTTTCATTTTATCATTCAGAAATATAAATAGACTTAATAAAAATTATAGCTGCGCAGTAAGTGCATGGTTCAACATATTTAGAATATATGAAATTGGAATGAATTCATTTTTGGATAAATGACGGCTATCACAGACAGCTTATAATAGAAGATATCCAATATGAACGAACTTTCAATGCGCCGTATTGTCAAGCCCAACATGAAATATGCTTAGCTAATGATCACAAGTATTTCATTTTTGAAATATTCTGTAAGTTGAGTGGAATTTCGATAAAAAATCGTAACTTTGTGTTCTTATCATGTACTTCTCCTAAGATTCAAATCAAAGCATTAAGTTTTATCACTTGGTTTGTATATATGCAACATTAATAGAAGAACCAAGCTTTGTATCACTTACCCAAGGTCGACCTAAAACCCAAGTTTGGCCCAAAACCCACGGTCCAACCTTGATACAGACGACCTGCCAAGCCTATGACCCGTGACCCACATCTGTAGAAGCTGAATTTACATCTAATTGAATGATACATTAGTGCATGTTTAACAGTTCATCATCATTCTGGCTTACATGTAAGAGCAGATTAAGAGTAAAATAATCGCTCCAATGAATACAATTGCTCATGAAACATGATCGAGTATCAAGTCTAAAATATCTCTCGTTCAGAAAAAAATCATGGCTCATTTAATACTCACTTCAAAAGATATTCAGTTCTTTATTTTGATAATTTATTCTCCAAATCAAAAATAATTATTTGGAGAATAAATTAACAAAATAACGAATTGACTATCTTTTGAAAATCATAGCTCTACAAACATGCATGTATGATGTGAGATTTCAAGCCCATGCATACATGTTAACACTGTGACATAACAGAATCTGACACTAATACGTGTACAGTGTGCAAGTGTATTGTATATAACATTGAGAGCCAACACTATTTTATTGATTTATTGATTCAAACAAGCTGCGAGCGGAGCCATGTATACAAAGATCATGAAATTTTTAATCTACATGCTATTGTTTGAGTGTTTACGGTATGGTAGAAGAAAACAAATCCGAGTTCTTGCAAAATATAAATTGTGTCATCATTATTCACAGTATAGGAAGGTTACTACACTGAAGTATTCTATTAATGAATAATGTTCCAGTATACTCTGCTGACATGCACTGTTTTCCAATCACTTACCGGCCTTTGTCATAAGCTGTAGTTGAGAACTGCACGGAACCCTTTTTACTCGTCTTTCCGGGGTCACCTGACACAATTGTCGGTTTTGAAGCTGAATGACAATGGATGAGTGAATAAGATACTTATCATTTCAATCACCTGATGCAATTACTACTTACGTTGGTTCTCCGAGTTTGAAGCAAACGTCACCTCTCTTGATATCTGACTTTTCTGTCTGAAAGTAAATGTTGAATGCTCTGTTGACCAAGCATGAGCAACATATTGAAAAGTCACAGGAATATCATCAACTAACAGAGTAATGGCGATAGCACATTATGCATTATTGAATGTAAATGGATCCACTGTTCGAACAAAACAAGATCTTTTATTTTGAATTTTGTGAGGAAATGCGTTGTTCCAAGACCGATACAGATCTTCATTAAGCTCTTCATTTTCGTAAGAGCCAGTGTCTTTTGAAACCAAGATATATCCTGAAAGGGGACATCTGTCGCTATGAGTTGAGGAACTAACAATTGATCGCTGGGGAATTACTCGTACTTTTATGACCTAAAATCTCAAGAGAATGAGAAACTATAATTTGATACAGAAGGTTTGAAGAAGCAAATCCCAGTCTCCCAACCTCGACCACCCAAAAAGGAGAAGAATGATAGAAATAAGAATACTTTGCGTTCTTTACTTTTTTGCGTTGAATTATACCTGGATTTTTCTCTTTCATAAAAACCGCTTCCATCAGTCTAAAATCAGCTTCGTCATGATTGCGTCCAATAACAATCAAATTAAATATTTTGTCAATAGAGAATTTGTTGTTATTGTCCTTAAGAACTTTGTGATTTGGAGTTGCAAAAATGTCCTTTCACTCGAATATGTGGGTGATGGATGGCATCAAGAAATAGATGTAAACTTGCCTGTGCAACATGTGCACAATATCTTGGCAGAACTATCCGCCACAATTCGCGAGAAAAAATTCTGCAACCACAACTCATCCATCATAATTCATTAAACACAATAGCAAGTGTTATGATCAGGGCTGCAGACTCGGACTAAGTAGGTAAATCCTACCGTGTCCGAGTTCGGCAACGACTGTCTCAAATTTTTACTTTTGATAATAAAGGCTGGTGTTTTACGTATCCATGCAATGTGCGATGCAATGGCTGTACAAACTAGCATAGCCATTTCGCATCGCAATGCAGATTTTTAAGAATGTTGGAGAGGGACTTTTATATATCCCTCGGGTGACAAAATCCAGAAGCTGAAAGGCTTAAAATAATTTTGAAGACTGTAAAACTATTAAGACTTATGAAGACTATAAAGCAATATTGGAAGCACGAGCCTCAAACAATGATAGAGACACGCGATGCCAAGGTCTTGTGGGACTTCGAAATACGCACAGACCACTACATGCAAGCAAGAAGACCAGACATCATAGTGGTAGAGAAGATGAGATTTTTTACCTCCTCCCCCTAATGGAAAATTCATGAAAACTGGTCCACACTCCCTCCCTCACCCCCCGTGGACAGTGAACAATTACTGATATTCATTGTGGAGATTCAACATTACTAATCTGCATTTCAGTGTGGATGCAGCACTAAATTATATTCAGCGTAATTACTAGTATTCGATAATCCGGCTTGCAGTATTGGCTGTCCTTCGACCTCTGTTCACGAATATACGCCGGTTGTTTATACCATAAGATAGTATGTGATGTAAGATGGGTGTGTGATGTAAATAGAACTCGCACGGTGGCAGTTTCACTATGGTTTCACTCATCCATCGAACCACAGACTGCTCCAATCAATCAGCAATGGACAAGTTGAGGTCCTTGAATCAACAAACCTATTAATAAAACGCTGTCGACTAGATGACATATACCATTTTTCAGGTACCTACTTTGAGGTATTCTAAAACCTCAAGCCAGACATTTATAAAGATTCAAAGTGATCATTGCAAAATGATAAACGAAGATTCATGATACATCCATATAACAATAATTATAACATTTTCCCGTCGTCATGAGCCTGCTGTCTTGAAAGAGAGCACAGGTCGCGCCACATAGAATTTCATTCTGCTGTATGTTGAAGCAGCATGTAATAATGTGCCTGTGTTAATTCTGTGAAGAATTATGGAATATTCTTAAATTATGAAGATAATAATTCTGTGAAAATAGGCTTCGACACGAATCGTCGAGAAGAAAAAACTCGCTTTTCTTTTTTATTGTAATTGAACGAAGGATTTAGCAAAAACCTAGGCCCCATCTCACTGCTGGGTTAGACGTTTTAGATGCCTGGTTAGACATCTAACCGACAAGAACCACAAAGCCAAAGCTGCAGTGTTTCTGAATACTTATTTATTTGCATTTGACCAAAAAATGGAAGACGTGAGCAAATGGTGAGCAAACCTATCAGTTTTGATTTTAAACATTTTATCAGTTTGAACTGTCTGTCGAAATATTGGTCATTTAAACAAGGGAGTAAGAGACTTTCTCGAATATGTGTGTAAAAATTGTTTTAGCACGTGAGCTTAATTGATTATTCGGAAGAAATGGAATAAATCATCAAGCTAAATACGATAATCAAGCATTCCGCAGAGCATAATGACTTACTTTGATTCACGACGTCCATTCTTTTTACGAGCCATTTTATTTTTATATGACTGATACGACCCGGATCGCACTGAAAATAAAGAAAATTTTATCTGGTGAACATGCTGAGCAATATAGCAATTAACGATTCAGTGAAATCTTCCACTCAATCCCCTCTTTCCCAGTCATTCAAGACTAGCTATTTCCATTTCCACACATTTGGTTTAAGTTCCTTTTTGTATTCCTCCGTTTCGTATCCATTCTTCTTGCTTGACCTCAGAAATGTACTTGCTAAGTAAAGCTCATTTCACTTCTATCCACGATCTCTGAATGCCAGAATTCTCAAACTCTGGTTGATTACCCAAAGTTGGGCAAAATTGGGATATATTTTTTGGGTAACGGGGATTTCTTAAAATAAACAAGATTGTTTACTGTAGGGCTATCTTTCTAGAATCTGTCTTCACTCTTGTCATAATTAAACTTGAATCAAACAGTAATTTACTCCACTACTGCATTCAAAGAAGAATGCAAAACATAGAAAAGAATTTGAGCATTTCTATAAAATGTTTGACTTGTTTCTGCCTAATTGGCGCGTGGGCCTATTTGTTGACAGATAGGCTGAACATACGCGACTGTCTCGCTCCGCCATGTGTTTTGCATTATCCAAGACGCATTGATTACATATTTGCCAGAAAAGAATTCTACTTTCCCGCTGAAAGATCTCAGTTTGACATTTTGGTGAGTTCATGTTCGTTAGCAGCACGCCACCTTTTTTTACTTAATCTGGTTTTGGATCTATTATTCAACAGTTGAAGTTTCTATTTCTAGATTGTATTTAATCGGAAATTGCATCTTCTATTAAATTGGATTGCTTTTTACAGTGAAAAACACTTTTTGTTCTGTCCACTGTCGAAGCAACCATGATGGTCAGTCCCAGAGGTCATGAATATTTTTCTTGATCATTTTACTATTCTAGGCAATCGAATTGTTTCCCATCCAATATCATATACATCACTATAGATGCGGAAGCATCATGGAGTGAACATGAATGGAAGTAAAAAATGTGCAAAATACGCATAATGTACAAAATTCACTCTGTTCCACATTTCTGAAATAGATTTTGATAATTTACACATGCATGTTGTGAACTATGATAGGTATGCATATAAATGATCACAGGTGCTTGAATACACAATTATGATCAATTAGATTCATACATAGATGATGTAATACTTAATTACAGGAATTGCAGCGGTTAATCGGTGAATAGATTTTTAATTATTTAATTTTGATTGTATTCGGACATTTAACTTAAAGTTAATACAAAGAAACACCTTTACATATCAGAACTAGGCGTCATGTAGATAAGTTAAAGGTGTATTCAGAAGATTTTTCCCTTAAAAGTCTAGAAATTCAAAGTTTTTATCGAATTTTCATTTTTATCGACTCATTTGTGCTTACGAGGAACAATGTGGTCTTATTGACAAACTTGGAGAGGCTGTATTGATAAAATTCTGAAGAAGAACACCTCTTTTTCAAATCGCCTGTCATTTAGGTTAGCGGACAAGAGACTAATCGAACGTTTCTTTCTGAGAAGCTTCACCACTCACTATCACTACACGTCAAAGCAATAATGAAATTGGCTACATCACAGCACACTACAACTCATCCATGCTCTGGTCATATTGTGTGGAGAGTATATGGCCATGTTTTTGGCTATGTAAAATTATTATTCTCTTGTTTTCGTGTCCTGGGTAACAGTGAGCTAATGAAGCTGAAAATTACAAAGCCGTTATGATGATAATCAGAGTTGGAAGCTGGTCGGATTTTTGAGTCCGGTCTGCGATAAGTGAATATGATAAGTAATTCAAATTGGCTAGAAATGACTTGAATTATTTATCAAAGACGATGAAGTTTAATACGACCTTTCTCTACACCATTACCAGAAATTCAGATGAAGGCATTGTAATTAAGATGAAATTTATTCCACATATTCAATCATGAGATACTCTTCACCACATCATATTGCATCTTTTTTTAAATACACCATTTCAAAGGAAAAGCAAGAACAACAAAAATCTATTCCAAGGCACAGTTGGAAATTTTTTTTATTTTCAGCATATGAAGTAGGCCCACAAGTACCAGCTAACTAGCATATTTCATGTCAAGCAGAGAGCGCTCTCCTGTTCTTATAAGTTCAGATTTTTAGAAGACTCTCTCACTTCTTGTGTCAATGTTGAGTGATCTGAACTAGGCCTGCTGATGATTCCTAATGTTGGATGTAATGGCAGCTACTCAGGTCTGTTCCCATTTTTCAAAGGAGGGTGAGACTCAATACTTATTATTCTAGTTGTTTTCCACACTGCCTGTCGTTGACACAAATGAGATGATAAAAATAGAGGTAATAAAAGCTTTGAATCTTTATGCAAACATGCGATGCATTTTCGAATGGTATTTCTGGAAAACGAATAACTCTTGAAATGGCATTTTTATCTGACGTATGCGATGCTTTAATTTGACAAGTTATGAAAAGATTTTCCCTGGAAGTGCTGTAAGTCAAGGAATTCGGGTATTTTTGACACTACCATGTACGGAAAGCAAACATGCGCTATACATTATGCATGCACTACATGTGCACTATATATTTAATCGCTCTGCTCAGCTTATGTGACATATAGGTGTGTACTAAAAGCACAAAGTAAAAGATGAATTACATTTGTCACTAATTTCCTCTGAGTAAGATTCACAAATCTATACGTTGCTACTCAAGCTTGTTGCTCTACATACAGTACATGCATATGTAGATAGCTTGTTTTGAATTTACATGATTGCTAAAAATTCTAGCAGTCCGTTTCATAAAAAGTGGATCATGCTAAAATTTTACTAAATAAAACATAAGTATGATACAGAAAGCATTTTTCATGTTATTTCATGTCCCTAATATATTTAAATGTCCTTATATAATCTGATAAGCTATGATACAGTAACGGTTCATAAGAAGCTAATATTTTGTGGCCCTACCCTTATTGTCAATGACATTACCAATTCGTCTAGGCATTGATTCGATGATATCGTTGATTTTTGACTGATCTAACTTTCTCCACTCTCTTTTAACAGTGACGTTAGTTGTGATACGCCATCTGTAGGTAGCAGTGAACGACGAACGTTACGTTTTAGAATACTCCATACATTTTCTATGGGATTCAGATCAGGAGAACGAGCTGGCTAAGATAATGTCCTAAGCCCTAATTGAGACTTGCATAAGTTGACTCTACTACTCCTGTGACACGTAGCATTATCATCCATAAATAACCAAGTCGATGGATCACCAAGTTGATCTGTCATTTGGCCAATGTTCATTCGTAAAACATTCACGTGGTGGTCACATAGATAAGACCATCACTATCCTTCCGACGGACTGATGCCTCATCAGACCAGACAACCCGATCCCATTGATTTCGCCAGTGACAATGACTCATTGCCCATCTGAGACGTCTTTTTGTATGCTGATCCGATAATTCGATCTCAGAGGGCCTCTTACAGCTCTTGAAATTCGACTCAATAAGTCTTCTACGAATAGTGGACTTAGAAATAGACGAGACTAGTGCAGCCATCTCAGTTAACGAGAGACTTGGATCAACTTTAACAAATCTCAAAATTAGGCGGTCTCTACGTTTGGATGTTTTGCGTGGACGGCCAGAGCCCTCTTTACGACAGAGTCGAAAATCATCATTATGCCATCGATGCACATTTGTGTAAGGGACATTTAGTCGCTTGCTTGTAGCTCGCAAAGAAAACCCTCGTTCTAGCAAGGCTGACACTTTGCCTTTTGTGAATGCGATCTCGTTATTGTTCATTTGTGCTTTGTATTGTTTTCAACCGGTAAGAGATAGATTTCTAGCTGAAAGCAATCAGGAGTGCTGCCAACACCACCGCAACGAAGTCAGGAAGCTATGGATGGAACATGAAGTCCAGTTAATCACATGTAGCAGTTACGTTATTGTTGATGAATGATGGTGCTATACTGGCTCTGATTGACCGATTTTCTTTATTTTTGTTTTGCTTGATAGCTTTTGGCTTGTAGAACAGCATATTACATAACAAAGGAAACAAATGTAATTTTATAAGAGTGAGGTATGATTTTGTGTAACATTGCTAAATGAAGATCAAATTATGTACTACTTTTTTTATCCATAACAGGAAAACAACTCAATATTCATGCTTAAAATTTCCAACAATGATATTAGTAAGCACAACTGACATATCTCTCAAATTTCAGAGAAAGTCGTTCAAGTTTAGCGGAGTTAGACAAAGTTGAAGTTAAGGCGATGTTTAAGGGTGATCCATTTTTTATGAAACAGTCTGTAGCTACCGATCGAGCTATGTATGTAAGTTGTGTGAATTGCGTGACTTATTTGACAGTTTATTTCATTGGATCTCTGCCGATACTCGACTTTGCGACGACAAATTATTGACGGATCTCTCAAATTCAAAGAGACTTCTATAACCGAAGTCGACCCAGCTCTACAAAAAATGTCCCAATCCAAGCGAAGCCAATGCTCATTTCCGGTGAGTCTCTGCAATGAGTTACATGCAATTTCAAAGTGCCCCGGCATAGGTCTTACATGACTCGTAAATATGACACCACGTAGACATTACATATTGTGTCGATTAACTAGTTAATCGAAAAATGTAACCGCTGCAATCCGTGCAGTCAATCATACGATAGAATGTACGTGTTGCCTGAATAATGCGGACGTATTTCACTACGGGAATATAGCGGCAGGCAGGTCTCGCGGATACGTGCGGCGTATAACATGAAGCATCACATGCATACAGACGACGATAGCACTCACTTGTAGTACCACTTGACTCAGACGACAGAAAGTCTGTTGAGAAAAAGTGTAAATGCATCATTCTCATCATTACTTATTTATCTCACTTCTTGAACTTGTATTCTTCTAATGCATGTCATCGTGGACATAAACAGATAAAATGTAGTTTCCTAAAATTACCTTAATAGACAAATACTTTCCTTTCTGTATTTTGTTGCGTTCAGCAGTCAAGGTTGAATCAATTCTTTATCTGTTAACTCTAGAAATGCTTCCGGTTCTTAAATTAATGCCTTCTGCACAATCTACTTACAAAAAGCATTTTTTTTACTCATATATTTGCTCTGCCACTTGAATAGCATTCATCACTACCATGTTGAAATGTTATATCTGAGTCACTAAAGCCCAAAAAAAGTACACAACCAAGTCAATGGATGAAACACTAGATGACACGGTTCATTAGGCATCTGTGCGATGCGCACTAACTCTTTGAGAATAGGAAAGTATACTAACAAAGTTCTGGTAACGATGTTGTGATGTAAATTCTGCTTCGCAAACAGAAATTAATTAATTTTGTAATACAAAAAATTGCAAAGAAAGTAAGACTTATTATAAATTCTCACTAAAATGTCTCATATTTTCATTATTTATCAGATAGCCTTGATAATTTATATATCAACATACTTAAAAACTGTTTGGATTTCAGAATTACAAATTACGCTAAATTGTAACTGTAACTGTAATTACGCTAAACTGTAAATTGCGCGTCACAATACGTCCATCGTACTGAGGATGCATTCTTGCCGAGATGAATTGTTCGTCATGAAAGGATGTTATCTGAAATGGGGCGGACAATTCGAGTTGATCTTGGCACCAACTTTTCTTCTCAACCGGGGTACGATTATCGTCATCCATCTACCGAAACATAAAGCTATACTTGAGCTTTGAAAGCTCGAAATCATTGCAAAGTAGCATTTTTATTTCGAATTTTGTGCGATATCATAAATCTACTATCTGCCACGAAATCAATGGAAATCAACTGAGCTGTAAAACCGCTTGCACTTCTGTCAGAATACGCAGACATTTGAGAAAGTGGAACAGAATTTGATCAACCTTTTTTTACTATATTATCATGGTCATATCCTAGGATACTCTAGTACTCTGTGGTTAAGCTCTCACTTTACTGTAGAAATTTAGATTGCTTTCAGTCAGACAGGGATCGATCCCCTTAACAGACCGAGCGCACGAACAAATCATATATGCACTGTGACAGTTCAATAATGACCAAATATATCCTCTTTTGCATTTTCGTTCAATATCGAGCGGATATATAAGAATAAATTCAAAAATGTTTTAGTTTCATCTGATTCTCAAAACTGCACTCAAGTTTGAGATGTGTTCAGCTAAGTGCGGGTTCATTGCATACTGAACTTTCAAAAGACAAGTTCTTCACTCCCACTTTCATTGCAGGATAAAAGTAAATGAATCAAAATAATTCTTTGCGCAGCCTTTCGTGTTTCGAACTTGTAGACTGGGGCTAAGCTAAACTTCCAACCTCCGCAGACGAGGACTTTGTAGCAAATATTTATCGTTCCCCTATACCATGCGTTCAAGTTTTCGATTGATTTTTGGCTGAACTTTGTTAATGTAATCCGCCTCAAATAGTCTGGATCTCAGGGCATTACTTTTCTTACTTCTGATTTCAATACTGGTATTGCCACAATCAGTGCGATTATGACGTATGTGGTGTGAGAGAGCACTTTTGTTATCTTTCTTAGTGATACTGGACCGATGTTCGTTAGACACATTATCCGATAATGTACACATTATCACATAACGTGCATGTGAACTTGTAAACCACATTTTTACTTTTGCTGTTGATGCTTGTTTTGAATGATATTGAAAGATGGTGATTTTATTTTCTTTTTCGCTATTTTTACGATTAATTTCGGTTAACATCCGCTAACTATCTTCAGTTAAACAGCCAAGCCAATTTATTCAAAAGTTGATACTTGGATTCAAGTTGCAAATAATAGAGTTTTGTTGATTTTTATTTGTAATGGTCTGATGTGCAGTCCGCTAAATATCCCCAAATTTTGTCAGAAGGTTACAAATAAGTTTAAACTGGTAATCACTAAAAATTCAGCTCCCTCACTATCTCCACTTTCTAAGATGCTTGACCAAAAGCTAAGGTGCTAAAAGTACTTCCCTCAGTCTTAATATGGAAATCATTCATTACATCCGTGATTATAACAGATTTATTGACTTACTGAGGCCAAGTTTCGCCGGAAGACTAAGAGCGCGACTTCCTGGCCGCTCAAAACTATCGAATGCTTCCCTCGGTATTGCATTGAGTCCTTTCATGTCGAAGTCGTCTTCTTCGTACTTAAGATCTTCGTCATCTTCGTCATCATCATCCTCATCGTTGTCATCATCATCATCATCTTCTTCAGCTTCGGAATTGTCACAGGAATTGCTCAGACTTGAAGCATATGTCTCTGTTTGACGACTGTAACCACGAACCAAAGTCCCTTGGGAATCTAAGTGACGCTCTTCGGCAAGTGGACGAAGCAATAGCTTGCACAACTTAAGTTCACGAAACAATTCTGTCCTGAAATGACAGCGGAAATAATATGAATTAAGGAGCAAAAACACCTCATTAACTCGCATCATACCATGGGGTGGAGATCAACCTTTCCGAATATTAGCTAATATAGAATGATACTTAACTTACAGACTTATATAAAGGCTTGTTAGAGCTAATGAATTATACGAATCTTTACATTGTGGCAAGAATTTTACTGATATATTACATATTCATTGAAGATTTGAGCAAAGCGACCAAGTACTCTTTAAATTTTCATTTATTTTGGATATTCAATTTTCAATTTCCATAGATCAATTTTTAACGGCAGAAATATCTAAAATGTGTTCCTTTTAAAAGTAATGGTGGGCTATACAGGGTCGAAAAAAGGACAAAAATCCATTGGAACACCAGCTCATTTCAATGAGTAGTGTCTCCTAATCATTTTGGCACTAATTTTATTGAAATCCGTGCAAAATTGAGTAGGAGCGGACGGAAACAAACATGGTAAGTTGCTCTGTTAAAATTTTCACGGTTGATGTATTCTGCGAGAGTTCGTACCAAGCAATGGCTTCAACAGGAAGCACCTGCGACTTATATTTGGTTGACTACAAATAGATCTGCGGATTTCTAGCATATAAATTAGCATCACTCGTGTTTTCTTTGAATAACTATATGAATGGATCCCAGAATTCCTGGAATTTCAGCCCGCGGGTTGCCATTTCATTTTCTGTAGAAACCTCAGCTGATGCCAGTGTGCATGTCAGTGCATGAATTTTTTCAATCTCAGTCCAAAATTTAATTACTGTATCAAAGCTTTTAAAATTTAGTTTCTGAAATCACGGTTATGCTTACTTCTAATTGCGTGAAGACATAAGCACATATAGGCCTATTATAGGTTGGTGGTGAAAATGGATCCCTAAACTCTGTCCAAGGGAAAGACTAGAAGTGATATTGAATGGCAAGAGCATTCGCAGCAACATTTAAAACGCATGTTACTGTTACAAAACATGCAGATCATCGACGTAGATCATCCAGAAGAATGCGATCTATAGATTTTTACTCGGTATAGAGTAATAAATTTATAAATGACCATGTTATATGCCTATCAAAATTTTAGAGATTCTAGATGAACTCTCTTTTGAGTACCGATCTGAAGTGCAGATGAAACAGGGAAGAGAAGAGCAAATCATTAGAATTGGAGAGTCAAACACTTAATTTTCCTAGACTTTTTAAAGAAAATTTCCGATCCCAACATCTTCGATAATGATGAAATGATTTCTACTCAGTCAATCAGTCGGGAGCCATGAAAGTTTGAGTAATGTCGACATTTGAGGGAAACTACGAGAAGCAATTGAAGCTGCACTTCATAAACTTGTAATCTTATCAAAAGAGGCATAATATGTTCGACTGAAAGTCCTGCATAAGTTCTGAATTAGCCCACTCTGTCAGACTATATCGGTAGCTCAATATAAAAATCGAGCTACAGATAGCACCGGGGAGCATTAAGAAAAATCAAAAGCGGCAGTGGAAATATTTTCTTTTAAGTAATCACCTCAAGACGTTGTGTAACACTAGCATGAAAGCTGAAGAATATATCTGATTCATATTGGTGCACAAATGCAAGTCGTGGTAGGTTCCTAAATCACTGTTGATCTGATGAAAAAGAGAAGAGTATACCCATTGGTGTCAAGCTTAAATTGCGAACTGAAGTAGCATATCGAACATTCATCCACGAATAATTACCAACCACTCCATCTGATGCAGACCTATCCGAAATTCGACATCACAATTTTTGCCCAACATTCTATTGATTATGGCAATTGACCCAAACAAAGCGCATTCTCTTCCGGAGATGTCTAATGAAGACCAATGCAGACACAATGGATGCAAATGAGCCTTTCATTAAGTATGAAAGAAAAGGGGCTTCGTACAAAACGATATCATGAAAAATATCCTGAACGTTCCTAGCAGCACCTTAACCTCTACAGCCTACCTCCACATATTTCCACTACTATACCGCAAGTGGCAATTGGTTTTCCGGCAATAATTTTCAGACGCATGGATTTTGGATGTTGCTAAGATAGTTCCCACGACATCAAATAAATTTCGTTTCATGACTTTCATGACAGTTTCATCAAAAACCGAGTTTCAGGAACATCTTGTGAGAAAACTATTTTGGAAAGGAGCCTTGTTTTGCCGACTGAGATACTAGTGAAAAGCGTCGTAGGAATGTAGAGCAGACAACTGTATCAGTGATCACGCAGACTGATCATTTACAGCAGAGCATATTGAACGGTTCACATTGAACGGAGGCCGGAAACGCTGGTGTTGTGATTCTCATTGCGGAGAAATGAGCTGACAAAATTGTGGGAGTCGAAAGAATCTCAGAGCGTTGCATTGTTACACGTATCTTGGTGTATAGGAGAGTGTGTCATGTCCTGCCCTCATATGCACCTCAAGCAGGATGAAGTGATCAGGAGAAGGATGCATTTTGGACACAGTTGACTCTCACTGTTGGACGAATTCCGGATCAAGATATGCTCATTCTTTGTGCTGACTTAAATGGTCATGCAGAACGAGACACTAACGGATACGATGGTGTGCATAGTAGTTTTGGTTTCGGTGACAGAAATAATGAAAGTTTGCAAATTTTGGACTTTGATGACGCGCATGGTCTCGTTCTTACCAACAGTATTTTTAAGAGACACGGAAAAGTTGGTAGCGTACAGTTCTGGAGGAAACGAGGATGCTGTCGACTACATCTCGCAGGATACTCATCCGCAGTCGCAATAGAATTTGTTTAAAGATTCTAAAGTACGTGGAGAGGAATGTGTATCTCAACACCGACTGCTACTCATTGACATCCAACTAGAAAATTTGAGGAAATTCGCCAAGAAAATCATTCCACGATTGTGAGTTTGGAAGCTGAAGTCTCCTGAAGTAGCCATGCATTTTAACGAAGAGGTTATGAAGCATGACGGAAGTGTTGCAGACCAAAATACAGTTGACTTGGCGTAGAACAGTATGAAGACAGCCTTGATATAGTGCTGAAAAGGTGTGTGGTCGCAGCAAAGGCTGGGCAGGCCGAAGAGAGATCTGGTGGTGGTATTCGGAAGCGGAAAGTGCTGTCACAAAAAAGAGATTGCACTTCAAGCAATGGCAGAAAAACAAGTGTGAGGCAACTAAAGCTTTCTATACAAATGCGAGAAGGGCTGCTAGGAAGACAGTATGGCAAGCGCACGAGGGCAAGCGCCGCGATTTCGACATGTGACATCGTGAACGAAATGTTTCTGCTTAGCAAGGAAACCTCGATCAGATGGCTGTCGAAGTTGTTCAACTTGGTCATCCGTGATGTGCGAATCCCGCGAAATTGGTGTAGAAGTGTTCTCATCCCGATCTACAAAGGTAAAGGAGATTCGTTGCAATGTGAATCCTACAGAGCTATCAAGTTACTGGATCATGCAATGAAAGCGTTTGAACGTGTTATAGAAAAGAGGTTGCGTCGCCAAATATCCTTAGATGAGATGCAGTTTGGCTTCATGCCGGGAAGAAGCACGACAGATCCTATTTTCATGACACGGCAGATCGCTGAGCATTATAAGGCCAAGCGTAAGAAAGTTTTTTTTGTCGACTTGGAAAAGCTTTTGATAGGGAAGTTCTGCGATGGTCGCTTAGAAAGAGTTGTGTGGAGGAATGGCTTGTCAGACCTATCATGTCTACTATGGAGCGTCTACGGTTGTAAAAACATCTTTCGGAGATTGTGACAGCTTCGCGGCCAATGTTGGTGTGCACCAGGGCTCTGTGCTGAGTCACTTACTCTTTGCCATCATCATCAATGCTGTTTCCAGTTCTGTAAGAAAATGCTTACCCTACGAACTGTTGTACGCTGATGACCTTCTGCTTATGGCTGCTACTGAGAGTGAACTCCAAGAAAAGATTACCGCCTGGGAAACGAGTCTGTCGGTGAAAGGTCTGAAGATGAACACAGGAAAGAGAAAAGTACTGGTTAGTGGAACAAGGGATAGGATAGAAAGAAAATACCAAACAGCGAAATGGCCACGTGGGTATGTGGTACTTGAGTCGGAAGCAACTCCATTCGGTGTACTTCCTGTGCGAAGTGGGTGCATGCGAGATGCAGCAAAATGATGGGAAACTTGAACAGAGCTACCACCATCGTTTTCCGAGCATGCGTATCAGGGCCACACATGGATGTCGAATTGACGGCGGAGTGTGTCGACATGGAAGGAGCTCGCCTTGAGTGTGTGAACAGTTTCTCCTATCTTGGGAACGTTCTCGATAGCTCTGGAGGTGTTGATTCGGCAGTGGTGTCAAGAATAAGATGTTAATGGTGTAAATTCCATGAGCTGCAATCCTTCTTGACGTCCAAGGGGCCATCTTTAAGAACCAAGGGTCGTGTGTATGGAGCCTGTGTGCGACAACCTATGCTTTATGGTTGCGAGTCATGGCCGCTGCTTTCATGACATGAGAAGATGATTGCGCGTGTAGAGATACGAATGCTAGGGTGGATGTGTGGTGTCAGACAATCGGAGAGGAAATCGGATGACAGCATTAGGAAACCAATGGGTTTTGAGAACATCACAGCCGTCGCGAGGAGGTAAAGACTACGCTGGTTTGGCCACGTGGTAAGAAGGGATGAGACAGAATGGATCAGAAAAGTTATGTGGATGGAAGTAGATGGCAAAAGAGGAGCAGGAAGACAAAAGAAGACCTGGAAGCAAGTGGTGAACGATTACCTCAAACGTGTTGGAGCCGAGGCCCGTGATCGACGGAATGGAAGTCAATACTCAAACAGCAAATGGCTAACACAGCATCTTCAGGAAGCAAAGGACGCAAGAAGGGATAAGTGAGTAAAAGGTCTAACGTTTGCAACCTGCGTTATGCGATATACCAAATGACGTGCAATGCGTGCTTCAAAATTTACACTAGGCGAACACGCAGACGAATCCGATCTCGTTCAAACGAACCTATACCGGTATTTTCGCGATCGGATTCGGCGGTGAACGATCATTTTCTGTGTGAGCACAGCGACAACACTGTCGTAGAAGTTACTAGGAAAATTTTGCACTATGATGCAAGGAACGTCTGCAAGAGAACCATCCTCGAATCTATGTGCATTGAGCAAAGTAATCAAAATGAATTGGTGAATGAATGCAAGGCTTTCTCCTTGGTTTGACCTTGTATTCTGTGCAATTATTTTATTTTCTTAGAGCACTTATTTATACTTTCTTATCTAGTTATTTTTTTAATTATGTCAGTAGTATGTCCATTGTAAGATAAATTCTGTGTAAATGACCTTGAGGTGCCTTGGGATAATGGAATGCATTCACATCGTCTTCTGTGGCTTCATTTACCCCGCAAGTCCTTTCATTTAAATACAGTACTCGTGGAAGGAAAACTCCGGTCATTCTTGAATCCATATCAGTCACCGAGTACGTTGACAAGTTTGTGCCATTATACGTCTACCAATTCGTACACCTAAAATCATAACCCCATAAATTATACATTTCTGGAAAGTCTTTAAATGGAGGTCTTGTGCCTTTTTAAATTTTATTTCACAAAATATATTAACAACATGGCTTAAGTTTGCCACAAATGAACAAATCATCAATGTGATTTGTGCTCGAAATGATCACCATTTGAGTCACGCACTTACTGCAGTCTGTGAACAACGTGGGAGGGACCTGTTCCAAAGTCTTTGGTATGATATCGTTGCTGATGTTCGATATCTTATCCCTCAGCTGCTGTACGGTGCACGGTTTAGTCGTGTGACAAACTTTGACCCATAGAGTAAATATTTTAGGTAGAGTGGTAACTCCGCATTTATTAAATCCCCAATGTGTATACACTTTCGATTTTGTCAAATGAACTCAAAGGAGATACAGTCGGAATTGTTCTAAATGTGAGCTATGCGCATTTATGCAGTTTTGTAGAAATTACAACGGAATTGACTGATCATGATAGCATAAAGCAGAAGGAAATGATGTTGTTTTACAGTTTTTCCGTGTCTGACAGCGTTGGAGAGGTAGTGTTTTTGTTAAATTGGAAGCTTGATGACCTGCACTATTGCTTTCCTGCTCAACCTCAAGAGAATCTTCTTAAGCGTGATCAGGCAACAGCTGCCACTGGCATTGCAAAATCACAGATTCAAAGACAATGATTTCAATTAACTTTGAATGATGTAAATAGGTCCACATCACTATTCAGATTCAAGAAATGAAACATGAATTTATTGAATCATAAAATCAAGCCGGTGAAAATTGAATTAAAAACTTGAAATTTCAGCCAAGAAAGCACGGATAATATCGCGACTTTTTCATGAAGACTTCCATTATAATACGTAACATGAAATTCCTTTGATAATCAGCTTGATTTCCGCTTAGTTGGAATGATTATTAGCAAATATTCATTCCTTTTGATATCCAACATGCTTTATACTACTTACAACGGGGAGTCATCTCGGTAGTATTTAAATTGGCAAAATTTTGACTTTTTTAGAAGTGCTCAAATAATTTTTTGGACAGCAGGACCGCAATCTCCGCAAAAAACTGAATCTTTTCATATAAAAATTTTCACTGTATACAGATTTTTTTTGAGTCGACACTCTACCTATATATCCCTACTCTATGCTTTGACCTTTAGTCAGTCCGCTTTAGCTTCAGTCAGCTATTTTCGACAAAATTGTCGCCTAGTGCGTAGCAATGGAACAAGCAAAACGCTGACACACACACACACATTCTGTGCATACTCTCAGTTACACAAACACGCACGCGCATGAGCACAGGTGCATGAAAAGTACACCAGCCCTTGCCAGAAGTACGAAAAGAACTTGTTATACCAGAACTAGTACACCAGAACTTGTGCGTCAGAACTTGTCAAAAGACCTTGATGAAGGTATCTTCCAAATTGTTCACACTTCATGTAGCTATTCAATTTCGATCACAAATTGTAGTGTTGATGTGTTCATCTATGTGGCAAAATTAAGCCATATTGTTAATGTACTTTCTGAAGATAATTTGTAAGGCACGTCAGAATGCAGGCTTAATAAATATTCAACAAGCTAAGAGTTAATGAAACGCAGTCACTGTCACTGCATTCCACTTTGTCAATGGACTGCTTTTTACACGTAGATGACTCACAAGATGATCATGTGTTGAAATAAACTGTTCTAGGACAGAGTTTGCAACGTTTTGGTTTGGTCTTGATCGCTTTGTTCCTGCTGTGATTTTGTAGCATTTCGGTCAGAAGAGGAAGCTGATGCCCGGGAGCCTGAAAGCTGTCGCGTCGAGATTTGAGTGTTCAACGATTTGGCCATCATTTGACGTTTTATGACGGGATCAACACACTGACAACCACACTTCAATATGAAATCAGAGCGAAAGGATGCTGGTGAAGAGTCATTTCAGCCTATATCCCAAGAGATGAGACTCACAATAATACGTACATTCAACAGCGCCCTATCATGTTACAAAAGAAAGTACGAGTATAAGGCTCTCGCCGGCACCGTCTTTTACATGTAGATAGTCTGTGACTTAGGCCTGGTCAGCCGCATCAACACCAGACTTGATCATGATCCTCAACAGCTTCAGGGAGTCCGCTTTCCATGTTTCATGCATCGGTATGCATAGCAAATATTAGAAGCAGAGATGCTTTCTTTTTATCACAATAGTAGAACAGAAACTGTTGCTAGACTTGAAATATTTTGCTGATTTCACTTTTCGAATCACAAGGTCTTTTGTCTTTAGAGGTATACTCTTCCTTAGATCGAATTGTACCGGTCATGGTAGTGCCTCTATCGCATAGCTTTTTCAGCCAAATTATAACTGCTGAACCAGTTATCACAGGTTACGTCATGACTTTTTTATCAAAACGTAATCTCGAAATAGACATTGAATGCCTCTGTTCAGAGTTGGAAAAGTCGGAATTGGAATTGGAATTGGAATTGACGATATTTAAATCTACTGGAATTGGAATTGGAATTGACCTTGATAAAGCTCAATTCCACTTTTTCGATAGACCTGTGATAAATCTATTTGTACAAAAATTGAAATCACAGTATTCGGCCGTTGTGTTAACTGCACGCAGAGACAAGAGAGAGAGATAGATCGACAGAGCTAGTATTATTCTATTGTTGAATAAAGGGTGCTTATTGTGACTTTGATGGGCCTACAGTCCCCGGACAATGTTAATTCAACAATTAAGCAAACAATGAGAAGATAATCATCTTTGTTCAATCTGTTATTTAGTTATTTATCATGTAAGATAATTAATCAAAATAAAGCAATTGTTGAATTTAGTTGTTGATTAGATAAGCACAAAAATTGGAGATTAACTTAATTGTTGTACACAAGAAAAACAATCGGTTTGGAAAGAGGAAAATTAACCCTGCATTAAAGGGCAGCCTGTCAGTTCGAATCACAATATAGACAGTGTCAACAAATTATTCTAATAATTAATGATTCAATTAAAATGGCAATGACATGAAATATTATTCAACTTCCAATCACAACAATTGACAATATTAATTTTCAAGACTATAGTTATACAAATACGATACTCAACGATAAAAGAAAAACTTTAAACTTTCATTTCCCTTCTTTGATGTTGAATTCACTTCAATTCGATCGGACTCACTTATACCAAAATAATATCATAAATATCATGAATATCAGTGTCACTTATACCGTCAATCTTCAATCGCGCTCGCTGATGTGTTGCCGCATACGCCACTGTGTTGTTGTTCGCTGGTAGGCAGTTGTAGTTGTTACTTCTGTAGTCAAGTTACACCGCGAGAGTCCGTAGTTCTTCTAACAGCTACTGAAGATGTCGTATGTGTTGTTGTTGGTAGTTGTTGTTGTTTCAATTTCTCATCGTCTCTAATTTATGCAAATTTTTGACACTTGACGATAAATCCACTTTCTTTTGAAAATTGAAAGAGTTTCCTTTAATCTCTGCTCGTTAGCTTTCGACCCGACCACATTTCGTTCTTATCACGGAATTTTTAATCTCCTTTTTTAACATGGACCATTAATCAGTTTTCATGATATCATTTTTATCGTCGTTTTTTCTTCCATCAACAATCACGTTATTCGCACATTGAATTTCTTTCTTCTGTCAGTTTATTAATAGATTTATTCGCATCTCTCTCTCTCTCTCTCATAGAAGTAGATAATAGTACACTAGAATAGAAGTTTGATATCTTGCCTATGTACAATGATGGCACATGGAAAAATCTACGGTTTGTAGATCAGATTCGATCTAAAACATTGATTCATAGTCAAACTATTTGCCAAGTTGGTTGTGGAAGTTGTTGACAGCAAATTAATCCAGGATTTTTATGAAGATAATATTAAGTGAGATGGTGGCATTGTTTCATGTGGTATAGCCTACTATTCCCTGGGTTGGTATATTGTGTCGATTTGCAGCAGTCATTAACAACTATTTTTCAAAATTCGAATTAAAAATTGGTCCACAAAGTCATAATTGAAAGTGGGCGGTGCACTGGTTGTAAGAATATCTCTATTGTAAGAATTCAATAGAAAAAAATTCTAATTATAGGATGATTTCTCCTTCATACGGTTAAGAAACCTAGCGCATCTGTCGAATAAACACATTGAAAGCTTCTTCACCGACAATAATTTCTCAGATAAGTGAATAGTCGCTGGAACTTTTCAATTAATCATTAAATGACACATGTGATATAGTGTGATGATATTTTGGAAGCTGATATTCGAAAGCATGTAAAGATTTTGAAAATTGTTCAAATATAGTGAACAGGGGAACCCTTTAAAGTAAAATGAATATTCTAAGATTTCTTGGCCTCTGATTTCAAGCTGGAGCAATGTATGTTCTGTAAATTGACATTGCAAGTTGCATATGTGACTGATAATACTCTTGATAGATTATAGGAGCAATATTTCAAAATGATGAACGTACAAAACGTTTTAAAGGATTTCTTTCTTTGTCATCCAGTCGCCGCAGTATTTTGTAAATTCACTATTGCTTTTGTGTATGATCTTTGGACAAGGGGCAGCAATCCAGATCACAATTTGCCTTGATAAATGCAAATACAAATAAGAAAGCATGGAAACCAGCTCGCACAATTTGCGTTTTGCCCCAACTTAGTTCTACCGGCGTGTGCCATAATTTTCATGCAATTTCCATTCTAGGACTTTCTATGGTACTGTTAATTTCTATGCTCTCTCTCTCTCTCAGCGTTTGATTCTTTGCTGACCGTTAATTTTCCTTTCTCTTTTTCACAAGATGTTGAATATCTCGTTTACGAAACGAAAATGGCGTAGGCTGACCGGCTACATATATACATGTACATGTACACAAGAAATATGAACTATGAACATGAGAACGCACATAGGAACGACGCAGGGAACGGCACACAGGAATAACGAGGATAGGATACGGGCACATGGGTTAGATTGAAGCGAGGAAACTTTAGATACATTAACATATACGCGTCGTGCAATTATCGGAATTGAATCTCATTATGGAATTGGAATTGAATTGAACTGTTTCGACTGGAATTGGAATTGGAATTGAACTGTTTCGACTGGAATTGGAATTGAAATTTCTGCTCTGGAATTGGAATTGGAATTAAAAAATTTCAGTGGAATTTTTCCAGCTCTGCCTCTGTTACTCACACATCTTTTTTGTCCTCAGATGACAACCTGCACTCTCCTACGGTATTTCCTGTAAAATGCAACTGATATCAGCTTCACATAAACAAATTATTTTCCCCTGACTTTGATGCGATCTGAAGGTGACACGGCCATGATAGAGTTCTTCGTCAATCGACTACATAGGTTTGAGTGTAAAAATTAGAGTCTCCAACTAATTATCCAACTTACTCCATAACTTGTCCTACTGAACTCAAATGATCATCAGGATCGTGCAGTGATACTTTATAGAATCCGAAAATAACTACTGGTGTAGCCTACTTGCCATTGTCCAAAAAGTCGAAATCTGTTGGGATAATTCTTATGTATGCAAAAGACAGCATGTAATTAGCCTGCCTAGCATTTACGTATCCATAAGATCACTAGAATGATTTCCACTTTATAATTACATATTTCATCAGAATGCACAGTCCTACATGTGAAGCCCTACTATTTGGACATCTGCACAAGTCCTTATCTGAATGTCTAATAGGGAGAATGCATATGGGTGGAAAATCCACCCCAAACGTAAGTTATTAATGTTTGCATCCCTAATAAAAGGATGAGGTATCTATGTGAAATCTAAATGCTGCATCTTAGTAAACATCAAATATGTAGTAAAGTCATGGAATATCATTCATCAACACTCAATAGTCTCTCGATAATCTTCAATGAAATTGATGTTGAGTTGGACAATCCACCCTGCACATAAACTAACGGTTAAAAGTCTTTTCAAAAATGTATAATTTGTTACGCAACAAATTTATACAAAACTTGCGCGACTTTAGGAACGCACTGTATATTGCCATTACTTTTAATTCTTTATACTGTATATTCAGCGGCACCTAAAATAGGCACCAGCATTGTCTCCATATTCGATTATTCTTCTTTTTCTTGGTCATGCGTGCAACATGTGTCATCAAGGACCCTAAGGTTTTTATGCCCTTCACAGACAAAATACATTATTTCTCATACATAGATGTTCAATAGTCATTTCGCAGTTGTCAGAACTACAATAAGTTTGAAATCATCCACGTTGTTGAGAAGTTAAATCGTATAATTCTTTCAAAAAAGTGGAAAGATATTAGCCCTAATTTTTCTTTTGCTTCAGCATAAAGAAACTTACTTAAGAAACAAAGGAAGGCGCTCCTCTCTTGCCCACTGCATCACCCGTTCTCGTTCTTCATCGGTGGCACCATAAGGAGGGGTTGCACAATCTACTAGGGAAGATCCTTCTCCTAAATCAGCCAATTGGAAAGTTCCAGTCAAGCGATTGTATTGTAGAAACTGTGGGAATGCCTGAAAAACGAAGGACTTGTTAGAAGACAAACCATGAATGAAGAATGTACATTGTACTTACCGGAAGGAACATGAAAGAGTTAAAATAGTCAAGGAAGAGATCATCGTATATCAGAAAGTCCTCCAAATTATCAGCAGTCACTTCCGCCGGTCCACCTGAAAAGTCATACATATATAGGAGTGATTAATGCAGTGTCTCGGAACCATACTGACGAATTCGTAAAGGATGAGACGCTTAGAAATGTGAATTTGAATTGATTATGTAGATTTTGGATATTCTTTGTGCCTTTTCATCATCTATCTGTCGACAACTGCAGTTAACTCAAGTATGCTCAGTTCAACGGACAATAAGAAATAATCAACTTTATAAATTATCTATTCAACGGTCATGCTTCTATCATTCATCTTCTAATCCTGCTATGAAACATGGAAACGATGACATTCAGGAGTATCTGAATTAATCCTGATTTATTTGAAAGTGTTGACTGGCGCAGTGGTCTTTTTGCTCGCTGTGCACCTGGGTCATCTTGTTCGGAATCCTGTCAAGCCTAAGACTTTTGGAACAGTGACTCTGCATTATTACGAATTACTTAGAAGGTGCTCGCCTGATGTGCTTCGAATTAGAAGGAAAGTGTATTCATTTATTTGTTATGAAATGAACTTTTATATACTACGCAATAGATGAAAAGAAACGTGCCTCCACAGAATTAGATTGTGGATGAAGAGATGTAGAGATAGATTCTTCAAAAACGACATCCGACTAGAAGAACATCCGTCTAAAATGAATTGAAACAGCTGACACTGATGATATATGTCAGAAAAAATACCTTCTTTGGGTCCTTTAGCCTACAACGTTTTGATCCATTTGATTGACGCCCTTATACCTAAATTGTAGTTTAAAATCGGTGAATGCTTGTTGTCAGCTTCTGCTTCTTTACCAGAATGAGTAACTTAGCAGCATGACGTCTTTGTTCTTAGTCATTGGCAAAGATTGTCGAAGATGCAGGTCGCTTTGTGTTCTTCAGCAAATTCAGAATCTTTCTTCGATGATTTCGGATGCGGTTCGCAGTAGTGTTAGGCCTTTCCGAAGCAAATCACAGGCTGAACTATGTGAAGTGAACAAGATATCAGTCACTACATATCTCGCGATTGGTGCTGAAGTAAGGACCACATATGACAATATCAGCTCCTAAATCATGGTGAAAAGCGTTATTTTCACGACCGGTATACATTTTCGCATTCAAAGCAAGGCAAGACAATGCCACACAAAGCCAACAAATTTAAGCCGTACACCTAATTCTGAGTTACTGCTTGATAAGTCTGCCCGGAGATTGAATCCATTCGACCAATTGATAGCCGAAGGTAAGATGCTATCTGGAATTCAATGAAATCGCATATTCTATCTATTTCAATAGAATTAGACCATTTTGTCTTGTAGTAAAAAGGTGTCACGTACAATTGTAGATCGTGAAGTAAATTTACAGAATAAATAAATGTGCTAGACATCGGTTAAAATTGACAACAGCGTGATTTTACTCATTTTATTTGCGTACTCATCATACCACCAGTGGTTGTCTTATGAGCATGGAATAGTTATCAATTCAAAAGTTGCAGGCATGCCTGTACAAAACCTAAGTAAGCCTGCAACGCATTTGAGACATGAAATGTTTGGTAATGGGACGTGGGTGCGTACCCCAAAGTGCCCACCTTGAAGTCGATGCAATACCTGCCCTAAACTCGTACCGGCGTACCTGGATGTTTGTTTTGATGTGTGCGAAATGATATCACAGCACGCACACCACTCACTTACTGGCTGTTGTCCAAAGCCGGCTGACAGCTTATTGTTTGCCATTTCCGATGCATACGAATTATCCATTCGAGAAGGAGCAATTTGTCTGTGATGTGCCATTTCGATGTTAATGACAAATAATATGAAACTTCCATTCTAGGAAACCGAAGACGCACGCACAGATGAATCTAATTCTGTGGTTAAACTGATCTTTCATGCTTGTCTGTTGTCTGTCAGTGCATGCCAAGCAATGAATAATTCCTGAGAGAACCGGGCGCACTTTTCTTTTCATTGTATAAAATTTTTTTAGTTGGAAAGAGTCAGGTATTTCTAAGATGTTAATTTCTATTTCTTGTCAAGGAGTACAAAATTTTCCGATTACCATCCAACAATCACCGTAGGTACATAAGACTAGGATTGGTAGAAATTAAAAATATATGGAATTTGACAGGGATATTTACAATGAGATGACATAATATGATAATTTACAATGATAATGATAGGATGTAGATATGAACAGGGTGTAATGCTTACATATCTTCACAAGTAGCAAAAAATTGACCTGACAGGATTGATGAGTTCCATGTTAGATGAAGCAGTGAACAAATTGAGAAGTTATTATTAGTAAATAAAGAAATCACGGTAACTGTCAAGTTCTGCTCTACTATTTATGTTTGGTTTATATTTACTAATAATGAATGCTTTACATGTCTCAAGTTTTTGATGTCATGATCGTGAGCTAGAATGTCAATATTGTTGTCGAAATGCTGTACTTGACACGTTCGAATATGCTTAAACACGGAAGAAGGGTTTGTGGTATGTTCTTTGAAGTGGGCGTGAAGAGGTCGCGTCGCATGGTGCTGCCAATATAAATTTCAAATCTACATCCCATCATATATCATGTCATCACTGTAAATATCATTTTCAAATTTCTTATATTTTTAACTTCTACTAACCGTGGTTTTTTGTGCCAGAAGATAATTACGGGATGGTAATCGAAAAATTTTGTGCTCCCTGACAAGAAATAATAATTAATATCTTAGAAATACCTGACTCCCTCCAACTTAAAAAATCTTATGCGATGACCAGTCAGGGCATCTGCCAAATACTTTTCTTTCCATCTGTATGGATGGCCGAATTATCTTATTTATGCCGTAAGAAATATCCAATCGACATTCTCACCTTTCATCTTAAAGCACGTCGTTGTCGTCTGAGCGAATTCCTCCGCCCGATGCCCGACTGTAATGAAAGTAAAACTGTAAGTATGGGTGCGAATTAGCATTAATATGAATGGGATATCGATGTTTTTAGAGTAAGCCACAATTTTGACAGAATTTATCATTAATCAATGTCACATCCATTATGATGAATAAACAGGTTTATTTAGTAATGAGTTATGCAATCTAATACCTTTGAGATTTCTCTCTAAAGAAGGATTGTCATGGAAATGCATTTAAAAAGCGAAGTACCTTGCTGGTGTGACTGAAGAACAAGAATGTCAATTTAACAGATAAAAATCTTGCAATCATTCATTAAGTGAAGAAAACTATCATAAGTATCATTTCGCTCATGCCACGAGTTTTTAAACGATGAGATTGCAAACACCCGAATGCTGTCGCTGAATCGGTCATGATTTCGATATTTGACATGTTCCATTTCGCTGCCATGTTGATCCACTTAACCACTGAATCTAATTCCGCCAGATTTATAAGAATTCCGTCATCGCATTTTTGCACCCATGCTCCATCTTCAACTGGCACACCGTCGATCTCGATCATGCATCCATAGCAGTGGAACTGGCGTCACACCACAAACGTTTGTAGATTTAAATGAGCATACTCCAACAACCGGATTAGATCTACGAATTTCATCCAACTTCTCGTTCAGTAGTATCTGTGGCACTTCTCCAATGCAGTCTGTCCATTTCACAGCTTCACTTGAGCGTTTGACAAATCCACATGCGAAACGTGACCATCCACAGACAGGATACTGGCATAACAACGAACGACAGATTGAGAAACGATCGCGTCTGCTGACTGCCTCATTAACTTTGGGAATGTCATTTTCTCTTTCCCGATGAAGTTGATTGTCAGATTTTCAACCGACCTGAAGACCAAAGAAGAACCAGCCTAAAGACCTCTGGCCCCATCGATAGACTCCGGCTTTTTGGCTTGAAGACCGTATCTCCTAAGATGAGAAATCAGCAGCTCACTTGAAGCGATATCCTGATTTACCAATATGTCAATGCATCATCTGTCCATACCTTCAAGAAGAGAATCGCTCATTTTTCATACTTTGGCTAACATACTTGACATAATCTTCGGTGCGCTATTCAAACGGAAGTCGAGCCGTATTAGATGGTAATCGCTTGCCTTTGTGTTCGACGATTTGATATTTCAAAAGAGACGGATCGATGTGAATTTGGATATACGCCTTACACAGACACGCTTGTTAACACGTTTTCGCGATTCTCCTCCAATCTCCACTGACGCAGCTTTTCGTCACTGAATTTCCAGGATGATTTGATACGAGGTCATTGAGGCAACGATGAACCATAAGAGGACGAATCTTTCCTTTGCGTTCACTTGTCTCACTGTCATTAATGGCATCACTGGTTCATATTCATCGTATCTTGATATTGGTTGCAGAATTCCCTCCGATATCCATCTGTGAATTTCATCATCAAAGTCTTTTCGCATATAGCTGCTGATTGAGTACGACGCAATTTGATTCGTCATCTTTGGTGTCTTATTGTCGAGACACTTCCACTATGCAATTCACTTTATACCATCGAATCGTGCCGTGAAATCCACATCATTAAGATACGCAAACTTTCACTGGATAATTTATTTCTCTCAACTGGAGACGGTCTTGGATTCAAGGCAGTAGTCGACTTGGAGGTCGCGGTAGAAGCCGGTTTCGAGAACAAAACGTGTGGTCTGGAGGTCGAGGTGGAAGCTGGCGAGCGTTACAGTCATGAGCAAACACACACGGCCATAATGAAGCATGACGCATATCTGTTCAATAATATCCATTATAATGATTACATCGAAGTATGGCAATAGTTCTTTCAGTACCAATGTGGACATGATGCAGCTTTTATGTGAAATGTCAATATGAATTCGAGTGTTGAAGCAGTTCACCAAATCTACATTTACCGCTGCTACATAATCATTACTTGGCACCATTCTGTTCGCCCATTTCCTTGATACGATTGGTTGGGTGCACCCGGAATCAAGTAGCGCACAAATTCTTCTTCTTTGCATTTTTGTTTTGAAAGGAGCAGCTTTTGTTGTCTGTGACCAACTATCAGACTGAAACAAAGAAAATGGCATGTTGGACTTGCGGCAAAGAATGCCACTTCAATCGTGACTGTTCGGGAAACAACCAAGATTGATGTGGCATTCCTTGCCGCAAGTCCAACATACCACCTTGCTTCTTCGAAGCCGTTTGCAATTTCGAGCAAGATGTCTTCATCCGATGTTATGACAGGCAACTGTCTTCACAACGACGACGGCACCTTAGCGAGTACGATCCGTCATGTGGATGCGAGCTTGTTCTGATACTGCTGCCAAATCACGCTTTGTCAAGTTGTTTGCTCCTCTGAGTTCTACGAGTTCAACAGACACCTCAGAGGGTAAGCCGCAAATAAGCGCATCTAATAAAATCGTCAGATTCTATTCTATCTAATCGAACCAATCTTCGGAGATCTGCCAAATACACATCAACCTATTCTCCAGCCAGTCACGATCGTTGTCGAAATTTTTCATGCGCATTGAACTGATCCTGTGCGAACAATGACAATAGGGCTTTTTCTATCTTTGAACCATCTTCTTTGTTTCAGTCTGATAGCTGGTCATAGACAGCAAAAGTTGTTCCCTTCAAAACAAAAATGCAAAGAAATTGTACAGTTCTTTGATTCCTTTCAGCTTGACTGCCAACTTCATCTTCCGTAATCAAGTGTCGATGCTCGTTCCATCTGATCCATCAAACGCCTGCATCATGACATTCGACCGTTCACTCATTGCGCCGTGATAGATTGCAAACCAGAACAACTTGTTGATCAACGTAGGAATGCCTCTATTGTAATTCTCTGCTAGATGTGCATGCATGAACTGAGCTAACATCACAACGGACATGAGAGAGATGATACAACAAGTTCATTGACAGCAAATCCTAAGTCGAAATATGGATCCAACATACAAAATAGATTTATTTCTCCTTTGAACTGCGCTAGGGGTCAGCGCTCTCTCTCTCTCTCTCTCTCTTCACAGCCGCCATGTAGTAGTTGCACGCAGTTGCATGTCTTCCGCTTGCAGAGCCGTTGAGAAAAATGTAAATCTGCATTTGGCACGTGCCTTAATGAAATTCACGGAGCAACATGAATTGTCTAGCTGAGAAAAATGACGGTCTACCGTCTAGTGTCGGCATTTTCTGTGCAATTCATCGAATCATGCTGAGAGTAACCTCCAGACTTCATGGTAGCGTTTTGTAAGTCTTTTTACAAAGTGTCTTCTAACTTCGAGCATGTTCTACAATATCTGACTGTTTGTGAGGCGAAAACAAGAGGGACCATCTGTAATGGCATCATGCTCTCCGGAAAAGTCAATTGTATTACAGAAAAAGAGAAGTCATCCACCTTTTGATACAGGCCTTCTGACGTTCACAAGCTGTTCATCACATGAAGGTGAGTTGTTATTGTTAGTACTTTAACTCTTTATTGCTGTCACCATTTCTCTCCACCGACAAGTCTGTTGGACAAATTCTGTGAATCAATGAATAAAAGTGCTTTTAATCAATATTGCATGTATCATGCATCTTTATGTGATAAAAAGCGTACTGCTTGAATAGTCTCTGCATTATGTGAGAAATCGGTTGGAGCCAGGGAAAAAAGGAGGTGCACGAAATGCATCGTGTCTTTTTTAAGAAAACGTGAACCGAACACCTTGGTTATTTTTCCCTGGCTCCAACCGATTTCTCAAAAAGCGTACTGAATGACATTTCTTAGGTTTCAATGGGTTTTGCATAAACCACTGCTTCTGTTTTTCGACACATAATAATTCTGAAAATTATTTCACAAAATGTTTGAACTTGAATTTACTTTGATTGAAAGCTTTTACGTTGTTTTATGTTATGCTCCCGCTATGACTGCAAATTGGCATCGAGTTTTGTGAAATTTTGGAATCCAATACAATTTTGGCAATTTCCAAGCTCGACCATAATTGCTACATGTCGTTAAATTATATTCTGCAATGAAACTTGTCCTGGACCAAAAGCCCACCCAAATATCAATTCGGGTACAGGATTTGAACAGAAGATTGAAGGTTCTGTAAATGAGGGCATAATTATTAGATACTTGATCAAATGGCGTAATTCTAAGGTCACTCAGTAATTCTTTTAGATTTTTAGATACTTGACGTTTGGCTTATGCCGATTACGGCGCATTTAGGATTCGGGGAATTCTTGGCAAGATATGTTCGATCGCAAATCCAGTTTATTTTGTTGGCTACCCTTTCGTATTAGTGTTGTGCACTTTCTCAACCACATGAACCATCAGAAAATTTGCCAGATCCTCAAAAAGAGCGAGGAATCTGCGGAGATTCGACTTTCAAATTATATTGGCACTTACGCGAAAGTGACTATTTTATGGCAATTACTATAATGTGGGACAAATTTTCGCCAGCTAGCAGAGGTCCAGCAGCGGGGTCGTGAAACCACTGGCATCTGAAGACATGCTTACAATCCTAATAATTCTAGGCCACAAGTAATTACACAGAAGCGAGTTAGATGTGCTACTTGGCTTTCTATGATAGCCGGGTTGGTTTCTCAAGCGGAGGGAAACGCTTGAGGAATTAGCAATACATACTTTTCTCTGCTAATATGCTGCCACATACACATACATGTTCTACATGTACACATACAATCCTAAGAAGAATTTTATCGTGTAAATTCCTGTCACACAGGTGTACATTGTTGTTTTACTCAAATTCCTGTAGACATGGCAGATACTCCAACTAAACTGCTTCAAGTGACATGTGCACGATCAAAACCATTCACAAATTGAGTGTTATTCATATTGACATTTGAGAATAAATCTGTTCGTAGCACATTATCTAGAATTCACAGTCAACTTTCATAAAAAAAAACCGTCTTCTCATCGTACTGTGAGCAACACAAATGGTGTTAATCGTAGCACATTTCAGAATAAAATAAGGCTGTGCGCGGTGCACCGGTTATTGGGTGGGTACACCAAAATGTGCGAATTTCGAAAATTGATGTTTACTGCATAGTTTCATCAATTGTAATAAAGTCATTTTATTTGCTATCTTAGTCACAGTAAATTGGAGAGAAAAATGTTTTAAGCATACAGTGCAATTAAACAACAGGAAAACATTATTCAACTCCATTTATTATTTCCATTCAAACTGCAAATTTCTACATCAAATGAAATCTTTTGAAAATTACGGCTATATAAAAGAATAACAAATGTATTTCCTGATGTTGAGAAAAATGCGAAAAGTGACGAAAATAAGGTAATTCAAGTTAATGATGAATCATTACCGGCCAAGAAATCTCAATTCCCTTGACCTTTAAATTTCAGAATGTCGCTGTGAATACTGCGCACCCTGCTATTGCTCCACTTGCCAAAATACAGGCCATCTTAGCCTTCTAGCTGCCACCGATCCGCCAGAAAGATTTTTAGGCATCCGGTAACATTGACCCGAGCAATGTCGAGATGCCGATTTAGGTGCAGTAATTTGTAAATAGCGGTGACACTGATTCAAATCCAAAGTCTACGTTCCTTATGTGTTCACGTGCCTATTTGCCTGTGCTATATTGACCTCTGGTATCAAAAAAAGTCAATTATAGGCCCTATGTTTCTGCCGCCACTGACGTAGTAATTTAGTCATTGCAATTTTCACCAGTTTTGTTTCACATCAAGCATGTATAATTTCCGTTTTCATCTCGCTGTCATTTAGTTTTCCAGATTTCCATCAAAGCTATCTTAAACACGTGCAGGTGAAGAATTATGAGAGTCACTTGCAAGCATTGGCAAATCAGAATAGGTCTATGTAAGTCTGTTTAAAATTCTTCGGCAGTGCAAGAATTTCCTTATTACTTTTTAAGTTGCGTTGAATTCCAATAATTTTGAACATTTTCTAAGAAAGACAGAGACAGCACCTTCCAGATTTTAAAGTCATAATTGACTCACTTGACAATCTAGGGCGTCTAGTAATCTATTTCGCTTATGCTTCGATGGGTGCTTTAGTTTAGCTTTTCAAAATTGTCGGTTCATCGAACGTTGCACCAGTTCTTACAACCTGTGTATCGGTGCGAGCAGGTGCGACTTGTGCACAGCCCTAATATAAAATCAACATCATCATAACAGGTTGGCTAGCACGTTTTTAAAATGTAGTGTTTACTGTGACTATAGAAGTCACATAGACAAACAAATTAAATTCATCATTTTTCTTGGATAAAAGACGAAATCATTCTGACGAAGCAAAAGTAAATGAATTAAAATCTGGAAAATGCGGGCATTCTCTATTTCTCAGATCTCTGCATGCTGTTTCCAAAACTGCAAGGAGATTCGCAAAAAAGATTGTAACAACATGAATTTGTCGATTCATCTGTGCAACTGTTTCAATATTTGCTATGATTGGGATAAGAGATTTATCTCAATGATAAATATAATTTATCAGATATATTAAATGAAACAAATAAATTAGATGATGTCATGGTTTTGCTTTAACCCCATCAAAAATGATGCTCCAGTGATTCAAAGCAAGCTGTTCCACAGATACATCCTATTTGTCCTGACATTCAATTAGGAATGCATCCATGTACACAGAACATGGTTCTCTATTAAACCAGAAGGCAAGAAAATCGTAAACATTTGAGGTCACGAAGCAGATGAATTTCCTTGTCATCTGGCCTAGAAAATCTTGTCATGCAAGTATATAGCGATTGTCCATTAGCCAACTTGCACGTACATTTCTGAGAAAAATTGTGTTGATGTGCAGCAGTTTCGTCAAGGAATTCTACTTTCTCAGATTTGGAAGATCAAGATTTCAACTCTTAGAGAATTCGTGACGAAAATTCATTTTCAAGGTTTTGTTTGTCTACATAGAGTAGTTATATTAGGTAACTCCGCATTTATTAAATCCCCAATGTGTATACACTTTCGATTTCATTAAATGAACTCAAAGGAGATACAGTCGGGATTGTTTCCAGGTGTGAGATATCCGCATTCATGCAGTATTGAGGAAATTACAACGGAATTGTCGTGTGATCATATTGCATAATGCAAAAGGAAATAATATCATTTTACAGATAGTCCGTGTCTGACAGCCTTTTTGAGTCGACACTCTACCTATCCCTACTCTGTGTTTGTCTCACAGACATCGAACATCAAAACAACTGTAACCTTAATGCTTTAATATTCGATATGGTTTGTCTATATAACTTTATCATTCACTAGAAGTTGATGATAATTAACTGTCAGATTTAGCAAGATTTCAGTAAAATATTTTGATGCGTCATGAACAGTGTATAACTCTGACACAAGCGCTTTTCTTAGTACTTTTTCTTAGCACATTTCTGGCGCATCTTTCGCTTGAGGAGTGCGCTCTTAGGAACAATCAAAACCTTGAATCACTTTAATGTCCACGTAAGTGACAAACATAAAATCTAAATTTGCAAAATTTATTGGAGGTCTATGAATTGACCCACCTTCATTTTCCGGCACTGTATCGGCTACGCAGCAACTCGATCAAATGCGCATAAGATTTTGCTCAAATAGTGAAAAGTGTTCCATTTGCAATATTTCTGCTTTGTAAAATATCATTACGGTAAGTTAGAAAATCGCTAACTTCCAAAAAATGCAAATTTTTCGAAAAATTGCCTTTATATACATTCTATATCATAGAGTAGGTATATTAGGTAGAGTGGTAGCTCCGCATTTATTAAATCCCCAATGTGTATACATATTCGATTTATTAAATGAACTCAAGGGAGATACTATTGCCACCAAATGTGAGATTTATGTGTTCGATGCACAGTTATGCAGTTTTGCAGAAATTACCACGGAATTGATCATGATTATAATGCAGAAGGAATGATGGTATTTCACAGATTCTCATGACAGCCTTAGAGATCTATAATGTTTGTCGAATTAGCTATTCGATATTACTTTCGTCCTTAACCTCAAGAGTATTTTCTTAAGCGTGATCATATCACAGGCAACCTGCCACTGGCACATCAAAATCACATAATCAAAGACAATGATTTCATTTAACTTTGAAGGATGTAAATGGTTCCATATCGCTATTCAGATTCAAGAAATGAAACATGAATTTACCCGACAAACAAAGACAATCCGCGGATTGTCTTTGTTTGTCGGGTACTGAATCATCAAATCATGCCGGTGAAAATTGAATTAAAAACGTGAAATTTCAGTCAAGAAAGCACGAATATTATATCGTGACCTTTTCATGAATGCCTTCGCACAATACAATTCATGAAATTCCCTTCATATCAGCTTGATTTCTGCTTAGTTAGCTAACTTCCTAGAGCTATCCTAGGATGCTTATTCGCAAATATTCATTGCTTTTAATATCCAACATGTTTCATACTACTTATTTAGGAGAGTTCTCGGTAGTATAGAAATTGTCAAATTTTGACTTTCTTCAAAAGTGCTCAAATAATGTTTTGGACCACGAAAACGTATTCTCCGCAAAAAACTGAATCTTTTGATATAAAAATTTTCACTGTATACAGATACTTTTTTGAGTCAACAGTAGGGCTATCGAGTGTCGACTCAAAAAAGTATCTGTATACAGTGAAAATTTTTATATGAAAAGATTCAGTTTTTTTGCGGAGATTACGTTCCCGTGGTCCAAAAAATTATTTGAGCACTTTTGAAAAAAGTCAAAATTTGACAATTTACCGAGATGACTCTCCTACATAAGTAGCATGAAGCAAGTTGGATATCTAAAGGAATGAATATTTGCTAATAAGCATCCTAACTAAGCGGAGATAAAGCTAATTTCCAAAGGAATTTAATGAATTGTATTATAATGAAAGCTATGAAAAAGTCGCGATATTACTCGTGCTTTAACTTGGTTGGAATTTCAAGTTTTTAATTCAATTTTCACCGGCATTCATGATATTATGATTCACTAAATTCATGTTTTTTTCTACAATCTGAATACTGATGTGGAACCATTTACATCTTTCAACGTTAAATGAAATCATTGTCTTTGACTCTGTTTGATGATTCTGTGTCAGTGGCAGGTTGGCTGTGATGTGATCACGCTTAAGAAAATACTGTTGAGGTTGAGCATGAAAGTAATACGAACCCATCGAATTCCTAATTTAACAATATTAAATCTCCAAAGGCTGTCACGAAAATCTATGAAACCATCATTCCTTCTGCATTACAATCATGATCACTCAATTCCGTTGCAATTTCTGCAAAACTGCAAAAAATTTGCATATCTCAAATTTGGCATCTCCCTTGAGTTCATTTAATAAAATCGAAAGTGTATTCACATTGGGGATTTAGCAAATACGGAGTTGCCACTAATATACTTACGCTATGGTCAACACTACCTATATATCCCTACTCTATGACTTTTACTTCACAATTTAGCAACAAGCTTGCTCACTTTGCAAAGGCGGAACCCGAGAAAGAATTAGGGATGGTGATCGTGAACCAATTGCCCGGATCGCTGGTCTACTATCATGTTTTAGCTTTTACTTTAGCAACAATTTCTGCAAGCGATTATAGACGGACTTTGGATTGCAAAGGTGATTCTAAAAGTGGTTAACATTCTCATTCTCGCAACTCTATCGCCGAAATCCATCCCCGACAACTTCAGAAGAGAAACCGTAGCCTCTCCGCGTATTGAGTTGAAGAACACAGCTTCAAGGACTTCTGCAGTCTTCATCCATGTCTGGATGGTTGCATCTTCGTCTTATTTTACCATTCATTAGTGATGAAAATTTTCCGGAAAATTTTGAATCAACATTTTCCGTGGAAAATTATGGAAAAAATTGGAAAAATTGGAAAAAATTGGAAAATTATGGAAAATTTTGGAACATTTTGAATGATTTGATTTTTTTGATAGGCCCTAAAATTTGAGCGCTTCCACTGCCGATAGTCAGCTACGTTCCAATAAATTGGGTCTGAAGCAGTTGATTTCATCATTATTTCGATTAAAGCGATCGTAGCAATGCGAGTTCCGTCCGCGGATTTTGAACATTCTTTTGCCACCAAAGACTTGTGCTAATTTGTTATTATTTTTAATTGTCACACAGACACCGTTTGGCATAACGTGAATCTTGCTTTTCAATAGGGGTATAATTTCATGAAATGTGAAAGATCTGGAGCAAAAATAATATATTTCATCTGGGAGTTTGCTAATTGTTTGCTTGAAAGTTAAGGTTTATTATGCAACGCATTTGATGCAGCGGTGATCACAGCAGTGATACAAATTCTCCATGTGTTGACGTGATTTTTTTCCTTTACTAAAGGGGTATAATTTCATGCAATGTGAAAGATCTGGAGCAAAAATATTGCACTTTATTTGGGAGATTGTTTGTAGCTTGAAAATTAAGCTTTATTATGCAACAGCCTTGATTATATTGATACAAATTCTCCATGTGTTTATAAGCATGTGAAGCATACACAGTCCATCACAGTATTATACATGAGCGACCATATTGGAAGATATATAAAGACTAAACTCGTGAGATACTTGGAAACTAAAGATATCTGTGATGATCATAGAAGAATATCTATGACAGTTTCTAACTTCTGGCATATTGTCCGAACGTCGCTGAGGACAAACTACACATCTTCCATAGCTCAGATGGTTCAGATAGTTCCAAATCGATTTCAGATCTACCCAAATGAATTTCAGACATTTCCAGATGAATTGGAGATTCTCCAGTTGAATTTAAGATCCTTTCAAAGTTTGGTTTCTGACAGATATTTGAAATTCAATTAGAGAAATCTGAAATCCATCTAATGTCTGAAATTCATTTGGGATGACCTGTAATAGACATGGAAAGGGTGAAGTTGGTTCCAAAAGGTAACATGCAGGGATGATAGAGAAGTTTTCGGTCTTTGAATATTACATAGTCTTTTCAAACAACTATAACAGGTCTCCAACACGAAGGCAAAATCGTCAATCACCGAAAAATAAACTTCAAAATTTCCATTGGAAAATTTTCCGGAAAATTTTCTGGACAATTTTCCATTTGCATCACTACCATTCATCAAACTGACTTTTTTAATTTTTCTCGTGTGGGAAGGGACGCCGGCAGGGGTGTTGCAGATGCAACACCTGCCGAACCATTGCAGGTGTTGCATGTGTGCCCTCAGTAGTAAGCAAGTGACAAACACTCGACCGGCGCCCCCCCCTCTGGCACGGCAGAGTGTCGTGGTCGGCCGCCGTGGTGCTTCGGGTCTGAGTCCCCCCCCCTCTGGAACGACAGAGTCTGTCGTGGTGTGCCGGCCAGGTGGGTTCACAACATGTTCGCTGACTCCCCCCCCCTCTGCAACGACAGAGTGTGAGACTCGGATGTGTTGGTCTCGTATGGGTTGACGTGACCGACCGCCTAGGTTGACGTGGCCGACCGCCTAGGTTGACGTGGGCGACCGTCTAGGTTGACGTGGGCGACCGTCTAGGTTGTCGTGGATGGTGAAATGGCTGCCAGATTCGGATTCAGCGTAAAATTCTGCATCGGTAGGGTGAGTTTCAAGGCAATTGGCGAGAAAAAATTTTTCTTCAAAATTTTAACAGAGTTAGAATTTGGGACGTTTTGGTGTGTAGCGCCCAAACGAAGCATCGGATGAGAAAACGGAGGCCAGATTCGGAATCTACGTGAAATTTTGGGTTAGGAAGGATGTTTCCAGCGAAATCGGAGAGAAAAAATTTTCGGCTGACGCCCCCCCCCCTCTGGACAGCTTGCTTCGATTTTGGCTTCCAGTGGACGGATTTTGTCGTGCGATAGCTCGTTTGAAAGCTAAGAGTGAGACAAATTCAGTGAAAGAATCGGCTTGTTCCTATCTGTCTTCGTTTAGATGTGAGACGCCATTTAAGATTTTGGGACATTGGTGAAAAACGACAGAGTTAGAATTTGGGACGTTTTGGGCTCTAGCTTCAAAACGAAGCATCGGATTGGAAAACGGATTTCAGATTTGGAATCAGCGTGAAATTCTTTATCTGTATAGTGAGTTTCAAGGCAATCGGCGAGAAAAAATTTTCAACATTTTTCGAAAAAACGACAGAGTTAGAATTTGGGACGTTTTGGTGTGTAGCGCCCAAACGAAGCATCGGATGAGAAAACGGAGGCCAGATTCGGAATCTACGTGAAATTTTGGGTTAGGAAGGATGTTTCCAGCGAAATCGGAGAGAAAAAATTTTCGGCTGACGTCCCCCCCCCCTCTGGACAGCTTGCTTCGATTTTGGCTTCCAGTGGACGGATTTTGTCGTGCGATAGCTCGTTTGAAAGCTAAGAGTGAGACAAATTCAGTGAAACAATCGGCTTGTTCCTATCTGTCTTCGTTCAAAAGTTAGAGCGGTTACAAGATTTTAGGTCGGAGCTCGCTCACCTGAAAAAATCCTAAGTGTCAGAGTGGCTTTGTATGGGTAAAAATTTGAAAATTTTCCAAAGTGTGGAATTTCGACCTGGGACCGTCACCAACACATTTTTCATCAAATTTTGAAATTTCACTGACGTCCCCCCCCCTCTCTGGACAGCTTGCTTCGATTTTGGCTTCCAGTGGACGGATTTTGTCGTGCGATAGCTCGTTTGAAAGCTAAGAGTGAGACAAATTCAGTGAAACAATCGGCTTGTTCCTATCTGTCTTCGTTCAAAAGTTAGAGCGGTTACAAGATTTTAGGTCGGAGCTCGCTCACCTGAAAAAATCCTAAGTGTCAGAGTGGCTTTGTATGGGTAAAAATTTGAAAATTTTCCAAAGTGTGGAATTTCGACCTGGGACCGTCACCAAAACATTTTTCATCAAATTTTGAAATTTCACTGACGTCCCCCCCCCCTCTGGACAGCTTGCTTCGATTTTGGCTTCCAGTGGACGGATTTTGTCGTGCGATAGCTCGTTTGAAAGCTAAGAGTGAGACAAATTCAGTGAAACAATCGGCTTGTTCCTATCTGTCTTCGTTCAAAAGTTAGAGCGGTTACAAGATTTTAGGTCGGAGCTCGCTCACCTGAAAAAATCCTAAGTGTCAGAGTGGCTTTGTATGGGTAAAAATTTGAAAATTTTCCAAAGTGTGGAATTTCGACCTGGGAACGTCACCAAAACATTTTTCATCAAATTTTGAAATTTCACTGACGTCCCCCCCCACCCCCCTCTGGACAGCTTGCTTCGATTTTGGCTTCCAGTGGACGGATTTTGTCGTGCGATAGCTCGTTTGAAAGCTAAGAGTGAGACAAATTCAGTGAAACAATCGGCTTGTTCCTATCTGTCTTCGTTCAAAAGTTAGAGCGGTTACAAGATTTTAGGTCGGAGCTCGCTCACCTGAAAAAATCCTAAGTGTCAGAGTGGCTTTGTATGGGTAAAAATTTGAAAATTTTCCAAAGTGTGGAATTTCGACCTGGGACCGTCACCAACACATTTTCATCAAATTTTGAAATTTCACTGACGTCCCCCCCCCTCTGGACAGCTTGCTTCGATTTTGGCTTCCAGTGGACGGATTTTGTCGTGCGATAGCTCGTTTGAAAGCTAAGAGTGAGACAAATTCAGTGAAACAATCGGCTTGTTCCTATCTGTCTTCGTTCAAAAGTTAGAGCGGTTACAAGATTTTAGGTCGGAGCTCGCTCACCTGAAAAAATCCTAAGTGTCAGAGTGGCTTTGTATGGGTAAAAATTTGAAAATTTTCCAAAGTGTGGAATTTCGACCTGGGACCGTCACCAAAACATTTTTCATCAAATTTTGAAATTTCACTGACGTCCCCCCCCCTCTGGACAGCTTGCTTCGATTTTGGCTTCCAGTGGACGGATTTTGTCGTGCGATAGCTCGTTTGAAAGCTAAGAGTGAGACAAATTCAGTGAAACAATCGGCTTGTTCCTATCTGTCTTCGTTCAAAAGTTAGAGCGGTTACAAGATTTTAGGTCGGAGCTCGCTCACCTGAAAAAATCCTAAGTGTCAGAGTGGCTTTGTATGGGTAAAAATTTGAAAATTTTCCAAAGTGTGGAATTTCGACCTGGGACCGTCACCAAAACATTTTTCATCAAATTTTGAAATTTCACTGACGTCCCCCCCCCTCTTATCGATTGCATATTCACAGGGTATATAAGAACGGGATCGGAAGAGGAATTTCACTAAGTTGAGAAACTGACTACAGGTAAGTCGTTTCTCTTGAGGTCCGATATCGGACTTCTGACTTTACATTGCTGATATCAGCTAAGGTGTCAGACTTATAGGTTAGTCAGTATAGCATGACTGACCATTTGATGATAGTAGGCCGAAATCTTCAAACGGCTATAACTTTGCTTCTACAAGTCCTTTAGACTTGATTCAAAAAACATTCGACAGCGTTTGCTATGCTGAAGGTGACAGACTACTTATAAACGTTTTATGAGTAGTACTAAAATACTGAAAAATTTAAATTCATATTTAATGATAATAATTAAAGTTTTTGAATAAAAAGCAGTCGTTTATGAGTCTCTGTGACTTGGGTCGTTTCCTCTTGTAAATAACTCCACCGGTTTTCATGTCAAAACTGGGGCCCGGATACCAACACAGTGATATGACGCACGCTCTGTCCGATCGAGGTTGGATTTGTGGGTCGAGGCCTTGGAGCTGGGATAAGATCCCCTCTGAGTAATGCCTGTAACGGATTCAAGAGCTTAACACCCAAACGGTTGCTGACTTGCTATCAAATGTTTGGTGACTTAGTCTTTCAATACATATCAGCAAGTAGTATCCTATAAACACTTGCTATCAAATTTTACTCTATCTTTACAGAATTATCATGACGAAAGCGAGTAACGCCAAGATGCTAGTGGGGAAGTGCAGTTGTGGCAAGATTGCTAGAGGTAGCGAACTCAAGAAACATTTAAAAGAAAAAGAGGGGACGATGGGCCATGAGAGGAAAGTGATGTTGAGGTTGTGTGTGTCTTGTCGGAAATGTGTGATGGGGGATGAGAAGGAATTTATGAAGGCGCATTTGCAGTGTGAGAGTGGGAACATCGGAGAGAAGGGGTTCAAGGCATGGTTTGAGGGAGAGTTGTTGGAGAGGGAAGAGGTGACAAAGGCGGTGGCAGCGATACAGGACGTGATTGGGGAGAAAGTGGTGAGGAATGCGAGTGAGGGGAGTTCGAGTGATGGGAGTTCGAATGAGGAAGTTGAGTTGAGAGCGAATATGAAGAAGAAGGATGATGTTGATTTGGATGCGGTGATGGAAGATTTGTTTGGGGACATAGCGGATTTGAAGGAAGAGTGGGAGGGGGAGGAAGTGGCTAAGCCGATGGCAGCGTCATCGCCACGGCAGCAAGAGGCGTATGACACGGAGGTATTTGTGAGAATGAAGGATCGTGTGATGGCTTTGGAAAGTAATAATAGAAAAGTTTTGAAGGAGAATGAAGAGCTGAAGGTGAAGGTTGAGGGGTATAGGGCAACAAGGGAAGAGTTGGAGAGCTTGAGAAAGAAGGAGAAGGAATGGATGGCGGAAAGGAGCGAGTTGATGAGGAAGGCAGGTTTGGTGGAGAGTTTGCAGGCGAGTGTGTCGAGGAAGGATGAAGAGATAGAGCGGATGCGAAGCGTGGTGAAGGAGACGGAGGAGGTGAAGGTTATTAATAAGAGGTTGACGGGTGAAGTGGAGCGACTGCATGAGCGTTTGAAGTGTCGAAAAAGGAGAGTGTATGAAGTCCATCTTCCCCTCTTTGAGAACAATGTGTGCGACGCCCCAACCATCACGGATGATCCCAACGTAACACAGCAGTGTTATGAGGGCGACGGAGTCCGATGTCTCCATATGAGTATGGACGTTACCGGCCAGCTTGAAGACTTCGTCGTCCGAAAAGTTCGGAAGAAAGTTCCCAGTAAGCTTCCTCAACATGATCATTTTTGTAGCTCATCTAATCTCCTATTCTTTTTCTTTCAGAGTTTTTGCAGAAGTGAGAGGAGTGTCGGTGGACGGAGAACGACCCATGGGCTCTTTTAAGGGCCAACCTTCTAATGCAGCTAAAGCGGTCCCAAGCCCGCCACATATCCTCGGATATGGAATGCAGAGGGGAAGAAAAATAATGAATGGAATGAAATGGGAGGACACTCACGCGCCACACGCAACATAACACACTTCTCTCTTCCGTAGTCTAACAAGCTCTTTACACATGGATCGCAGTCGATTGCTATCCCTGTATCAGAAGTGTAAGCTATCTTAATTTTATTTGACACTATTTCATCTATCATCATCGTCCATATGAAATGTTTTAAGATTTACAAGTTAGACTAAGCGTGCTACTATTTCCAAATGAAAATGTATACATGGTTAAATCATCCACTTAACCCCATCCGTAGTCTAACAAGCTCTTTACACATGGATCGCAGTCGATTGCTATCCCTGTATCAGAAGTGTAAGCTATCTTAATTTTATTTGACACTATTTCATCTATCATCATCGTCCATATGAAATGTTTTAAGATTTACAAGTTAGACTAAGCGTGCTACTATTTCCAAATGAAAATGTATACATGGTTAAATCATCCACTGAAGCCCCATTCAAGTACGTCAGTATGAAAGCAAAGATAATACGAAATAAAAATTTATTATGGCATGTATTTCAAAAGGTCTTCATCGTCAATATCGTCCCAGAGTCTGGCTTCACATAGATAACAAAAACAGTTCAGTTGCTTTAATCGTTCTTCCACTGCGAGCCTCACTTTATCAATATACTCCCACTCTGCCATAGTTCGTGGCTGGGAGTTAGGGGTGTACCACTCCCATAATTGGTGGAGGAATTTCGTGCTGTTGATCTCCATCACATCGTCAGTATCGTACTGGAGATACTTCCACCTCACGCCTGTTAAGTCGGGACACTCCTTCTCACATACACTCTCCTCTTCCTCATCCGCTGGTAATGATAACTTCCTGATATCGTCCAGTTGGTACACCTTCTCCACCTTCGCCTTTCTTGGAGAGTTTGGTGTAACGAGCGCCTTTGGTGTTGAGCATGGAGAAGAGAATTTTGTGTTTGATGTTGTCGGAGGGCTTGTCATGTTGACTGTGAATAATGACTTTGAAATGTTTTCTAATTCTTAAGTATCAACAAGCAACCAATCAGAATGAACATCCAATGAATGAAGAGAATGAAAGTATATAAGCAAAGTGACATCCGTATCATTTCACTCTGTCTTTGAGACGCATAAGTGAACTGTTGTCTAGCGAATTCTGTATTTGAGGCGTACAAGTGAACTGCTCTTTAGTGAATTCCAAATTTGAGTGAAGTCTCTATCTTGTTCAAGTATCAAGCTTAAACATAATTTCGTTCAAATGGTAAGTTGAAAATTTCCTCTCTCATCTCCCTCAAACGTGTGGCTAATAGCATCTTCCTCAATTTCAGGCATCAACTTCATCACCAACACCCTCCCTTCTCGAGGAAAGTTTAGAGTTGTTGAGTCAAGGTAGGTTGTAACAATATACTGACACTTGAACAGAGATGAAAGAATGATTTCTCTTTCAGGTGATACCAGTTCCATCTCGTGCGAGTCCATATCAACATTGTCGCGGGAATGCGACGATCGGCAATGTGCTGACTGTGGACACATCTTCACGAGGAAGCGTGATCTCACCCGACACATCAAGCGAGGTGTTTGTCAACCTAAGCCGGCATCAATCTCCGAAGGTAGGGATGATTCTGTTAACGATGTCTCCTTTTCTTGCGACTTGTGCGCTCAGTCTTTCGAGACACGTTTTGAACTATCTTCGCACAGACTTCAACATACACACGCGAACGATACCTACACCAGGTACCTCCTCTATCCGACTCACTGAAGTGTCCATAAATAATTTAGTGAGGAACTACCAGATGGACTCCTCAGAAACCATTGCTAACTTTGAGGAATGGTTTCATCAAAATTCATCATTGATAGAAGCGCTCTTCAACAATTTAGACAATTTTAGGATGAAGGCGCTCATCTATCTTAAAATAAAATATGTAAAAATCGACCACCATACTGGACAAATAATAGAGAGGTTGGAGTTTCACATACCCTCCTCTCCTGCAACCGAAGTTGTAGACTGTGAGTCTTGGATAAATTTTCATATCCAAGGGTTAAAATTAAATATAGATAAATTTAACGAGCGTGATAGTGGACTCGTTTTTGATGGTATTGAGACCGCCATGATTAAAATCAGTTTATTAGGAAATCATAGTGGTCGAGGCTCCTTTAAACTTCCGAAAAATTTAAGAAATAAAGCAGCAGTCATTTCTGTAGATTGCGAATCGCAATGTTTTAAGTATGCCGTCCTCTCCATTCTCCACTATAATGATGTGCAGAATAGTCGATACCGCAAGAGTAAGTATCAACAGTGGAGAATGAATTAAACTTCGATGACTGTAATAGTGACGATATGAAAATTAAAGATATAGAAAAATTTGAAAAATTGAACAACATCAAAATAGTTCTCCATGTTTGGGAAAAAGGATTGAAGGGTGTGCGCTACAACTCGCGTTCGAGTTGTTATGAACGTACAGTAAACCTGTTATTAGTAAAACAGGATGATAGTGAGGAATGGCACTACTGCGGTATTCCCAAAATCTCTCGCTTATACCACCACTTAGAAAACTCTAGTAGAGAGTTATATTACTGCGACAGATGTATTCGCCACTTTAGGAGGAAAACTAAATTTGAAACTCATTACGAATGGTGTAAGCGAGGTAAACTGCAAATGGAGCGCATGCCCAAAGATAAGGAGTTTTCATATAGAGAGAATGGTGATGAATTAAGTCCTCTTCGTGTCATCTATGCTGACATCGAATGTTATATCGATGATAACATCCATCGACCAGCAGCCATTTCCTGCTATGAAGTATGGCATGATCACTTTAGGGGTAGGCAAAATAAAATGCGCGTCTGGCAAGGTGAGGATTGTATTTACCAATTCCTACAATTCCTCGAACAGGCTGTAAAATTTCAACAAAAACATGATGGTGAACTCTATCGCAGATCATTGCATATGACAGCAGATGATCAAGCAAAATTTGATAGTTGCAACATTTGCCCCAAATGTAGGAAAACATTTGACGATGATAAGATTAAGAAAGTGCGCGACCATGATCACATCACTGCTAAATTTAGAAACGCACTCTGTTCAAAATGCAATTTTTCACTTAGGATGAAACGGCGTACATTACCCGTCATTTTCCATAATTTCAAGGGCTACGACAGCCATATGATAATAAAAGGAGGTTTAGGTCAAATGAAAGAGTGGAAGCTTGATGTAATAGCGCAAACGAGAGAGAAGTTTATGGCCATGACAGCAAAAGTGCCTGTCGATAAAACTAAAGAAAATAAGACGGTCTATTTTGATATAAAATTTTTAGATTCCTACCAATTTATGACTGCTTCACTGGCCTCTCTCGTGCAAAATCTAAAGTCTCTTCCACTAACACAAAATCTTAAGAAACAATACCCAAATCTAACCGATGAAGTCATCACACGGAAAGGAGTCTTTCCATATGCATATTTTGATGCGATTAGTAAACTCGGCGAGACTTCTCTTCCGCCCATAGATAAATTTAAAAATGATTTGACCGGCGCAGAATGTAAGACCGAAGATTATGATCATGCACAAGATGCATGGATAAAATTTGACTGCCATACATTTGGCGAATATATGATTGCCTACCTTAAGTTAGATGTATTTCTGCTGGCTGATGTATTTCAGGAGTTTCGACGAGTGGCATTAGAAGAAGATAAGTTAGATCCCGTCCACTTTGTCAGTCTGCCAGCCATGTCATTTAAGTCTGCTTTTAAAATGACTGGTGAGACCATTCATCTCTTACAAGATCCAGAGATGTATAATTTATTTGAGCGAGGAATTCGCGGTGGTCTCACATTTGTAAATAAACATAGGTTAAAATCTGAAACAGTAGGCAATGACCAGACTCATCTGAAGTATTATGACCAAAATAATTTGTATGGTAGTTCATTATCCAAACCGCTACCTCACTCTGAGTTTAGCTGGTTAGATGATAGTGATATTCAACATTTCTCCAACCCTTCTAACATACTAGCAATTCCAGATGAAGGTGATTGGGGATATTATTTTGAGATAGATCTAATCTATCCAAATAATATTAAACATAAAACCGTAGATTTTCCACTCGCACCCGAATCAGGTGAAGTGAGTAAAGATATGTTTTCCGACTTTATGAAACAATTTCATAAAGATTTAGAATCATGTGGACAACCCGACTAGAAGCCTTGTCGCAAACTTTTACTCACCCAGTATGATAAAGAAAACTATCTAGTCCACTTTAGCATCTTAAAATTTTATTTAGAAATGGGTATGATTTTAAAAAGAGTTCACCGCATTATTAAATTTAGACAGAAAGCCTTCCTCAAGCCATATATTGATAGCAACAGCCAGAAACGTGCACTAGCCCAAAATAACTTTGAAAAAGATTTTTATAAATATAAGAACAACAGTCTATTTGGTAAGACGATGGAGGATGTTAGAAAGCGCGTAAACTACAAACTAGTTAATGATGATCAAAAGTATCACAAATTGACCTCATCACCTCTATTCATCGATAGAGACATTATCGATGAGGACCTTATAGGTGTTAAAATGATAAAATCTGAAGTTGAGTTGTGCAAACCCATCTATATTGGTCAAGCTGTACTAGATTATTCTAAGCTTGAAATGTATCAACTCTTTTATAAAATACTAAAACCATGTCCTCTCGTAAAAGAGGTTCGTTTGTTGGGTGGTGATACAGATAGTTTCTTCTTAGGTATTACCACTCAAAAAGATTTAAATTTCAATGAAGTAGGAAAATCTTTGGAAAGATATTTTGATACATCAAACTATCCTGCTGATCATCCACTCTACTCCATCAAAAATAAGGCAAAACTTGGCTGCTTTAAGGATGAGACAGCAGGGAAGGAAATAGATGAAATGATTCTCCTCCGTCCAAAAATGTATTCTATGAAATTAAAGGATAGTGATGATAGCATTAAGCGCGCTAAAGGCATATCAAAATCCATTGTGCAAAATATGAAACATAAGAATTTCAGGAAAGCCTATAGAAATAAAAATATAACGTTTGTCAATATGACAATCTTAAAATCTAAGTCGCATGAGATCAAAACTCATACTTTTAGGAAACGGGCGCTTTCAGCATGGGAGGATAAGAGGTGCTGGTTAGAACACAACATATCTCTTCCACATGGACATCCTGACACAAACATACCACCACCCAAAAGAATTAAACTCACACTACCACATTCAGGAGACGTCTTAGCATAATCATCCTTAACTTAGTATTTTGATGTTGATTTCTGTAGATAAACATTGTTGTTTTATGTATCGCATGAGATTGTTTTTTCCTTGTGAATATGTGTCCACATCTGTACATTCCCCATGTGATGACTTTTCCACTGAAAGACATTTTTCCTATCCCTGTATATTTCCACCCTTCACGAAGTAAAAAGACTTTTTGTATATAACAATGTTTATTGAAGTGCGCTCATGTATATATTTTCAGTGGATGTTGTATAAAGTCTGTTGCTTCACATTCATGTACATATTTCAATAAACATATCACAATGACTTCACTTTGTTTTCCGAAACACTAAAGTTACGAGGGATTTAGTATCTTTCACATGGATACACTCTTGTAAACCATTGGTAATTTTGATAGCAATAGAGGGTATAGTTTGTTTGACGACGGATGATAGAAAATAGATTCAAACATCTTCTCGACTATTCCATATGAAGCGTCTTTATCATGAATGAAATCACGTAAAATGTATTCTTTTTTCTCGCCAACAGAAATAGGTAAAATCAAATCACTTTGAATGTAAAGGTGTTGTTCATGTTTATCAAGTGTCATTGGTGTTTCTATACCAATCGTATGCGCAGCAGCAAACACAGTTTGTAGCATTGAAAAGCCAAAGAGTTTTTTCAAATTTTTACTCAATTGACATTGAATGTCATCACCCAGTTTCAGAACAACGCGTTGTTTTTCAATTGAAAACGAAATGTGGTGTGTCTTTACATCATATTTACTTTTCATCACATGCTTCAACTTCTGTTGTATATAAGGATTTACTACATGAATGAAGCTTTCAACTGTATGATATAGACGCGGCATTATATTGATAGCAACTTTAGATTCTTCATAAGACTGGTAAATTTTCTTGATGCGATCGCCATAGATGTCCACCCACCATTCATCATTAACTGAATCAGCTTTAGTGTGATATTCATGAGAACCATACACCACACCGCTTTCAATAATAGGCGTATAATGTCTTACAAAATGACGCAAGGTTGGAGAGAAATAAACTGTAAGTTTGTCATTATATTTCTGAATAACCAACTTATTTTGTCCGCCATAATTTTCTCTCCATACTTCTTACCCACAGTCTCATTCCATCGTTTTACTAACTCAATAAGTGATAAAGGTTGAACACCACGCTTTTTCAAAATGATGCGTTCTTCGCATTCTACAACATCTTCATCAAATATTTTAAATCTATAATGAAATTTGTTGATTCGAGTTGAATAAACTTTTTTAACATTTGCAGTAGCAATTGACGTTAGATGTAGTCCATGACCAAAACCAAGATTGGATAGAATTCACTATCCAACCTCAGCGTAAGACCTTTAGTAAAAGAATGAAAGCGGAGGAACTGTCTCCCACTCCAATGATAGATAGTAAACTCATAAGCTTTCTGATTTTTATTCTTCATGATGGAAGTATTACCACTGTTGAATGCCTTAATAATTTTCTCATTCCCAAATGGCTCATAAGAATCTGATTTTATCTGAATCCATTCATAGTTCCACTTTCCATCTGATGTTAAATTGTATGGGAACTGAAATGCATTATTCATCGTTATTCCATCATGGGTGCGAGGAGTCAATATCATTTCTTCCAAATCATTCACATTCTGAATATTGCTATCATAGCAAATACTAGAAACGCCAACTTCCCATTCACCTTCTAAATGCAGTGGCCGATTTAATTCTACTCGATAGTCTGATGGTTTATTTTTGGGAAATTTATTCATAGAAGCATTACTGGGCAAGTAGATTAGAAACGAGTCCTTATTTTCACTTTCCATATTATTCACATTGGAAAAATATATTAGCATACTTTTGCATTAACTCTTCATTCGGAAATGGAGTGTAATACTTGTCACAGCATCTTTATGAAAAGGAATCAACGCACCAGCATCATCATAAATGGCAATATCAATTTGTGGGATGTAGTTTGATTTCAGCTTTGTATAATGCACTTTCTTGAAAGTATGCTCAGATAAAATACTGCAGCTTTTTGGCTGGTATGGTATCATTGCTAGCAATGGAGCTTCAACATCTCCCACACGTACATCTTCACCAATATTGGAATATATCTGAAAATAGTTAATACGACGCGATAGCGACATGTCTGCGCTAGCTTTGGTTACAGTACCACTTTTAAAGATATTTTGATCAAAACCCAAAATGTCCATTAGAGTTTTATCCATAATTAGTTCAATACCTTTTCCATTTATAGTGAGAGACAAAGTACCTTCTTTTTCAGAAAATGAAATATGTTGCTCATTAATCACTTCATTTAAATAATCTACAACCAATTTAACCGAAGTAATAATGCGAGGCATCAACACTCTTGTTTCATGTAAGAAACCACCAAAAGGCTCTACACACTTTCTGTATAAAGATACGGCCCATTCTGTATCAAATTGATTTGGCCTTTCACATGGTAAATGTTGCATATCAGATTTTCCATGAACAGCTGCAGAACGATGTCGTAAGAACTGATGAAAATCTTTTGAACAAACTAATACTAGATCATCATCATTTAATTTGCTTATTGCAATATGATTAGATGATTTGATATAAGTCAATGTTGCCACTTGTTTACCATCAACTCGAAGGAGATAATTAAATTTCTTCAATAATGTTTCAGGAGTCATGTTTTTCTTTCTTGGCTTAATCACAATCTTCTTCACCAACGTCTTCTCATTTCTTGGAATAAGATCTACATAATAAGCTTCCTCTCGATATATTAACTGTTTATGACCACTTATGTGGTAATTAACGTTAAAAATATCATAGCTTGTTAAGGCGCTAGCGAGGTAGCCTAAATCATTTCTTAAACTTGGACTTAAACCAACAATCCAATCTTTCTCAACTACATGATGTACATAATTATAATCATCATTGTACGGAGTAAATTGGACAATATGTTTTACAACGCTTTATTCAAGAAATCATATATAAACTTTTTACATGATAAGAGATCTTTCTTTGGCCACTGTGGAATGTATACTCGGCACCCCTTTTCACATTGATAATCAGCTGTACGCCTCATATTAATAGTCATCACCTCATGATCAAAAGTATAGACACAGTTGCTATAAACAAGTTGAGTGACACCCACTTCCCAATTCCCATTTAGCTGTTGTGCATGATCAATGGGAGTAGAAAAGAGTGCGGCTCGATTACTAGTAAATCTCCTTTGTAGCCGCATTGCTAAGCAAAATATGATAAAACGACATTTTTTATATTGATTAATCCTCCATTTTAATTTCCCATAATTATTACATATTCCTTCCCCCCAATAACCTTTGTATGCAAATTACGCAAAATTTAATAACAGTCTCATTATACCCAATAAACACTAATCCACTAACCCCAACAAAGATAACATTACAAAACCTAATTATTAAACGTTCTTGCCCAAGTATTACAATTTAATATTTCTTTAATATAATTTACACGACCATCCCCTCCATTCAAGCAAATAATGCAAAAAAGACAAAATATTCCAAAATTAGCACAACATCGTAGCAGGTTTTTACTCGCTATTTATTAACTACCCCCGTTAACTAACTATAACCAACCTACATTCTTATCAAATTTCAATTCCACCTCCCACACCAACCACCCATAGCACTTCACTCCCGCTTAACCCACACCCCCAATACAAAACCCACACCCTATCAACAAATACATACCTAACAAATACCCAAATTAAACACCAACCATTCTATATTTACATTTCCTCACTTCCCCCCCATATATAAGACTAGCCCCAATATTCAAATACCTTTTAATATTCTCATTAAACACACAACACCGCAATACCATCCCCCATCCGCCCCCCCAATAAACCTCTACAACCTTGCCCCCTTCACTCCCCTACAACCCCCCACAAAACCAACCCGCACCCACACTACAATAGTTCTACAACACATATTAATAACACTTACAATTGCCAAACACCCCTAACTCCCTACCTCCAATTAACGACACCCCCCAACACACCCATACAACTTTGATCACCCATACCCAACGCACCCCCCAACCCACACCCCCAGCACCACACACATAAACCACACAACCCAACCCCTATCACCCACTACCCATCGTTTACCACAAACAAAAAACTTCACACAATAGACCTCAAACACTCAACTTACCCACTCTACACTACAATCTTCATTATTCATCACACCAATTCACCCCAATATACCAATTCTCTAAATTCATTCACTTTAACAACCCCAATATTACTCTTGTGCAAAACCATTTAACAACTTAACACTAACAACTTCTTAATAACCACCCCCCCACATACCCACTTCCTTCCCACAAAACTCCAATACATCCACCACCACCCCTCCCCCCCCCAACCCGCCACCCCTCCCCAATTTTCCCCCCATACAACCCACAAACACACCATCCCCACCGAACCCAAGAAAACTCCTCCCCCTCCCAACCCACACCCCCCTCCCCCCTTGCAACACCCCCCCTACGTCCTATCTACGATTCTCTAATATAATCTCACCCCCCCACCACCAAACATCCCAAACCAAAAAAGATCCACACACCTTAATTACCCAACCCCTTAAAACAACCACAACAAAAACCGACCCCCTACCTTCAACATAACAACCCTCCCCAATCCACGACTTACCACCATACAATCAACCCCCACCAAACCTCAATCACCCACTTTCAAACACTCATCCAACCCCCCCAAAAACCAAACACCCCATCCGCCCTCTCCAAAAACACCATGAACACTGTCCCCCCCCAAAAAACCACGCCATAACTCATACACAACCAAACCAACCACACAACCATCCCCCATAACCCCAACATCACCACCCCTCAAATTAGAAATTACCGTCTTATTCCATCACGCTCAATAATTGCCTACCTAAAAACCCCCACACTCTATTTGCCAATTAACGCAACCATTCCATACGGCACCCCAACTACCCCCACAATTTATCAAGAACCTCCACTACCAACATACACTATACTTCGAGTGCCTATCACCTTATCACAAACCACTCTACTCCCTATTAACCCCAATCATTCTTCATACCCCAACTAAATTAACCTTAACATTCCACTCTGCTCTCAAAATTCCTGTCCAACCCCATTTTTACATTCATTTCAAATTCAACTCCTAACCACTTTCAATACTCACTTATCAATAATTCAAATTCCCACCTACTCTTAACACACACCCCCGCGAAACCAACCAGTCACAAAAACCACAACACCAAACAACCCCCCCACCCCACCTGACCACCAACCCCCCCAACCCCCCGCCCCCCAAAACCCCAAAAGAACACAACCACAACCCACAACCACCAAGCCATCCCCCCCACCTACCCCCAATCCCCTCCCTATTAAGCCTAACCCTACTTACACCTAGCTTACCACATCCACCACCCAATACCAACCTCTGATATCCCAACACTACCTAAAAAAAAATTCTATACACAAAATTCCCAAACATCCCCCATCGCCATCATCGATTATACTTATCTATAAATCCACACTACACCACCACCTCCGACCTAACATACAAACACAACTACCTCACTAACCAACCCTACACTCCACAAACAATCAACAACACCACCCCCGCCTCCACCTTCCCCACAATCACCCACCAAATCAAAACACCACATCCCTCTCAAATTCTTACCTATACCACCTACAACCCGCCCCAACACCACCTTTACCCACCAACAAACAAACCACCACTTAATAACCCTTTTACCCTTAACACCTACCCACTACAACTCTTTCACAACCCATATTCCCAAAATATACCCAGTCAAGCCCACCCCGCAACATACAAACCATTTCACCTACACCACCACACCCTACCCTTCCCAAACCCTACGAAACCCCCCCATTCCTCCCCCACAAACCAACTACCAACAAATCACATAACCACCAACATCTCCCCAACCCACCACCATCACCTCCACCACTATTACACCCACCACAACACAAGACCCCCCCCAAACACCATAACCCCCCACTTCGCATCTACTACCCCACCGACCAAAACAACACCCAACCCAAACTGCCCAGCCACCCCCCTCCCCAATCCGCACCCTACCACCAACCACCTACCTACACCCCATCACAAATCGCACCCACCCCCTTCCACCATCATCTTACAAACCGCAACACAAGACGCATAACCTAAAATCACACCAAACACCACCCACAAACCCCACCACATTTTCACCCACCCACATCATATACCCCACACAACTTTTCCACTTCACATTCATAACCCCCATAAAATACTACATACCCATTCCAGACCACATAAATTTTCAAACCCCTTATACTTCCCAATTCCAACCCCACCTTTAACCTACCCAACATTTTGATAATTACCCCATATCTTAAGAATAATATCATTCACACCGAATAACCCTCAACTTTCAATCCTTCCCCGACAACCATAACCCATCCCCTTACTTTCCACGCCAATGACCGCCAACCCCCTGACCGCACAACCTTACCACACACCACCCCTAAACCCCAAGCACTATCATAACCGCACACTGCACCTATAACCTTCCTACAAAATAATTAACACCAACTAACACAACTTACCGACAACCAAAACAAGCCAATATCAAACACAACCCAAAACCCAAACATTCCACATTACTAAAGAACACCACAACTCTTCCCCCCTTCCCCCCCCCCCCCCACTCCCCCCCAACCAACCCCGTAATCCCAATCACCCCATCACCCCCACACGTCCCCCCCCATTCATCCCACAACCACTATACTTCACCTAGAACACCGAACCCCATCACCAAAACCACCCTAACCCCATACCAACATATTACCCCACAAATTCTTCCCACATACCAACCAGAACCCCCCCCCGATCCCACTTTCACCGAACTAACCCCTCTCCAACCACCTATCACACACCAACCCCCAACACCCCCAACAACCAGCACTATAAACCATATCACAGCCCCCCCAACCATACATCACCATTAACATAGCAACGCCAATACAACCCTCCTTCCCAAGCCAAACCACCCTCCGAACCCCGCCACCCCCCACCCCCTCACACAGACACCAAACCCAAACCGTCACCCTACCCACCAACTTCATATAAAATCCCAACAACCCCTCACTCGCCCAGTCGACCCCTTGCCACTAAACATCCCCCCTACCTAGGACACCGTAACAATAACACAAAATACCATCTCACCAGACTTCAAAACCCTCCCCCCTCCCTCAATACCCCCGCCGACCCACCCCACACCATACCCACAACCCACCTCCTCCACCCAACCACCAACCATCTCACACAACTAACCCCACACCACATTCCCCATCCCCGCTAAAAACCTCCATCATGCCCTACACCCTCGAGGTATTTTTCCCCCTTCTCCACTCAACCCGCCACCATAACCCCCGCCCTCCAACCCACTATTGAGTTCTCCCTGCGTCATCCAGGACCATGCAGGCCCCCCACCCCAGCCCACATCAACAACGCCAACAACACCTCCCCTCCCCCCAACAGACTCCCCCCAACCACACCCGTTATACTAGTTCTCCCTCACCCCCCACCATTCGAACATATCCCACCAACAATATCCACCCCCACAACCGCCCAACCTACCCCCTCCCAACAACGTAGCCCATCTCCAACATCACCACCCCCCCATCAACTGCCATCCGCCCCCACTAAAAATCAATCGCACCCATATGCCACACACGCACCCTCATATCACATCCCCCGAACCCCACTTCCCCCCAAGTCCCACACAACTCCGCGCGACGAACTCCGCCTGGGATAACAAACCCCAAACCCCCACTCCACTCCTACTTCCCACCCTACCTCAGAACCCAACACGACATACTGAACACTCAGACCCAACAAACCCAAACCACCCCCAACAAAGATCACCCCCCAAATCATATAACCCCTTAAACGCAACACAGACGGCTTCCCAATGCAACGATACTCCAACCCCACCCCCAAACAAACCATTTAAACTTGGCACCCCCCCACAACCCCCTTTTCAAAATCAACCAACCCGCACCCACATGCAACCGCCCCATAACCCCACCTCCAATTCACCCCTCAATACTCTACAACCAAATCCAACACCCACCCCACACCAACCACTCAACCCAACAACCCCCACATCCTTACATTCCAACAGCAAACAAGCCCCGAAAACCTCCTCCGACCTACCCCAAAAGCAATCACCGGTCCACCCACCCACACCCCCAATGCTATATAACCTCAACACACACTAAACCCCCAAACCCCCCCCTCGCATCCGCAAATTACAACACCACCATACTTATTTCCAATCTTCAAAAATCTTATCCAAATAATTAAATCAACTCCCCCAATAACACCCCCAATACCAAACGCGACATCCTCGTCCCACTAATAATATCAACCAGTATATTATCAATAATATCACAATAAAAACCACTTCAAGCTTCCCAGCTATATTTTTTCTCTCCCCAACCCTTACACTCCCAACCATAAACAGACGCCTTCACAATATAACCCACAAACCTAATCCACAACCCCCCCAACTCCCATCCAATCTCCCCTCACCCACCCACCCCCCATTACCCCACCCCAAATCCTCCCCTCCCCAACTCTTTCTTCCAAGTCCCATCCACCCCAACCCATCCAATCAACGGACATTCCACACCAACCCAATCGCCTCCCGCCCTCCTTCACATACTCATCTTCCCCATCCAAACCCCTTCAATACCAACGCCCCCCCTCCGAAACCCCACCCCCACCAACTCCTCGATAACACAACCTGCGCCACACCCCCCCAACACCACCACCCCTCACCCACAATCCGTTACATCACCACTACAAAAACAACAAACAAACAACGAACCCCAATCCAATCATACAACCCATCCTTTAACACTGCTCAACCCAAATCCTAAACCCCCCCAACCCCTCATCCCACCCCGTCAAAGAGCTCCCCCTCCTACACCCCACCCCCCACCCCCCCTAAACCCCCACAACCCAACCCACCCCCAAACCCCCTCAAGCCCAGACGAATGAAAACCCCACCCACACCCAACAAACCACCAACCACGCCACCCCCCCAATCCCCCAAACCCCCAACACCAATACCCCCAACCTCTCGCCCACCCTATAAACCCCTTCCTCCACTCCAACCAAACCCTCAACGCAGCATCCCTCCACCTATCCCTTACCCCAACAAACCACCAAACATCCCCCCCTACTACCTACACCACCTCCACCCCCACCTCACCCCCCCCAAACCGTCCTATCAGACATCCTGCAAAACCCCCCACCACCCAAACCCTCCATACCCCCAACCATCCCTCCATACACTCTATCACCCGTACTCACATATAACCAAACCCACCAATTCATCAGCCCCTATCTACCAAATCCTACATAATAACCCCACATTACGCCTCCCTCCACATCCCACCCCCACTAATCCGCACGCCCCCCCCGTGCGCCAATCACCCCAAAAATCCAACACCCCACTAAATGCTTACCGCCAAGCATCAA